>VZRN01006271.1:198319-325557 GCA_013397935.1 Dasyornis broadbenti | reverse complement strand
CCCCCTCCGCAGCGCTGTTATTTCATCTCGGCTGCCAAACTCCCGGGAATTAATCCCGGCCGGCGCTGACAGCGTTTACATTCAGCGCTGCTCGGATAAACCATATCAGCCGGCGCAGCTGAAGAGGAGCCGGGCGCGGAAGGAAGGGCTGGCTCCTGCTCAGTATCAGCCCAACTGCACTGCGAGGATATTTTCCTGCCTCTTCTCTTCTCCCTGGGGGGGTTTCTCCGAGCAAGGAGCCACCAAAACCCCCGTGGTGAGGGTGGCCATGGCAGGGTTCGTACAGCAAAGCCTGGAGCTCCTGGCTCTTATCCTGATGCTGACAACGGAGAGGAAGAAGGGACGTGTCCTTCAAGCTGGTGGGAATCTTCAAGCTCTGTCTCCCAAGGCTCCTCACCCTGTGCCACCCGGCACCCACGGGAGCCCTTCTTACCGCCAGCTCCCGTGGGATGGGGTTTAACAGGAATTTCAATAGCCATATTAAAAACTGCAGAGCAGTTATTGCGTATTCTCTTTTTTAATCTCCCCCTTGCAGTTGTGTTTCTCCCTGTCCCTCACAGTGACCTTCTGGCCGTCCCCTCGGCTGTCACCGGGTGCCAGCAGGCTATCGACACACGGTGCAGGTGTGTCACCTCTGATGTCCCACCAGCCCCGGGAGGGTGGAGCCATCATTCCCGCAGCTTGTGGCAGGCACTGGGCAGGAGCGCTGGACCCTGTGGCCACTGGTGTGGATGGAGGGGCTTTCGTGGGGCTGGAGCATGGAAAGTGGACTAAGAGTGCACCCTGTACCATGCCCTATCAAATTCCCTTTCCCCTCCATCTCCCAGCCCATAAAACATCGCTGGGGCCACCAAGGTGGTTTCTTGGAGCTGGATCTCCACCAGCTCCCTTGGGTGAAGAGTGTCTCCTGGAGAGCAGCATCCCCAGGCTGGGGCACTTGGAAAGAAGGTGGGATTAGCACTCCATGAGCACAGGGCAGCCAGATGTTGTGAGCCCATTATCCCAGCCCCTGGGCCAGTTCTCCAGTATGGTGTGAGCCTCAGCCTCCCACCCTGCCTCCTTTTCCACCAGCACTTGCAGAGCACTGGCGTGGCCACAGGGTCCAGGTCACAGCGTGATCGTCACAGCCACCCTGACGTGACAGGATCTGGGGGTAAATATTAGTACGAAGTGAAGGGCTGTGTACATATTTTCTCCCTGCAAGGTAATGCTGAAATTCGCTGCTCCTTTTCAACAAGCTGTTGGAAAAGCAGCCCCATTTTAGCACCCTCTGGCCACTGCTGGCCCTGGCTACTCTTAGCTCAGTGTGCAAAGGTCTGAGAGGTTCGAGTCCCCACTGCAGCCTCCCCACTCCGGAACTGAGTCCTTTTGCTTGTGGTTTCCCAGCTGATGTTTCCCATCTGGAGCAGAGCAGTGTGCAGGCTTTGCTGACTGTTCACTTCCCCCTGGAAGTGTGTACAGGATGTGGCAGAGACTCCGAGGATGGCTTATTAATCACATTAACAACACCAAGTGGTTTTTCACGCCACAAGAAAAGACACAGCAGGAGAAGACAGATTGAACCAGGCAGATATTGCCCTCCCCACAGCAGCAGGCCTCTGGATCCCTTCTCTGTGGCCGTGGCTGGTTGGGCTTGGTTTGGTGAAGCTATAGGGAAAGAAAAAGGTTCCCCTTGCCTGGCCACCCTTGTCATTGTGGCTTGGGGGCTACAGAGTAGCTCAAGTGCCTGCCAAAACTACACCACTCAACTGCTGTCTTTTCCAACACGCAGGGCTGGAGAACATCATTGTTGCCCTCAGCCCAACAGAAGACAAGTCAGCCCCAGGCTCCCCAAGACTCTGAGCAGCCTTCAAGGCATCGATCTCTGCACTCCTCCCTCTCAGAACTGTGTGCCCCCAGCCTCGGTCCTAAACTGGGATTGCTCCCCATAAAATTGCTTGTAGTCGGGTGCTGGTATTTTCTACCACTCTGGTGGGATGGGTTTTGCCATCCCTGAAAGACTGTTCTGTACTTGGAGTAACAAGGAGCACAATAAACAAGATTGCTTGGATTTGTTTTCCAGGCCTTCTATCCCACGGAAATGGGGCTTATGGGACCATAGCATGAGTCTGTCTGTTTGTCCATCCATCCTCTGCCAACAACTTTGGAAAGGTTGGCCAGTGTCAACTGAATTTGAGAGGGCCTGTTTTGCAAACAAGGGAACTGGAAGACCCATGGGGGGGAAACCACAAATTGACCCAAGCCTGCTGGGACCCCTCCTATTGCAACATGATCCAGCCTCAGCGAGAGGCGCGGGAGGAGCCACCAGGGACTGAGACGTGGAAAACTGGGCTTCTGCTGCTCAGGGAGCTGTTTGTTATTTTTACAGGCTGGGAACAGTCTCTCAGTCCATGGTGGTCATGGTTGCTGCATGTTGTAGCCATCAACAAGCATTTTGGGCTGGCAAAGGCACAGGAATAGCTCCTGACCCAGGGAGAGCCCCCGCAGGTTTGCACAGCGTACCTGGAAGCCAAGCAAAGAGCCTGGAGGAGGAGCAAACCTTCCCCTGCCCATCTGAGTGCACTGCTAAGATGCTTCCAGCCACCTCTCCCACCCGTGGTGGGCACATCCCTTCCCTTGGCTGCTGCTTTCCAGCCGAAAACCTCCCTCAGAGTGAGCAGGAAGCCCCAGACCCATTTGGCTATGGGGACAGCCCCCCGACACCCCCTCACCTTGCAGCCACCCCATTAGAAAGAAACCAAGCAGAGCTGGAGGGGTTTGATTGATTTATCCACTGAAGATACAAGTTTCGGTTTAATAACACCATTTTGTCTGGTTACAAACATACTAAAAACCTACAAAAAGAAAAACAAGTTACACCCATATACACGGAACGCAGGTATAAAACCAGCACGGAAGCGCCGAGGAACACGAACATGAACAGGATCCGCAGCAGGAACAGGAAAGACACGGAGTTACATCAGACCACGCCAGCTCATGTCTGTGGGTCACGCTGGGACTGGTTCAGACATACTAACAATTAGAGACAACTTCAGCTATGGAAAATAATTAGCGCCGCAGCCTGGTGAAGAGGTCAGACCCAGGCAGGTGGTTTTGTCCCTCCCTTTCCCTAAGTTGGTCCAAGGTTAGCGCATGGGTTTCCCTTTTATCCTTCGGTCTGGCATCGATGGTGCTGGCCTCAAGCAGCCGTCGCTCTGACATCCCTGCACCAGGGCAGCTTCCCTACGGCCAGGGGCAGGGAAGGCTGAGCTCTGGTGCCAGAGTCCAGCCAGGTGAAATCTGGTCCCCACTGAAGTTGCTGGGCACCCCCCAAGGAGTGAGGAGACACTGCGACCCCATTCCTGGGACAGCGGCTGAGATGTGAGAGGACTCTCCTGGGAGAGCTCACGGCTTGGCTGCCTTGGGGATTTGTCACCCCCAAGAGAAGATGAGGTTGGTGGCACAAGGCCCATGAGGGTTCTGGTGGTGCTGGGGTGTCTCTCTAACTGGGAGCCTGCAGAGCTAAACCTGCCAAGAATGGTGGCCTCAAGAGAGGGAGACAGGGTGGGTGGGACCTGTGCCCCATCCCAACCCAGTTCTTCCCATTCCCTCCAGTGCTCAACTCCCTCTGACCAAATGTTGAGCTTGAGGGGAGGGGACAAGAATTGGTAGATATGAGTGGGTGTTGCCAAAAAAAGCCAGGATGACATGTTCAAGTGGGAGCCTGACCCAGGCACACCGAGCTCCCCCTCACTCAGCATTTATCTGCCTCTGGCAGGGGACACAAAGGCTTTCCCACCTGGATCACAGCTCCAAGCCCAGCCCTGATGACATTGCCAAGGTGCTGGCTGGGGCTGGGGGACACAGGGGTCCTCCACAGGACAGAAGAGAGACCAGCCAGCCCCCAGTGTGTGCTGGCATGATGCCCTGAGCCCCAGCTTCTCACCCATGAATTTTGGGGAAAAGACTGCGCAAGTTGGTCCCTACATACCACCACTGAGGAGACCAAAGCTCAGCCCAAAGTGCCCTTAGCTCAACCTAAGTGTGCCAGGGAGTGAAAATTAAAGCTCCAGAGAGCAAGACCTGAACAAAACAGGGATAAAGGGGCCCCAGTCGGCTGTGATGGGATCAGGGGGAGCAATGGGCTGGCAGTGACAGGGATGTGTGTGTCGGAGAGCCATGCACAGAGCCAGGACACGACCCCCCTTTCTGCTCTTCCACATGGCATTTATCAGCCCTGTCACTCTGGAATGGTACTTTTTCCTTATCCTGTTGATTTTCATCTCTCCCCAGATGAGAATGTTCCTGGATTTGAGCAATGCCTCCTCTGCTGCAGGCAGCAAAGAGGAAGCGTTTGCTCTATCTCTATCTCCATCTCCTTCCCTCCCGAGCTCTGCCCCAGCTGCCCTGCTGCTTCATGTTACTTCCTACGAAGCTGATAAAAATAAATATGTTTTTGTTTGCATCTATTGGACTGGCCTGCAATTTGGCTGATGGGGGGGGGACGACGTTCCTCGAGGGACAGCAGCTGCACACATCTGGATTTACTTCAGGAAAATGTGCCTGGAAAAAAAAAAAAAAAACCAAGCCCAGCACAAGCACGCATGGGGCGCACGAGGCCATGGGTCAGCTTTTTCTAGGGATGTGAAAAAAGAAAGGAGAAACCAAGCGTCATTTAAAGGGGAGGTGGAGGGACCTCCCTGCTGCTCCCCAAAAGCCAAGGCACATGGATAGGTTGGGTATGAAGATGGAGAATTTCCAGACACTCCAAAGCGGCTTCTCTGCAGACTGGGAGCCCAGTTTTGGTTGTGGGAATGGAGGGGAAAGGTTTGCACTGCAAAAATAAAATTCCCACCTGGAGATTATTAACCTCAAAGGTTAATGTGCAAATTTTGTCTAAAGATGAAAAAAAATCCCTGCACGGAAACATCCCTGGTACAGCATCAGCAGAGCACAGGGAGTACATGAACTCATCAGAAATATGTGCTGCTGGCCTCAAGGTCTTGGCAGGAGTCAGCAAAGCCGTGCTCGTGAGAGTCCCGTGATGTGCACACACACATAAATATCATCTAACAGTCTTGATCCAAGTGATCCCTCTCCAGTCCTGCACTGGAGGGAAGTCAATGGCTGAACAGGTTTTCCCCATCCATCCCCTGCCCCAGGCAGCAGCAGCAGCCGTTTGAGGGATGCCTCCACTGACACACGAGGGATGAGCAGCCGCTGTGACGCTCCAGTGGGAGCTGGAGGCAGCAGCTGCTGGCACCTTCACCAGTGCAGGCTGGTGGGCTGAATTTTGGGGGTGCTGACTGTGACAGGCCACCCCACGAGCAAAGCAGCATCACTTGTCACCCTGTGCCTGTCCTTTCCTTTACAACCTTCTGGACCTTGCACGCTGCCATGCCAAGGACAGCCCTGCCCTGAGCTGTTATTGACACCCTGCTCTCCATGGACGCCCAGGTCATGCCATTGCTCCAGGCTCCATTGCTCCTCTCCGTCAGTTTTAATGTGGGATGTAGGAAGGAAAAAACTGCAAGGCCAGGGTGGCTGTAGTGACATTTTTGGAGTCCTGGGGCTACTTTGGGACAAACCCTCATCCTGGGACTCTACAGGAAGGTGAGGGAGTGCTGGGAAATGCAGCCAAGAGGTTTAGAGCCCTCTCCAAATGTTGCTGTGCCCAGAGCCAAGGCAGTGGGTGATGGCACAAACTCCTGGCTGCCTCCGAGGAGGGGCACGTTCACCCAGACACGCCTGCCCTGCTGCTTCGAGCAGCAGTCCTGGGGTTGCTTCCCAGCTGTGGGCTGTGCCAAAATCTTGGCACGATGGAAGGGGCAGGACTGTGGCCTGGGGCATTGCCCCTCTGGATGGGGTGTCACAGATCCCGAGTAGAAACCTGCTGTTATGAAGGGGAAAAACCTACTGAGAGGTTTTCTGGGGGCAGGAACAGAGTGTTGGCTGTGACCCCCTCAGCAGTGTCAGGGGTTTGGATCAAAAGGAGACCCTTGGCATGGGAGCAAAACACCAGAAGCAAGAATAAACCCTGTTCCTGGGGATGATTAAAAGCACAGGTGAGCAAAGCAGGAGTTTCTGTCTGTCTGTCTGCTGCAGAGGCAGGAGGTCAGCCTGGGGTAGTGAGCGACCACTGCCCCCTCCAGTAGTGTTCCCACAGTGGGGGGATTTCCCGAGGGTGGCTGTGGGGATCCCAGTTGGAACCGTGGGCTTTTTGCCTGTCCAGCTGGCATCCAGGAGAGGAGCTGGTCTCTCTCAGGAAGCTGCCAGCTCTCCAGGACAGCAGTGGAGCGAGGCCAGAGGAAATCTCAGAAGGGAACCCTCCTCCTACTTCAACAGATAACATTGCCCTTAATGCTAGAGCTCTAAAAATAGCAGAGGCCTTTAGGGAAATATTGGGTGGTGAGGATTCCAAAGGTTCCCAGCACATCTGACATTTCATCCTCAATCCTTTGCCAATCAGTTCCCAGAAATCCTGTAAACCCCACCACATGTGGGCAGGAGGCAACGGGGCTACTCCTCCTCCCGTTTTTGTAACTGCAGGGGAAACGGAGGCACAAACCAGGCAGACTCACCTGGAGGTTCGGGAGGGAGGGATGAGTGCTCCAAGACCTGCAGCCACGTGCTGAGGGGTGTGGGAGAAGCCTTTGTCAGGCACATTAGGAGCACTGCCGTGGGCTGATTCCTACCAGGCACTTTATTTGGAGGAACCCAGTTTCACCAAGAGGGCAGCAATGTGCTCTATACAAGGTGTTTATTAATTTTAACAGAGAAGGGACCTTTCCTCACACCCAGAGATCCCTCCTGATATGTCCATGCCATCTTTCCCCCTCCTGATCACAGCCTGAATCCCACTTCTCAGCGAGAGGGCAGAGCTGGACAGACAGACCTATGCACACCAGCTCCCGGGGCAGTGGCACATCATGTGCCAGCCAAGCCCATCCTCTGGAGCTGAAGGGCAGTGGGTGGACTCACCAGCTCCCTGCATATGGCACAGGGATCCCACCTACACACCATGCTCCGAGCCACGAGGGGAGGCAGCCCAAAGGCGTTCCCCTCCTTCCTTCTCTCTCAGGCTGTGGGAGCACTTCTCTCCCACCCCAGGAGGGTTTGCGGCAGCCAGCCAGGGACAGGGACTGTGGGTGACAGGAGAGGTGAGGGCTGCTGCCCACCTGTAGCACAGGGTGAGGGTCACCCAGAGTGGCTCTGGCTGCCAGCCCTGCCACCCTGCCTGGTGATACAGAAAGTGCAAAGCAAAGCGTTCTCGGTGCCAGCCGGGGGTCTCCGTATGTGCCCCCAAAAGCCAGGTTTACCCAGGGGCTTCACATGGAAAATGAGGGTTGTGTTGTTCACTGGTGAACAGGGCAGCAGCACTTGTGCAAGGGACTTTTAGATGGTGCAGGTGAGGTGCAGGATTTGGGAGGTGGTGATGGACAGGCCAGGACAGGAAGATGGAGCCAACAACCAATGCTCTCCCCTCGCCCTCTGCATCCCCTGCAACTGCTTCACCCCATCCCACCCACACCCTTCATGGTTCTGTGTTTTTTTGGCTTATTTAGTTTGTTTTTAAACCCCATGGAGATCAAATTGTGACTTGGCAGCTGACAGAGCTGGCCCTACCGGGCTCCCCAAACTGAGCAAAGATCTTGAGAAGAGACCAGAGTGAAGTCCTGGGCAAAGCCCTCCCTGCCCCTCTGGTGGCCCCCTGGGCGCTCACAGGGTGGCAGTGGGGTACTGAGCCCAGCCCACCTCCTTGTAGGCCGCTGTCACATGGGTGTAGATCAGGGTCTTCATCTTGGTCCAGGCTCCGTGTGCCTCCGGGGTGAAGTCATTGGGGTATTCCTCAGCGATGACCTCCAGCATGACACCAGTGAGTTTCTGGGGGAAAGGCAGGCAGCAAGTAAGGGGTTAGTAACTCTCCAGGGAGCTGCTCACAGTAAATTTGACTTTTTCCGACATAAACAACCAAATCCTGTTGCTCTGTGGGACACACAGATATCCTGGAGGTCTGCAGACACCCCTAGCATGAGACAGGGCAGGTAACCAGCAGGGCAGAGACTCAGGCATGAGAGGGAGCTGCTTGCAGGTTGAAGCGTCTCCCCAGTCTGGGCACCTCAAATTATTTACAGAATCACAGAATATTCCGAGTTGGAAGGGACCCATAAGGATCATCAAGTCCAATTCTTAAGTGAATATCCACATGAAGATCAGACCTGTGATCTTGTTGTTATTAGCTCTAACATGATAATTAGCCAACTAATTAAGTCCTTGCTGTCATAATTTCTAAAAGAAGAGACACAGCTACAATTATGCTGGAGGGGCTGCAAGCAGAACACTGCCAGGTGTGTTTCCCCAGGCAGGAGGAATTTTCCCTGCTCTGACATTGGCTGTGTGTGGGAATGGTGGTCTCCATGGGACAGTGTCACAGTGGGACACTCCAGCTACAGTGGGGCAGCCCCTACATCCAGCCAAGCTCCTCCAGCCAAGGACAGGCAGCACCAGCTCACCACAGCTCCTGCTCTCCTGCCCTCTTCCTAAAGCATCCCAAAGATTATTTCACTCCTGTCCTTTACCTTAAAGTAGATGGGCTCCACTTTGTGCTTGAGGGCATGGGCCTTGCCCACCAGGGCCAGGACAGAGGAGACCTTTTCGGAGTCGTTGAGGTTCTCCACCACAGTGTTGATGGCTCCCATGACCCTCCGAGCGTGCTTGCGCAGCTGCAAGCTCCTCTCCATCTCCAGCGGGTCCTCCATGTGCTTGAACTGGCTGAAGTACTGCTTGGCCGACGGGAAGTTCACGAAAAACCTTCCAGAAAGAGCAGACACGAAACGCCATCAGGAGGGGGAGAGCAAAGCACGGAGGGATGGAGATGCTGGAAGCCACCCCCTGTGTCTCACGCAGCCAGGGCTGATTTTCCTATCGAATTCCCCAGGAGCTGCAGCATTCAGCTGTCTGAAAACCAGCAGGTTGATGCCTTTCTCCCAACCCCCATCTGCTACAAGGACATCACAGCTGGATATTCATCTACAAAGCAGAGGGGCAAGGTTGAGTTCTTGATGCCCAGAGATGCCACCCAGGCGTGCCAGATGCTGGATATGTGCCCACATACATCAAAACATCACGTCCTGCCTCAGAGAGCTGGAGATGAGCATGAAAACCTCCCTTAATCCCATCCAGCCTCTCCCTGCCCCTCTTCCTCAGTGCCCTAGCAGCTTCCTGGCCCCACGGGTTTTATTTCTGCATTGCTACCCAGAACAGTCTCCCCTCATCCAGGCTGCCCCCACCTTTCATGGATCAGCCCCACCGGTGTCTCCAGCAGGATCTAAGCCCTGAACTGATGCCACTGCTCATCTGTGACACTTCCCCCAGCAAAAGGATACCCCAACCATTCCTCAGCACTGCTGTGGGAAGGCTGGGGACCCTCTTTTCTGCAGGATTAAATCAACCCCAATGAAATGCTGCTGAAGGAAATGAAGTTGTGGTCACAGCTGATGTGTTGAGGTGGAGGGCTGGAGGGGGCGGGGAGTTGAAGGGCACAAGGTGACAGGGTGCAGGGCTGGAGCCACGGATGCCAACACCACCCATACTGCAGCTGGGGCTGACACTTGAGTCACATTAACCACCCCCTTCCACCTAATTTATGCAGGAGAGAGCCACGTCAGTGTTTGCTCCCTGCTTTCACCCAGCTCCCTCCCTCCCACGGGGCTCTCCCTGGCTTCTGGACTGGTGAAGGATGCTCAGGAGATGACAGAGTGCTCCCAGGCTGTCCCCCATCATTCCTGGCTCCAGACAGACTGCCTCCTCCCCTCCCTAACCCCCTTCCCGAGCACCATCCCAAATCACGGGAACCTGAGCCCATCCCTCTCTCTCCAAACATCACTACACTTCTCTCCAGAACCAGGTGGGATTCTCTTCCCCACTCACCATGAATAATCACAATATTGAGTACCAGGCTCCTTTACCATTTTGTTATCCTCCTTTCCCCCCCCTCCCTTCCTTCCCCCGCTCCCTTGGCTTGTGAAAGCTTGGGGGCATTGCCAAGGAAGCGGCATGAAGCAGCGCCTGGAGTGCACCACCGCTTCTGTTGCTTCCCCAAGGCATCTGGGATTCATCAGATGGCCCAAAATAGGTTTTGGAGGTGTGAAGAGTGTGTGGCAGAAAGGGTGGGGGAGGAAGGAAGGTGGAAGGGGGAGACAAGGTGTTGCTTTTAAAACCCAGAGGGGACCCATGACAAAACTCCTCTTGTTGTTGCACAGCCTCCTCCCCCTGGCCTGGCTCCTCCTGACACATCTGGTCCCTGTCAGGAGAAATCATTCCCAGGCCTGGCTGTCTGCAGCTCCTGCCACCACAGAGATGCTCAGTCCTTCAGCTCGGAGCTGTCAGAGAGGTGGCTGGGGGATGGAGCTGGTCAGGGCTGCATGGATAACATCATTCCCAGGATTTAAGACTTCTACCCTGGGCATTTCCCCACAGAAGAGCAAATGTTCCAGTCTGGTTTCATTGGATTATTTTTCCCAATAGGAAAATGAGATGGGATGGAGACTCAGCATCCCTCTGCCCCTATCCCATCCCATCCCTCCCCACCTGTATTCAAGCTGCTGCAGCTCCAGTCACCCAGCAAAGCCCTCCAGGATCATCCTGCTGGGGTCAGAGTTAAGGGTTTTACCATCCCTGCTGGTGGATCTTTTCCCCTAACAGGCATCCCCCCAGGCACTGGGAGCAAGGGATGTCACTGGAAGTGGGACTTGCTACCGCAACCTCTGAACCCCAAACCACGGGAAGCTCCCTGAAAAGCTGAATTGGATCTCAGAAGAACAGGAAGTTCTGAAGACATGGGAAACGAGTTGAGAAAAATTCCTGGTCAGAGACAGAAAGGGAACAGCAAGGGGGGACTGACCTCTGCATCACCAGGAATTACAGAGTGTCCCCACCAAGAGAAGGGCCAAAAGGAGACCCTGGGACCATCACCTGCACCCCTCCCCACTTTTGGCCAGATATTCCAGGAGCTGACAGTGGTTAAATCCCCAAAATACCCCAGCCTGGGTGAGACCAGACCAATGAAGGCTCCAAACACTTGGTTTCCAACCTTTCCCTGCTTTGCAGACCCTCAAGCTTCTGCCCCCACAGGAGCTGAGCCCAGCAGCTTTCCCAAGGGATCTGCCATCAGGACAACAGCGCTGCCGGGAGATGTAAAATCAGCAAACACTCAGCTCATGTGCTCAGTCCTGTGTCTGATGGATTTCTTTGGTGGAGAACTGAAACAGAGGACCCTAAACCCTCTTTGCTGTAAACAAATCCATGAGTGGACAGAGACCTTTAGTCACCTCTCCTTGCAGAGTAGCAGGCGCCTGCAGCAAGAGCTGACTGGAGCAAATATTTGAGCTGTCAAACCACAAAGAAGAGGGAAGGAGGCTCACTCAGTGGTAGTTGTTAATAAACAGAGAAGATTAATTTAACACAATGGTTAAATATAACCAGAGGAAACGAGAAAAAAAAAAAAAAAAGAAGAAATAAAATAACTTCAACAAAGTGAGTTAGAAAAGGTGTCAGTCGGGGTTTTTCCATCTACAGAAAATTTTGAGAGGTCAAACCTCTCAGGCTCTGGAATTTTTTTGGATCATTATGCATGCGTGTGTGCGTGGTTTGGGCTCTTTTTCTCCATCACAGTCATTAAAATATGATATTTACCATTGCATATCAGACAAAATGTTGATTGATAGGAACCAGATGCCTGCATACCGATCTCATTAAATTTCTTTTTAAGCGATTCCATTCTGCACCCGCTAATTTGTACTCTGCCAGCTACATCTGGACCCAGCGGACAGGATGTCAGGATTGCTTTTCCTCTCTCTTTTGCCCTTATAACAACTTTAAGGACACAACCATTCCCAGCAGCAGAGCCAAAGGAAATAATTAAGGTGTAAACCCACTGCAGTTACTGGAAACCTGTTTTCTGTTAGGGAGGAATGGTGACTCCTCCATCTCCCCCACCTTCCTCCCTCTCCCCAGAGCATGCAGAGCAAACCCTGCATGGAAGAAATCTCCAAGCCAGTCACCTCCTTCCCCCCCCAGCTGGAAATAGGACACCTGGGTGCTGCTTGGTCACCCCCAAGCACCAAAATCCTTGATACTTCACTTACCCTGTTTGCAAACTGGGGGTGTGAAAATGTCCGTGAGCCCTCAGATCTGCTGGGAGGCTTCAGCCGAACCCCCAGCCAGGACCTGGAGACTGTTTTTTTCTAGATTTCCAGAGTTATTTAGGTTGGAAGAGGCCTTTCAGATCGCCAAGTCCAACTCTTAACCCAGCAGTGCCAAGCCCACCACTACAACATGTCCCCAAGTGCCACATCTCCACATCCCTTAAATCCCTCCAGGGTTGGTGACTCAACCTACCGATGCTTTCATGTTTTCTCTCGCCTCGTCCCTCTACGTGGGAGAAACTCTAAGGCAGCCTGGAGCCTCTCGGCATCCCTTTTCAAACCTCTCCTTCCAACTCCTCTCTGCTCGGGTGCCTACAAAGCAGCTGATAATGGGTAGGCAGGTGGTGTGTGATGCTGCTATTTATTATGCCGAGGGCTGTCTCACCGCTTCGCCTGCACGTTCCCCCTGCTCCTCCCGGCCACCTGTAGCCCATCATCCCCTTTTCAGGCTGGGGAAAGGCTGCTGGGTGCTGCCTGTGTTTACAGCTCCCAGACCAAGGTGAGAAAGGTCTCAGCCGTGTCGACGCTACAGCTCAGCATGACAGAAAAAGGCAAACCTAAGGAGTAAGAAGGGGATGGTGCCTGCCTGCTCCTGTGTCCTCTCTCTGAAAGCTCATGGACAGGTGGAGATGGTGGTGGGTCTCCAGCTCTGTCATGGGAGGGCTGGAGGGAAAAGGGCCAAGCCCCCCATCCACACACTAATGCTGAATTCAACTTCTTCTACAGCTGAGATGTGTGGAGGGCCTTCCTCCAGGTGAAGCCCACATGCCGCTGCAAAGCCTTGGGAGCAGAATGCAGCACACCACTGACCGTGCTCAGAGGCTGTAATGCTCCACTGCCCAAGACAGAGGCACCAGGACACCCCAGTGAGGCTGGGAGTGAACCCAGCAGCAAATATGCTACCAAATACATTTGGACATGAGCAAGTAACCCCTAAAGTTGTGTCCTGCTCACTTTGGTGTGCACAACTCACACCTCCAAGTCCTCATTGCTGTTGTTTTCCCCTACCATGCATGTGGATTTTGTCCAGGATTCTCCTGGCTGCATGGATGAACCTTTAGGGTAGGGGCAATGCCAGCTTTCACCAGACGAGTGAATTAACAGTGCCAAAGTGGCTTTCCCACATGTCTCCAGATTTCTACCTCCCTTGGAGCTGGAAGAAGACCCCTGGCTAG
Organism: Dasyornis broadbenti; assembly: GCA_013397935.1. Taxonomy (NCBI): domain Eukaryota; kingdom Metazoa; phylum Chordata; class Aves; order Passeriformes; family Dasyornithidae; genus Dasyornis; species Dasyornis broadbenti. The sequence continues at coordinate 312,197 of VZRN01006271.1, read as the reverse complement.
GTAGGGAGGCGAGTAACCCACGTTCCCAAGGATGTAGTCCATGTCCCACCAAAACTGGGAAGCTGTGTTTTGCCAGTGTCCACCACCGTCCAACCACACCTCCACCATCCAGCATTCCCATGGTGATTTCCAGCAGCTCCGGCTCAGCATTGCCTGTGCCCGGCCAGGATCGCCAGCCAGCCGGCTCTCTGCATTCCCCAGGCACCCTGAGTGCCTGCCAGCCTGGCCAGGGCTATCCTGACATTTCCCTACCATTAATGAGCCCTGAAGCTCCGCAGGCTCGCCGAGCGCTGGCCGAGCCGCGTCCAGGCACAGCAGCCTCATTAACGGGGCCGGCTGGCAGAGCCGAGACTTGGCCCCCGCCACCGGCTCTGGGGAGGGATTGTCACGGCTGGTACCAACACATCCTCAGCCACAGGGAAACTGTCCGGGGAAACTGCTCGCCCTCTGTGCCTTTGCTTGCCTTGGTCACAGATATCCTTGCGGCTCTCGGGGTGTTGTGTGGGATTTTTCTACCCCCTGGCCTGCAAGGGGAGGACTGGGACAGGGGATGTGGGATAGGCTCTTTTTGGGACATTCCAAGAGCTGCTGGCAGCCCCAAGGTCGTGGCTGATGCAGGATGTGCCACAGGGATCCCCACACAGCTGCCTTGGTCGTGAAGGAGCCACAGGGGCTGGTGCCAGGGAGCTGCAATCAGTGAGACAACGCAGCCATAGGAGAAGGGGCTATTTGGAGACTGAACTTATTAAACCCTCACTCACCCCTTCACCACCCATGGAGGGGCTCTTGGGTTGGAAAACATCCCTCATGCATGCCTGTGTCAACAGAGCAGAGCCCTGCTGCCCCCTGGCTCTCCTCGTCCGCAGAAAAAAACATCTGCCCAGCTTGAGCACAGCAATTCGTGAGCATGGGACAAGCCGTGGGACAGGGACACTGCTGCTGGTGTTTTCACTGGGCCCTTTTCAAGAGAGATATTGAATCTCTCTGAGCCACTTTGCCCTGAAATATGTCCTTCATCAGCCAGGAACGGAGCCTTTCCCTATGGCCGCCTCTGCAAAACACGTGTTGGCTTTGGGGGTAGCTGCAAAATCGCTTCTTTAAATGCCATTTTTGGGTAGATTCAACCCATACTTTTCCGATTCGGCTGGAAAAAAAAGGGTTTTCTGCATTGCCAGACTCATTACTCAGATTTTTTGCTATTTTAACCTAGAACTCACAATAACGTCTGGCATTCAAGGAGTGCCTTCATATTTTAAAGCTCTTTGCAAACTGTCTGAATCCAGGTGTGCTTGCTCAGACTAAGCAGCTGTCGGAATCTGGGGGCCTGATCCTGCATTGGCAAACCTTTCATTTCCCCTCCTACACCTCTTGAAGGGGAAAGAGCACATCAGGAGCAATGGAGAAGGTGGGAAGTTGGAAAGCTGATGGGTCTGAAGTGCAGATGGAGGGAACAGTGATGGAGAAGCCCTGTGGAGGTGGCACAGCCCGTGGTGGCTGAGCCAGGTTGCGTTGCCTGCACTTGGCACAGCATTAACATTTAGTACAGATTTTCCCAGGATCTAATAGAAACTATCCCTGTGTTTTATCCCTGATGGGATCCGTAAAGTTTTGTGGCCCCACATCTGTGACTGCAGTACGTGCGTGTGGGTGTGAGAGCGAGTGCATGCACTGGCTGGGACTGGCTGCGGTTTTAGCCCTGGAGTCCTGGGCTTAGTTGGGGTCTGCAAAGGGTCCCAAGCCCCACTGATGCTCACCCCTGGCTGTTCTCAGCCCCTGTGTGCTTGTAGGGTGGGCAGTGGGAGGGCTGAGCCACCCCTGCGTGTTTGCATCCCCCAGCCCAGCCCCAGTTTCTCTTGCCAATAAACCATTGAAAGGAAAAAAGGGGACCTTGGGGAGGGATAGCCACACGCTCAAGGTGCTCCTGCACTGCACAGCGAGAGCTGATGCAGGTTCTGAAGGCTGCCCTGCTCCCCTGGCACACCTGGGCTCCCCACTGTGAGCTCTGTGGTGAGGGAGGGTTCAAAAAGGACTGACTCCTAAATAACATAGGGAAACTGAGGAGCAGGAGCGAGCCTGGGGGCATGGGGAGGCTATAGAAAAGCTTCAGCACAGGGCTCCCAGCCAGCCCACTTGGGAGCCACCCAGCACCAGATGAGCAGCTCCAGCCCCAATTCCTGTTCCAGCCCCAGCTCCGGGAAGGGTTAAGGCAGCTGTGAGATGGAGCCTGCAGAGGCCCCTGAGCTCCCGAGGAGGAAGATGAGCGTGGCGAGGAGACTGTGCTTCCTCCGGGGCGAGGCTCCCCACCGAGGAAATTGTCAATTAGCGACATAGTTTTAACCACAGAGCGCAGATTCCCAGGATCCGGTGGCTGCTCAGCCGTAGTCCCCATTATTCGCGTTTGTGTCTCCTGGGGTCCCAGAGCCCTGCGAGATCAGGGACCCATCGTGCTGGGCCAGGACCCCAGGGGTTCGCTGTGGGTCAAGCATCAGCAACAGCCAAGAGGGATGGGGACATGATGCCCACCTCTGTGCCTCAGTTTCCCCGTCTGCAAAGCATGGAAAAGCTGAGGCTGGAGGTGTGGGATGCTGGTCGGGCGCAGAGGGAGCAGAGTGGGTTCCTGCAGGATGGCAGCACTGCAGACCCCCACCACTGCTTTTGGGGGGACATTTCTGCCTCCCTGCCTCCTCCCTTGGGGCACAGGATCAGGCCCCATAAGTGCTGCAATCCCCCAGCCCTTCCCACATGGGAAAAAATAATTCCCTGCCCGCAGCAGCTCTGAAGGGATGGAGAGAGGATGGAGCAAGTCAGCAGAGAGAGACCCTCTGCCACCAGACACAGCCAACCATCACAGAAGTGCTGACAGATTTACCTGCTCTCACCACTCTGCCCGCGAGGGTCGCACCAAAGGCGAGTCCACAGACATGCATCCCCCATCCCTCTCCCTGTCCGCACCTGTGCAAACCCCTTTGTGCCTCAGTTTCCCTAGCGAGGAGAGCAGGAACACCAGCCGGGCACTGGTGAAGCTGGCTGGGGCAGCTCCAGCCCCCGGCACGTTGTGCGTGTGCCCACTCAAAATGTGCTGGGCAGGTCACCCCGCACCGACCCCAGCAGCGGCCGCCAACTGCCCCCTCCCCAGCCCCGACCTCTGGAGCTGCTGAATCATGTCTTGGGCAGTGGCGGCCGCTGGCCCAGGCTCCCGGCGGCCTCCACGCATGACCCACTTCTGCTGCCAGCTGGGAAACGCAGCTGGGAGAGAGAGCGGCAGCCGCCGGTGCTCCCAGCCCCGGCCGGGGCTGCCCTGCTTTCTCCGGCATGTGCTTCCCCCGGGAGCTCGGGTGCCGCTCACAGCTCGCAGCGGGGCTCGGGGCAGCAGCACAGAGCCCTCTCCGGGGACACGGTTTGTGACCGGGGGGCAGCTGTGCCATGGGGGTGCGGGTGGGTGTGCTGCTCCAAGCGGTGCTGCTGGAGGCGATGGGAGCTCCCCCAAATTGCATCGCTGTCCCCAGGGACACGCACCGGAAGGCCAGACCTCACTTTAAGCATCCCAGGGAAACTGGGGCTGAGGGAGCAGGTGATGGGTTTAGCTGGGATGTGCCAGGGCACGTGCCATGACTAAGGATATAAAGGCTCCCAAGAAGGCAGAGTTCACCCTAGCAGGCAGTGCTGTCCTGCCCTGTTGCCACAGCAGGAGAAAACCACAGTGCCACAACTCTGCCTGGATTAAAAACAAAAAACAAAAACCAAACAAACAAAAAAAAACCCAAACCAAACCAAACCAAAAAAACAAACAAACAAAAAAACCCACCAAACTGGACCAAAAACTTACACTGGGAAAGTTTGAGTTGAGACCAGAGCTCAGCCACACAGTCCCCACTGCCACACCTCAATGCCCCTCATGCCCAATCCTGCTCCGAGCCCCATGGGGGCTCCAAAAGCAATGAGCTGCCCTGGGTGAATCCCCCATGGCATTGCCAGGAGTCCCTCAGTGCCAGCCATGGGCACACAGCCACCCTCCCTGTGCCCATGGGCAGTGGACACCTGGCAGTGCTGGCGGATGGGGCCATGGCATGACCCAGGTACTGGTCAGCAAGGGACTGATCATGCATGGCTGGTGGCCAAGCCCCGAGCTGAACCTCATGGCATGGTGCTAAGGGGAATTATGTACCCCCCAGATCCCTGCCATTTGTGCTTCAAACCCAGCCCAGGTAGGTTTGATGTCCCCAGGCATGGGGCTGTCACGCCTCCTGGCTGTCCTGGCTGGCTACACGGAGTGGGTGCCATGGGAGAACGGGCTCAGCCATCAGCTGGCTCTGAGAGAAGGAAATGTTTGTGAAGGATGTGGAGACAGGGCTCAAATGTCATTCTGGAATCTGCAAAGGGGTCTTGGTAAGAAAATCCCATTGCAGTGCTGGCAGCGAGCCTGGAGGAGGACTGGATCTGCTCATTGGTGTGGACAGAGAGAGACTCTGCTCCTACAGACCCCGTGGGCTCGGGGCTTTAACTCAGTCTGTTGGAAAACTTTCAGATGAATATTAGTAAACAGTACATCCATCCCAGGGGTTCCCTGAGCACCCACAGTCCCCTGCTGCAGGAGCAAAACAGGAAGGACACAGCCCAGTCTCCAGTCTCCTACTTGGGGTGCCTGGTGTTTGACCAGGTGGGTGCCTGACCAGGGACATCCCAGCATTACTGACCCAGGGATGAGTGGTCTGACTCTCTGGACAGTATCTCTGCTGTTTGCCAATAGGTCACTGTGGGCATCTCGCCTGCCCCTCTCCTTGTTCTGCCTGACCTCCCATCTGCTCTTAAATAAGGGAAATGGCCTGTTGGTGCCATACGCCACGGATACCCCAAACTCCCAGTGCCAGTGGCACCCTGTGGGATTTCCACTTGGCACTTCCCCGGGGTACCAGGACATGGTCGCACTCCCAGACAACACAAGAACCCCCACCTGCCTCTGCTCCCCACCTCCAGAGCATCTCCCCTGCTCTGGTTTCAGGTGCAGAAATGGGGCTTTGAGCTGCCGTCTATTCCAAGCAGCCCCACTGCCATTGGGAGATGCTCCACACCCGTCTCCCGGAGCTGCTGGGTCCCTGTCCCCCACTGCCCCCCTCTCCCACCTGTGCCCCCCACAGCCCTCTTCCACCGCCAACTTCAGCGCTCTCCTTCCCGCCGACGCTGCCGCCGGAGGGACAGATGGTGCCCTCGGAGACACACCTGCTTGGGTTTTATCTTGGCTCCCAACTTGCATTATTTCACCCGCCAGCCTGCTCCGTACCCGTGCCATCCGCACGCAGCTCCCTGGGGGGCCAAAAACCCCAGACCCCCAACCCACCCCAACCCGGGGCTGAGCTCCACCCGCCTTCGCCGCCCCCCCAGCCCCGGCCGCAGGTTAAGGTGACCTTTGCACGGAAGCCGCTTCCCCCAAAGTCCCCGGCAAGGCTCGCCCCGCTCCCCCCGGCTCAAAGGTGTGGGAATCCGAGGAGCGCTGTGAAACCCTCCCTGCTCCCAGGCAGCGAATACACCCAGCCAGCTCCCCACTCGCTGTCATTCATCTCCACTCAGTTCTATATATTGTTCTGCCTCTTTCTCAGCTATAAAGAGATTCAGTTGGATTTGCTGCTTCCTTTTTTTTGGTTTGTTTTTTAAATACCTGATGAGTATGGAGACCCCAACGTCCTCGCAGTTTGCATATACTCTGCTCCATATCTCTTGAATAACCTTTTTTTCTGCGTCTGAAATCTCTTCACTTCTTTCCCATCTCTCAATCTCCATTTCTCCCTGGACTTTCTCCATGAAAAACAGCCGGCAGGATCCTCCGGGAAGCCAGGAGGAGATAAAGAGAGATGTGTGTGAGCGGGTATATCCTGCGAGAAGAGACAAGGTGTTTGCTCGGCGGCTCTGCGACGTGTGGATGTGGATGTGTGTGTGTGTGTGTGTGTGTGTGTGAGTGCAGCTGCCTGTCGGCGTGTTTGGATATGGAATTTAAAAAATATCCCGGAGGAATGATGCGTGCGATTAGATTTGAGATCTCCTAGTGCTGTCCATGGCTGTAGTTAGCTTCAGCTCGCCTCGGATGTGTGTGGCTGACTGATGAGGAACTGCCTAAAAGTAAAATATTCAAAGGCATTGCAAGACCAGCCTCTTCACCAATGTGTGAACGTGAGCTCACTTTCTCCCTCTCTCCTCCTCTCTCCCACTCCTCCCTCCTTTCCTTTTTTTTTTTTTCTCCCCTAAAGGGAGGGATGAGAGAGATGTTCTGGGCAACATCAGGACGGTGCTGGCGGGGGGAGGCAGAGCTGGAAGTTTTTTTTCCAGCCCTTTGTAAACACCACAGAGGAAATTCAAAATCCAGAGTGCTGAGTTAAAGTTAGCCCAACCTCTGGCTTCGCAAAGTTCTGCCCCGGCTCTCCTCTTTGCGCTCCCAGATTTTGCAGGAGGTGGTGTTTGGAAGGACAGACCTTGTTCACCTCCAATTCCTGGGCTGCACAGAGAGTTGGGTGGAGAGGGGAGCACGAGGGACCCCCACTGGGAAAATCTGTCTGTCACTCAAAAGAGACCATGGTCTGTCCCATAGGGACTTTTTAATGCCGAGAATTTGCTCTTTCTTGTGGCAGGACCCAGCTGAAAGGGATCCAGAGTTAAGGCACTTGTGAAATGAAGGTATTATTGTCATTTCGTGATTGCATCGCTCCTGGCAGCGCCTTGGCAGGGAACACCTCCACTCCAGGCTTCCCGCCGCCTTCGTGGGTGTGTTTTTGGGGCTGGTTTTTACCCAAAGAAAGCTGGCCGTTCCCAGCTCCCTGACAATCCGGCGTATTAAACCCACAGCACGGTCCATTTGCACAGAGAGCAGGAAAATCCTACGGAGCCTTGTAACAACCGCGAGTCCCCCAGAGGGGGATGAGAGACAAGCGAAGCAGCGGGTGTGCCCCGCCGCCTCCCGCACCCTGCCAGGGCAGACGGGCAGACAGACGGACAGACGGGCTGCGGGTGCCGCTCTGACAGCCTGGGGGGTGGCTGAGCCCCTCGAGGCGCTGGAGCTTTGTTACTGCAGAGCTATCGAGGCTTTTTGCTGTATTTCTCCTCCAAACCACCCTTGGCCACCTCCCCGTTAGCAGCCGCCAGACTGGTGGTGTCAGCGAATTTGCTCTTGCAGAGCTAATGAGAGCTGGTGGAGAATATGCTGCCCACAGCTCCCCCGCTGTGGGTCCCCGGTGATCAGCTTGTGCTGGGACAGACTGGGAGCCCCACTCATCCATGAACCCCTCAGCTCGAGTACAAAGCTCAGCTGAGAGCTGCCGAACCCACCAGTGTGACAACAGAGCATGCTGTGCGGCTAACCCGCCCCGGCCAGAGGTCAAGAATCACTCAATAACCCCACTGCCAGCTACTGCATCATCAGATTTTCACCAGATTTGGATTTGCTTTCTGCCCATTAGCCACTGGGATGAGCAGCCATGACCCCCAGCTCAAACATTAACTACAAAGTCCCCAGGTGGTCACAGGGCACCTTCTGTACTGAGGATGGCACAGTCAAGCTTACCACCTTCCCTTGAGGTGCACGGGAAGAGGTGCTTTGGACTTCACTTAAACCCAGAGAGACGCATCTTAAAACCAGAGCAAAACTGCAATGCAGTGCAAGGGCTTTCAAAAAGGGGAAAAATCAAATTCTGACCATATGGACACTGGGGTGATAATCTGGGTGCAGCATTAGTTATCACTTGCTGTGCGTTTAAAGAGAAGGAATCTTCAAAGCTTTTGTACCCGGTGTTCTAGTCCACCCTGGACTCACAGCCTGGAGCCTGGTTTGTGGGTGAAGCGAGTGCCTTTCCTCACTCCCTGGCACCAGGAGTTTAAGGGTCTGGGCTCCATTTAGAAATGTGAAAATATTAGAAAAATACTAGAAAATACTAGAAAATATTAGAAAATATTAGAAAAGTAAGTGAGAAATCCCCCAGGCTTTTCCAGGTTCCTGCCTCCCTCTCTGGGCTCATCATGTCTGGCCCTGGCAGGAACCCAGCCCCGTTCCCATATGCAGTCCTGCTCCACAAACAGGAGATGGGGAGTAAAGCAGTGGTGATCCTCTGCTGCCTCAAAATCCCAAACGATCCCAACAGCTCTGCATTTCTGTGTCTGGTCCCAGACACGGGACATAAATCAAGGGCAGGAGTGCAGGCACACGCTGTCACGTGCCCGCCACCCGTTTCCATGGTTTCCCATGACTGTTGCTCTCAAGGGCTTGGGGTTAGGAGGCGACTTGTTCCAGAAAGAGAAAGATGCTGTGTTGACACCATTGCTGCCTGCTGTCCCAGAGGGCAGCTCAGCACAGCACCTGCTGCTCAGATAGGGTAGTCTAAAGGCCTTGGAGTTCAGGGAGGGGACAGAGAACTTGGTCCCTATGGAGACTGAGGTGGGGTCAGCCTGCTTAATCCATATTGAAGAAATCACTCCGTCTCTCTCACATCTCTCTCACATCCTGATTCAACATCCTGATCCCTCTCCCCTCACCAGCTGAGCATCACAGCCCTCCTGCTTTCCAGCTCCTTCCTGTGGACCTGTCCCCGTGATAGGGTGACACTGTGGTGCCCTGTCCCTGCTGAGCCTGATCCTGCTTCTCCCAGGGCTTCTGCACAGAGGGAAGAGACCAAGTGCTTGTTCAAGCCACCCTCCACCCCGGCTGCAGGTGAAGATGGGTTTCCAGGCCTTCCAAGCCTCTGCTTGTGGCATATCATGTTCCTGAGGGGTCTGTACCCACCTGCCGACGGCTTCTCCTACTCCTCCCGTGCCCTCCCACGTTGTCTCTCCTTCTCCCGTGCGCTGGGCGCAATGAGAAATGTACTTGGCTCCTAATCCTTGAGTGGGAGGTGAAGGCAAAAAAACCCAAGACTTCAGTTCTACAGCGTGTGGGATGTGGATGATGGCAGATCCCCACCTTTGACTCCTCTATTGTCTCTGGGACAAAGGCAGAGACCCCAAATCCAGACCCTCGGGGCGGAGTCCACCCTTCCTGGTACATGGAGACAGCCTTGTTATTTGGTTCCTGGAGAATAACAGGTCACTTCTTGCGACCCTTGCAATGTCAGCTCCCTGGAACCTTCTGACAAACATCATTCCTTGGGGTGGTCCTGGGAAGACAGCACATGAGCTCCACCAGGGAGTGCTTTGGGAAGGAGCTGCAGGAGCTGCCCCAAGGCCTTGGTGCTGGTGGATTCCAGGGGTGCAGCGAGGATCGCTTCTCCAGACTGGCCAGAACAGGGGCAGTGTTGGGATTCTGAGTGAGCTAAGGCTGAAGACACCAATGTGGTTGCTGCCAGGTTGGGTGTTCCTCCTTCATTCTCCTCCCAGAGCCACTCTGCGTTGCTGCAGTATCTGACCTGGAGATGTTGGACTTGTCACCCCGAACTTTGCTGAAGCAAAGCCTCTGGTTGCCAGCCCAGATCACCCAGCAATGCCCTCAGTGTGTCAGGCCTCTCTCCCCTTTCCTAATCCAGCCCTGCTGCCAGCTGCAAAGTCCTGGCCTGGAAAGGAATAACAAGACTTTAGGAAATGGCTTTGCAGTGCTGCTACCCAGGGAGGGAAGGATTTAGCCTAAAGCATGTATAAATGCTCTGTGCTTATTGCAGGTTTCCTTCCCATAGCTCCTCTGATCCCAGGGGACCTGTGTGCAATCCTGATGCTCCAGCTCTCTGTGCTGGCAGTGCCTGTGCTCTGGGAGCCATCTCTGCTGGGTTGGGCTGGAGGACAACATTCCGGGGGGTTAAAAGGGGCTGCAGCCAGCAGGACCCCACCAGATCCAGCGGAGGTTGCACTGCTACCTGAATCTCCATCCCAAGGCAGGGGTGGTCCCAGTTTTGTCATGCAGTCATTGCCCACATTGCTGGAAGGCTTGGTTACCAATTTACTCGGAAAGACATGAAGTACTGAGAAACTGGGATTTCCCCACTTCCATGTCTTCAACTTGGCTGGGAAGGGCTGTGCTAGGAAGTGACAATGCAGGGAGCTGCTGTCGGCTCCCAGCCCTGGGCAGCTCTGTGATACTCGGGCTGTGGTGAGGGGCAAAGCCAGGAGCAGACATTCCTCAGCTGATGGAATCCAGACCACAGGCAGTGCTGCCGGAGCTGTGGGGAATGTGCTTAAACCAAACCAGACCAGATGCTCCTTCTGAAATGGGAGCAGGGTTCATCCACTCTGGGGTCCAAGTATAACAGATTTGTGCAGAAACTGAGGTGCCACCAGAGCAAACCTTCCAGTGGGACCCTGCCCCAAGCCCCAGCTCCTAGAGGGGACCCCACACCCTTGTGGCCACCCCAACCTCAGCTCACAACCCCAATGTGTGGGAGCAGGAAGGTGTGGGGTGCTGGGGACTGGGACAGCAGCAGCCCTGAGGTGATGCCTGGGAAGGGAGTATGGGATGAAGACCCTTGGCAGCAGCAGGCAAAGAGGAGGCAGTGAGTGTGATGGGGACAGCACAACCTCCCCATGACCTTAAAAGTTATGTCAGCTTTTCCAGCTTCCTCCCCAAAAAATCCATACCAACCCACACAATCTAAAAGCCCCAAGGATTAGGAAATCCAGGGGAATAGGAAGAGAGGAGTCCTGGGAGTGGGGCTGGTGCTGCCCAGGGCTCTCAGTCAGGCCAGGGCAGGGCAGGGCAGGGTAAGAAGCTGCCAAGACAACCCTGGAGAACATTTCCAATCCAGACCAACCTGTTCCTGGGCTGCGAATATTGCAAAAACTCCCAGTCCCACACTGGGATTTGAGGAAACTGAAACCTTGTGATGCAACTAGGAGAGATGAAGCAAGAGACACTCAGGAAGATGACAGATCCAGCACCATGTGGCCTCATGGACAAGGCATTTGCACGCTGGTAGACTTCCCCAAATCCTGAGCAGCCTCCCGTGTCACCACCTTCTCCTTCACCCCTGTGCCCAGCTCTACCCTCCAGGAGCACAGCCCCTGTCACAGCCAGACCCTTCAGTGGCAAGCAAAGGTGACAGGGTTATTGGGAAACAAGTCGACTCTTCCAAACTGATTCTCTTTGCTTGCTCTTTTCCTTCCTGAAGCTGGTCTGAGCATGGCAGGGGGTGCTCAGGAAAGCCAGTAAGCTAATATATTCATGTCATCTCACATTTGGTGCCAGGACATGAAGTAAACACCGTCAGGGACTTCGCTCTGGTTCAAAGACAAGCCCTGATTCTTATTCCGATCACATTATCCATGCTCCTTGTACAGCTTCATTGATTCATATCTTAAAAAGAAAAGCCTTCAAAACCCATTAAGTCTGCCCTGTCATTCCAGCCCTGCTCTCAAGGGCCAGGGCAAGAAGCATTAACTAATCTGCTCACATTACCTTGCCTCTGAACCGAGCACCTCTCAGCATCAATCAAGATGTTTGGAAGTGATACGTTCCCGTGCGGGGTGAGTTTTGGCTGCCAAGGTCACCCAAAGACCTCAGTGCCAAAGTCAATCGATTCTGGAAGAGGTGTTTTGCGCTGCTGAGGTCACCCAAGTGAGTGCAGGGACCAGCACTTGGGCATTGCCCCCTGCACTGGGCTCCCTTTGGCACTCGGGGGGCACCCAGGGCTCGTGCCCACAGAGGGATGTTCGAGCAGCCCGAGTGACGGTGCCCTGTTTGGTTATAAACAAGTCCCTGAAGAAGAAAGCTCCAGGCCTCAGGCAGCATCTGGGGTGCAAGAATGGGGGCTTTGCTGGTGTCAGCCTGCCTGGGTCTCGGTGAGGGGAGAAGAGTTTACAAGCAGCAATGTCCTCCCAGGGATTGCGAAAGCCAGGCTGCCGATTGCCAGGGAAAAGAAGGTCCTTCCAGCCTCTTGGGCTTCAGCTCAGCCAGAAGCCGCTGTTTATTTGGCTCCAATGACTCCACGGCATACCGGCCCGTGCTCCTGGGGGCTCAGCGTGCTCCAGGCCGGCTGGCCAGGACACGGGGCTCGGCCACCCCACGCACTCCCCAGTGCCTTGCGTAAGGCAGCTCCGCACCGTCTGGCCAGCCTGACTTACGCTCAGGAAGGAATTATTCACTCTTGACTCCATCTGGCTACAGGACACACTTGGGATGTTTCTTCCATCGCTCTCGCAAAGGTTTCCCATCCTGCCGGCGCCAGTAATGAGGCCAGATCCATCTCCTTTGCTCCCAGCCGACCCCCAAGTTCAGGAGCGGGGACTGTTTACTGGATAGTCTTAGAAGGAATTTGGTTTTACTGACATTTCAAGTGCTGCCTGAGACTGTTGTTTTCAGGGCTTGGAGTACTTTGAGAGGACAAGTCCACTAGGAGGGGATGAACCAGAGCTGTCCCAGACTCCTGCCATTGCTGGACTTAGGGGGCATTTCTGGCCCTGGCTGGATGGGGATGGAAATCCAGGCTTCCTGTAAAGCTCAGTTTTGCGTTCTTTCAGACGCAACCACTCACTGAACCCAGACCCATCTAGGCTGGCTTGGATTTGGATCTGGTTTCAAAACTCTTTTGCAGGAGGAAGCTGTTTTCTGTCTGTGTTATGGGAATGCCCAGTTTGGGGCTTTTCTCAGCTGCCCTGCTGAGGCCAATGTCCATCCCATGTTCACCCCGTCTCACGCCCCAGAGCCAAAATGGAGTTGAGGCATGGGGAGAACCCTCAGGATTGTGTGCACAGCCCCAAAGGAAGACACATTCCAACTTTGGTGAGCACCAGTGTTAGACTCCCAAGGGTTTCCATGGATCAGAGCCCACTGCCACGGTGTCCATGTGGGGCAGGCAGTGCTAAGAGAGGGGGCAGAGAGCATTCACCGTAGGAACTTCACAGAAAAACGCCACAGCCAGTGCCTGTAGCTCCCTGCCTGCTCTTGGGCTCTTCTCCAGCTCAGCACCATCACCACCATGAAGTCCCATGTGTGTGTCCACAGATCTGCATGGCACACACAGCTTTCCTCCTCCTGCTCCTCTTGCAGAGGTGCTTTCCCAGCTGTTCTCTTTGGCCTAAACCCACAAAGTCACTCCAGAACATGTTCTGCTTTCCAAAGGGCTGAGCTGGGACAGGGTGTGTGAAGGTGATTCACTGCCCACAGTGCTTAGAGTGGAGGGAAAGGCTTCCCTGGCAAGAGAATGGAATGGGCATGGAGATCTGGGGGAGAGCATAGAGACAGAGCAGCTCTGTGAAGAAAGGTGTGTGTGCTGCTGAGCCATGGGAGAACAGGGAGGAGGAGGCAAACCCCGCCCGGGTGAGGGAAGGATACAGACAAGGTCTTGGGATCAGCTGGCTGAGACAAGTCCACGGGGAATTACAGGCAGGTCTGAGCCTGTCAGATTACTGGAGCCGGGAAGACAGGAGCAGGTTGAGGCAGGACTGGCAGGAGGCGGGATGGAGGAGCTGGAAGCAAAGAGACGAGTGGGGGAAGGTGGGCAAAGAGGGGAGGGACACATACAGGACAGGAGGGAGCAGAGGGGAGTACCCAGTCCTGGTGGTGTGGGGCTGGTGGGGCAGGAAGACAGACTGGGGGTGCCACTGGGTAGATGAGGTAGGAACTCACCTGGTCCATGACACATCACCCCCAGCACCCACCTGGCCAAGGTGCAGGGCTGGGACCAGCCAGGGCAGGAACACCACATGCCAAAACCAATTAAATGCTCAAGGGGTCACAGACCAGCTCCAGGGCTCCCTTCCATCCAGAGGTCAGAGGGGAGCGTCCTCATTTGCTGCCTCTTAATTATATCTGATCCTGCCTTAATTCCTCCTAAAACCTTCCCTGAGAGCTTTCAGGTGGCTGCTGGGGAGAGGTGCCCATGAGTTGGAGTGACAGGCCAGCGAGGCACGGGTGACAGCCCTGGGCTGAGCAGTGCCTCTGGGATGGATGTGAAGGGCTGTGGGCACTGGTGGTGATGGAGGAAGCGCCATGTGCACAACCATCCTGATCCTGGGTCCACTGGTCCTCCTGCTGCGGCGCCGCTTCTGCAACAAAGTCGAACCGTATGTCCTCTTCCATCTCCCTCCCGTCCCCTCAGGGTCCTGGGGCTGGGGACAGGAGGGTGAGGGGTGGCCCTGGGGTGGAGGATCTCACTCCCCAAACGATGTCCTATTCATGGAGATATTTGTGTTCCTTCTGGTTTTGGTACTCTGAGTGACAGCAGGAGACATTCCCTTGAGCTGGGCAGGGGGGAGCCTTCTGTGACGTGCTGTTACCTCCTCTCCGATGCCTCGGCGCCAGTAAGGAGGAAATGCAGGGTTGGTCCTCCCATCTGTCTGGTACGAAGGGCCAGGGATGAATCACTGGGATGCTTTTACATGCACCAATCCAGGTGTTACCCAAATGGAGCAGTCCAGCACCTGCAGCCTGGCTGCCTGGCCATCTTCATACAGCCTGGGAGGAGATTGAGCAGTGATCTCAGCTGTGAGGGCATCACCAGGCTGCCATTGACACCCAGCTGGTGTAAAACAGCCGTGGGGAGGTCCTGCTCCATCCCTGGGGTTCTGGGAGGCTGGATGAGTGTGTGGGTATGTGGAATGCTTGAGAGCATCAGCTAAATGTTGGCTCTGAGAAGAGCCAGCAGCCACCACCCGCACCCTGTTGCGCTGTGCTCCGTGTTCACACACGCTCACACTCATCCCGGCTCCAAGGCGATGGCAGGGAGCAGATGGGAAGGGACTTGCTGCAGTCCCACACCGAGGCAATGACAAAGCTGCGACAGGAGGGCAGGGTCACCTCCTGCTCGGTGCATCCCCACTGCGCCACGGGCACGGTGCCGGCGGCTGCGGCTTCCACTACCTGCAGCTCCCCGTGCCTTTTGGGAGGGAGTTTTGTTCCTGTTCAGCACTCGCTTGGCTTCAGCTCGGTGGCCGTGGGACCATGCTCATGACGAGCTTGAGCATCGCCCTCGCTCGCTGTGCAGCCTCCTGCTCCAACACCAGGCTCAGCTCGAGGAGGTTTCCGCTGGAGACACACAAATCTATTTACCCGTGGAGACTGGAGACATCTGAAAGTGGGGAGGTCAAATTGGCACTTAATGAGCCAATTAAGCCAGGGGAAGGAGAAACAAGACTCAAAGCAGGGAAGGCATCTCCTGGCCTCTGTGCCCCCAGCTGTCCCTGTGCTACCTGCGGCACCGGCTGAATTAAACACTCATGAAGTGTCTGAGCAAACATGCTGCAGAGGTGGGGACTGTCTCTGGGCAGAGGGTACAGGGGTGACAGGCAAGGCTGGCAGCCTGCAGGTCCATCCCTTGGGAAGCTGCAGGAGGAATGAGCAGGTACATGGCTCGGGATCAAATCACCTGAAATGATAGCACCAGAGCTGGCAATGTGCAGACAGCCCAGTGTCCCAGCCCTGGACAGGCAGATCCTGCTGCAGCACAAGTCCTACCCAGGGGAGCAGTGTGTGGGGTCAGCTTCTTAGGAGCAAGCAGTGAATAAAGCACAAATCTGTGCACAAGGAGACAGAAAGGAGCCTGGAGCTGAAAAAGCTGGGGTTGGGAGGACATGCCCTGGCTATCTCCACTCAAAGCAGGATCAGCACTCCTTCCACCACATCTAAACTGGGGGCCTGGAGCCTGGTTCAGTCCTTTCACCCAACTGGCTTCACCACCAGCACCATCATCATCATCATCATCATCATCACCACCACCATCAACGTGTGGCCAGTGAGACTGCAACACAGCATAGAGAGAGAATGCAGCACCAGCAGCAAAAAGCTGGAATCAGCACAAGGGCTCCCCATCATGGCATGGACCTGGGAGCATGAGGGAGACTCAAAGCTGGATGGCCAGGAAAAACTTCCTCCAAGCCCTGCTGCAGCCTTCAGACAGGCACCTGGTCTGGATGTAGACACCAGCCCACAGAGAAGCCATACAGTCCTGGATTGGTTGTTTTGGTGATTAATTGCTCTCACCATTAAAGACCAGTGGCTATTAACAGCTTTTCTACTTGATCTATTTTGGACATCCATCTACTCGCCTTGCTCTGTGGCATAAATCAGAGCTGTTCCACTGACAGCTTTATACCAGGAGAGATTCTGTTTCCAGCCTTTCATGCCCTGGAAAAGAAAAGCAGCAGAAGAAAAAGGAAAAATGTGTTGCTGGCCAGGGACTGGGGAGAAGTGATACAGGAGACCAAGGCACAGTGGACCTGGTGTGGGGCAGGCAGATTCTCTAGACCAGCAACAGACCTGAGGCACCAGAGCCCCAGTGCTGTGCTGATCCAACTCGATTTTGGCCAGCTAGAGGACCAGGTTTAGGCTGGTCAGGCACCAGGACCCCATACAGCAACAAAGACCAGGATTTTCCGCATGTGCACCGCTCTGGATGACTGCTGGATTAAAGATATCCCTGAGAAACAGCACATGTGAAGAAAAAGTCAGAAGCCCACATGTTCCACGGGATAAACCTGGCTTGGTGCAGGATCAACCCTCTGCCTCTGACGTCCCTGTGTGCGAAGCAGGGCGTGTGTCCTGGGCAAAGGACACAAATGAACAGCACAGGCAAGATCAGATTATGTGAAATCCCCTGCTCACTTGACCTCCTTCACGTCCCTGTCTTCTATTTATATACCTTGAGGCTGCCAGGAATGGCACAGGTTGTCCTTGGCCCACCCTCGCAGAGCTGGGGGGCTCAGCCGTGGGATTAGTGTTGGCCACTGGAGCTGGCTGCCACCATCTCTAACGGAGAGGTTTGAAGGGATTCCTCCTGACTGTGGGGTCTGCTATCCCCAACCCTTGCTGGAGTTGAAAAGCAAACTGGAACACTACCCTGGACTAACCTGCTGTCAAGACACAGGAAGGTCAAGAGGGTCTCCTTGGGCTCCAGTGCTTGGATTTCCTCAATAAGCAGAGATTTATTCTTTGTTTTATGTGATATTTAACAAGTAGGTCCTGGCTGGGGGCCAGGGCTGGCTATGGATGTCTGCTCTGTTTGCCTTTCTCACGTTCCTTCACTTCAGTCTCTTCCTGGCAGGAACTGCTCCCTGCCTGCTCCTGGGTTTGGGGAGGTAGAGATGCTGCTGGCATGGAAACACAGGGTTGGGTCTTGGTGCCAGTCCAGCGTGGGGGGATGCAGGGCACTGAGCACCCAAGGGAGTACAGGAGCACCCAAAGGGGCACAGGTCACACCAAGCAGCCTGCTGGAAAGAGCCAGGTCTGTGCAATGTCCTCCCTGGGGAGCTCTTGGAGAGGAATCAGGCTTGGTGGGGCAGTGCTGGACTATGGCAAAGCAAAGGAGGTGATTTGGGAAATGAAACGTGGATATTTTGCCGTTCTCTCAGCACCCTCACAACAGGCTGGACACGAATCCCCTGGGCCCCAGAAGGGTTATTTTTCTTGGGACTGGGAGCTAGTGCCGCACAGAGAGGGAGTGTTTAGTGCCTGTGCTGATCTCCTCAAAGAGAGCACCCTTATCGTACCCCACACATACTGCAAGGCAAGAACAGACCCTCTGCACCTCGGGCTGGAGAAAACAGAGCTGGTAGCTTGGCATCATCTCGATTAACCTTCCAGCTCATTTCCCTCTGGGAAGCAGGACGTGACCTCCTCATTTCCACTGCCCAGGCACCGCTGGCAGCAGTGGCACACAGCTCTGCTTCTCTGGGCTGGAGCAACCAGCGCACAGCAGGCAGGCACAGACAAGTGTCAGCTGAATTTCTGTACGACTTTAAATACATTAGCAAGGCCACAAACACAGCCCCAAAGAGCTGCAGGCACAGGCAAGCCGATAAAAAAACCCCAAACCCACCAGCAAGAAGACACCCCTCCTCTTTCCGCAGGAGGTAGGGCTCAGCATCCCTTGCCCCCATATCTGCACAGCAGCTGAGCACATCCACTCTCTCCCTTGCTGTTTTCAATCCAGTACCAGAAGGGTCAATTCTGTGCCACTTCTGCGGAGTCATTATCCTGTCGGTTATATAAATGTCTGGGCATGCACAAAAGGCAGTGCTGATACAGTGGCTCTGACACCAACTCTCTCCAACACCTGCTTTTCAGCTGGAGAGAGAGCTGAGCACAAGAACATCTCGAGAGCTGTCACACAGAAGGCTGCTGTCTTTCAAGCTGAATGGAGGTCTAAATAGCTCTCACTTCTGCTTTAGAATCTCATTTCTAAATGCAATTAATACTGGCACATGCATAATGAGAGACTGACGAGTGAGTACAGACTCTGGCAATAAAGAAGCCAGCCCCAAGTGCTATGTAAATATTACAAATCCTCACTAGGAGCTGACCCGGGGAAGACAGCTTTCTGATGATTAAACCCCAGTGACAATACGACTGCATTCCTACATCTGTCACAATACTACCTGCTGATACATAATGAGCCACGCTAAAAGAACTTGCTCTTGCTGCTCTTCAATGCAGATAAAATGTCTATTTGTAGAATGGAATTAATCTCTTCTTCAAAATCAGGAACCTTAGTGTCCTTGGTAACAACATGCCAGTGACTCAGAGCGTCTCTGGCTTTTCCTTCTGATTCTGGAGCAAGTTACTGAAAGTGACCCCAAATTCTAGCACTGCAAAGGAGCGCAAGTGGAAAAGCCAGCTGGGTATCTGGAGGTATGGTCAGGTTTTACCCACCTTTCTGGTCTCTGCAGGGCTGCTTTGGCAGCTTGAAGAGGTCCCTGGACTTGTTTTAGCCACGTTCCCTATGATGAGACAAGCTCTGTCCCATGGTCTGGTTCCCAACTCATTGAGCTCAAATTCCCTTCTACCGTGGGGTCTAACCAGGCAGAGAATAAACAGTCACAAGAGCAAGGGCACAATCACAGGGTGAAGCTGCTCCCTCTTTTGCCTGGTTTCCCCAGCAGTAAGCGCTGTGTGCTGTGTGTGTGTGCGTCCGTGCCTGCTCCCCCAGATGGCTTTCAAGCCTGCTGGCTTATTTCAGCCAAGTTCAGCAGGGGATGGAGGCTCAAAGACATCCAGCACCTACCAGGTAGCAAAGATTCAAAGCCATGAGCACCAATGTGGCAGTGGGATGCAGGGAAGTGCTGCTGGCAGATCCCCTGGCCCCTCTGAAGGTTGTGCTTGGGCATGGCCTGCCCCTCCAGCCCACTTCCAGGCTGGCTGAGCTTCGTGCTGGAAAGGCAAAGCCACTCCAAAGCACCCAGGGGCCATATCTGCTTTCTATGAATTTCAGTGGGAAGTAACCACTGCTGGATGTCGCTCACTGACCCAGTTCCAAAGCCCAGGGGAAGCATGGGCCGTGATACAGGGACAGCTGCTTGGAGAGTGGGTGATGGAAGACTTGCATGATTTATTTATTTCCTGGGAAATAGAAAAGAAGAAGAAAAGAATTGTTGGATAAAATCTGCATATTCCAGGCTAAACTGTGCTGCAGCAATTCCTTGTGGGGCTGGAGCTGAGCCGCTTGGTCCCCTGCAAGGAACCTTCATCCCGGCTGCTGCACGAGGAGGGGGACATGGGGAAAAGGAGGGGTTGCTCTTACTGAGGGCTCTGCTCTTCAGCGCAAAAATGCCCTTTCCTGGGGCAAGTTATCACTTCCCTTTAGGCAGGGGCTGCAATCAGCACCGCTGCCCACAGCTCACCCCATCTCCTCTGTCCCCAGGCACTCCGAGGGAGAGGAAGAGATCCGAGGGAGAGAGGCAGGCTCTGACCCTCACACCACGTGACAGTGCTTCGGAGTAAAGGCCAGGTGGGATGCAGCAGATGTCTGGGATGGTCCAGCTTTGAGGAAATTGTGGGAAGGAAATGCTAGTTTGGGGCAAAAAGCCTGGTCTTCACCTTCAAGCATTTTAATGATTTTTTTGTGTGTTTCACCTAGGATTTATAGGTCTTCCTGTCTATTGGTGAGGCTGTGAAGTCTCAAGAACAGTGTCTTGCTCTGGAGAAAGGAAATTAAAACCTGGAATGGCTGGATTGGAAGGGAAAACCCAATTTTTCCAATGTTTTCAATAGCATTTCAGTCCTCAGGTGAGTGCACACCCAGCCTTTTCTCTGTGGCCTCCTACCCGCAGCCTGGACACCAGGAGCGTCTTGGAGGGACAGAAAAGCCATCAGAGCCAGTGGTGATCCAGCTGGGATGGGGTGCAGGGGGGCAGGCTCCCCATGAGGATGGCACATTCCTGGAAGTGTCGATGGATGGGTTGGATGGGGCTTTGAGCAACCTGGTCCAGTGGAAGGGGGTTGGAACAAGATGGTCTTTAAGGTCCCTTCCAACCTAAGCCATGCTGTGATTCTGCGTGGGATTTGGGTCTGGTGTGGCTTTGTGTCCTGCTCAGTGACCCCTGGGAGTGAGGGCTGCCTCTGGGGTGTCCATGTGCAGCTCCCAGCAAAGGTAGGGGCACTCACACACCACTGCCTTGGACCTGGGAGGGAATCTTTGGGTGAGGGGACACTGGGCTGGGCTGTGGGGGGAAATTGAGGCCAGGGCCATCTTTCCTAATCCTGGGCACTGCTGAATGCCCAGGGCAGCTCAGGGACTCACCATGCCCTGCCTTCCCTCTGGCAGATCCCCCAAGGCTTCTAACCTTGTCTGTCCCAGCTCTCAACAAACAATTAACCATAATTAACCAATTAAGCATGACTCCTTCTCCTCCTGCAGCTCCCCTGCACCCTGCAGCTGGCACCAAGCACAACCCAGCCTTGGCACCTGCTGAAACCCTCAGCAAAACAACGCATGACAGCAGCAATCCCACATCACCCAGCTGCCCTCCCACAGCCCAGGGAGGACCAGGCCCTGGGTTAAATGCTGGTGCAGGAGGGAAATTTGCCTGCCTAAAACTGAGCCCTGGGCTGTGGCCAGCAGCCCCAGCTGTGGGCACGGAGCAATCGCTGGTCCTGCTCCCAGCCATGGCGTTCTCATGTGCTCTGCAGCTTTCCCATGGATATAAATCCATTAATAAAAGATCAGTTTGCAGACACAGCTCGCTGTAGATGACGGCATTAGTGGCACATCAGTTTCTCCTAACCACCAGTCTCGTGCTGGGTTTATTTGGTCCATTTGTGGCAGGGGAAGAGTTGCTTTCGGCATTCAGAGATTTCTCGTGTCTGGGAGAAGTAGCAGGGTGAGATATATTTTTGGCTTTATTTAGCCACAAAAATTTGGGTTTAGAATAAAGAGACATATTCCTGTTTGCTGCCAAACTGAGGCAGACGATTTCTTGTGCAAGCCTTCATTTGTTTGAGGACTCAGTGTCCTGTTGTAAAAATAAATGCTCTGATGGGAAAAGTCTATCGGGGTGTGCTGATCATTGGGAGCGGTGGGCTCACAATCAGCTGGAAAAGCACTTCCCAAAGCTTTTGCAAATAGATATTAGACAGAAAGAAACAAGTCTCTGGTTGTTTGGTGAGTGAAGCAGTCACAAGCTGAATCCTTTCTGTGGGCACAACTATACCGGCCCCACCATGGCTGGCATGAATTTTCAGTGCCAAATACACCCTGTTTGCACCCAAACCAGGCTGTTTCCTTCTGAGAGGCAACCATCTCTGACAGACACAGGAATGGGGGAAGGAGAGAGGGTGATGGTGGGGAAGAAGCCTGGAATGTGGCTCCTGCCCAGGAAGTTCCTGGCTGGTGTCAACACCCTCTCCCCATCCTGGGGCTGTAGGATCACCTCTCTGCCTTGGAGGTAAGGCCAGACATGTGGACAAGAGCTCCAGCAGCTTGGTTCTCCACAGTGAGGATTTCACAAATGTCTATGGAGTTTTCCTAATAGTTTTTTTTCCCTGGAAGTTTTAAAACTAAGCTTCTTCAACCTCAACTCATGTTAAACAATTTTTTTTTTCTTCTTTTTGGCAAAAGAAGTATTATGATCAGGAGGAATAAAACTGGTTTTACCTGGAGCTGCCTTCATTTTATAGCAGATTAAAAGTAAGGTACAGTCAATAATGCCAGGAAGGGGGGTCAGGGGATGAATATGATGCTGTGCTGAAGGCAGTACAAAAGAGACTGGAAGCTGAAAAGACAAAAGCTTACCAGGATTGAGCCTCAAAAGCAGAATCGGCTCCTCAGATTACATGAATCCCCTGGATTTCCCTGACATGCTGGTATTGCTGTAGAACGGCTTTTATGTATTGATTTAAGGGAAAATAAAGGTTAAGGGCTTAGTTGCAGAGGTGCTGCTCAGTCTGTGTGGGCAGAAATGAACAAGGAGGATCTGCAAGGTCAGAAACATTCTTGGAGAAGAGCCCCAAGAATGATGGGGCTATGAGACCCCCAAAGATTAGGAGCAGAGCCTGGCTGAGGGGAGCCCACTGAAGCCCTGATCTGCAGGGTTAGCCTAGGCACAGTCATCTTGGGCTTAGTGAAAATCCAAATTTCAGCCTGGACTTATCCATCAGTAACTCTGACCTTTCTCCCCATCTGGACTAGCACACAAAAACTCCCAGAAAGGACAACATGGGGCCAGATGGAAATGGTGCCTGCAAATGTCACGGTGCTGCCGGGAATGGGGTCACTGCCCTGCAAACCTGGATGTGCAAACAGTGCTTGCTAAATCAGCTGCAGGGGAGTGTTGTAGATATGGGGGATAAAGGTTCCCTGAGCCATGGAAAGGCCAGCTCTCCGCCTGGGGACCTCCGAGAGGGTGGATTGTGTGAGAAATGCTCTTTATTTACTCAGGCAGCCACAGCCAGCAGCTGAGCTCAGAGAGGGTGAGTCTGCCTGTAGCCAGCGGCTGCGTGAGCCTTGCTGGCCATGGTGAGGTGTTTGCTGTTGACACGGAGATTTGGGATGGTCCCGCAAGGCCCTTGGTGGGTGGGAGTGGGAATTGGCTTAATTTGTTCACTGTGTCCTCTCTGCTGGCCAAAACCACCCTCCACTTCATGAGAAACACAGGAGGGGTGGTGGCAGCCCTCACGGGTCAGGCACGGTGTCACCAGCAGCTCTCTGAGGGGTGCTGATGGACATGGTCACACTGTCGTGGCCACCCTGCCGTGACCCCACTGAGAGAGGCCGTTTGTTTGAGAAGGAAGGAAGGATTGTGACATCTCTGCTCTTCTTCTTTCCATCTCTGTCCCCACTAAAATACAGTTTGGAGAAACCAAAAAGGGAAACGAAACATTGAGTGGGCTACCCCCAGCTGGGGGCAGAGGTGGTGTGGGGCCCACAGTCCCACGCAGCCTGGAGGAGGGAGTGAAGCTGTGGGGCCTTGCTGGGCCCAGCTCCCCAGGGTTTATCTGACTGTCTGTTTTCATCATTTCTCTCTGAGAAGGGAAGTGGACCACACAGCAGCAGAAAGTCCTGGAAATCTGTGAGGGAGACCGTTCCCAGCACCATTCCCTCTGCTGTCACCCCTGCATGCAGTTGGCTATAGAGGATGTATGGCTCTGTATTGCTCCAACTCAGTGAGATAATGCCTCAGAATTAAATTCCTTCCCAATGAAATTCCTAATCACAGCCAGCATATGCACTTTCCCAGCTCTGACCCTCCAGTCTCAGTTACACACGTGGTCTTCCTGACTGACCAACTGGGGTCACCTCATCTCAACTGGCCTGTCTGCTCCATCCCTTCCACATCAGATCCTGCTGTCTCTCCTCTCCTCCCTCTTCTGAGGCATCCTAAGGGCTGTGTGTGGCCTATAATTTTTCCTTTTCTCTAGAAAGGAAAAAATCAACCAAAAAACTACAGTAGAAGCAAGGAGAGGAAATTGCTTGAAGTTTCTTAACTATCTCATGGAACAAAAATGCTTCATAAGGCTGCTCAGGGGAAGAGAGGGTCAAATGTCCCTCATTAACGCTGATTTACTAAGAGGGCTGGGAAGTGGGAGACAATCCAGCTGCCTGTCTCAGTGCACAAGGGTCCTGGTCTGGGATCCAGGCTGGGATGGGAGGGCTGAACCCCCAATATCAGATCGGGGTGGTGGGTTTAGCAGCAGAAGCTACAGCGAGGTGCAAACTGCTGTGCACCCATGCCAGACTTCCTGCACCCCAGGGCAGACCTGGCCTGCACTAGCACAGCAGAGAAGCAGCACACAGCTCCCTCAGCTAGTGTGCAGTTTGGAAATTTCGTGGCTTTCTGAAGAAAAGAGCAGAAGTTGAGTCTATTCAACCCAATTAAAACTCCGGAGGAAGTGCAGAGAGGCAGGATGTAATTACCCGTGCTGGAATCCCAGCTCGGAACAGGAGGCAGAGCTCTCCGGATCAAATTAATCCCTGGTGTAACTCTGCCGAAGTTACACCAGGGCTATAATTGGCCTGAAACATTTTAACTATCTCATTTAATGTTATTCATGCTCTGCTGGAGATGAGAATGTTTATCCTAAATGAGGGACTCTAATGCTCTGTAGCAATAATAGAGTGTGAGGCTTATGTGGTTTCTCATTTACAAGGATGCTGGGGAGGCCAGATTGCCACAGAAGATGCAGCAAATCTGGATTCCCCAAGTCTTTAGCGATTTCCATGGCTCCTGTGGTGGCTGGTTGTCCCACTGTCCGCTCTTCAGTGTGTTCACCCTCCCCATACCCATTCTCCATCTCTTGCAGATGTTGGGGGTTTGCAGCCCACAGCCAGCCTGGGGCAGGAGTAGCAGGAGATGCAAAGTGGTACGAGAGGGAATGGAAAGCACTGGGGGAGCCCTTCCAAGATAAAAGCTTCTATAAATCAGCAGCAGTGAGATTTCCCAGAGACAGACTTTCCTTGCTGTGATGCTAAAGGAGGGGATTTCCATCAATGAGGGTTGGCTCCCTGAGTCACTCCAGGGAAGCAGCCCCCAGGCTCCTGCAGGAAGAGCAGGGTCAGTGCTGAGGTACCTCAGCAAGCACACGGAGCAGCACAATCCCTGCTGCCGCCTGGACACCCCACGGACACTGCTGGACAGTGCCAGCCCTGGGTTATCCATCAGGATGATCCCAGGATGATTTGAGCTCCCTCACCAGAAAAGAGCTGAGCATATTTCCCGCAGTGGGAGAGAGCAAGGCACTGTCATCCTCCATGAGGAGCATCCCACAGGACCGTGACCTGTGCTGGCAATGCCAGCAGGCAGCCCAAGCACACATCCTGCCACTTGGACAGCAAAGCGTGCAGGTTACATTCCTCCTTTACCTAGCTGCACTCTGGCTGGTGCCCCCCTGCCAGGGATGACACTGAGCGCCAGATCTCTGCTGTGTGCCCTGTGTTCCCCCTGAGCCAGCCCTGGCAAGTACCACTCACTGTGGGCTCTGCACTACCATCACCAGGCATTTGGAGACTGCAATTATTTGTCTTTAAATCACACTTCCAGTCCCCAGGCTGCTTCTAAGCCAGACCCCTGGTCTTTTGCTCTGCTCTCTTGCCAGTAGAAAACCACAGGAAAGGCAGATCTATTTGTTCCAAAGCAATTTTTTAATGCCCTGTAGCTTAGAGGTTCAAGCAAATGCAATTCATTCTGGCTCCTCTCTGCTCTTCAGAGGATAGCAGATCTTTCTTTTGATACTTCCTCACTCTTTGTATATGTTACCCTAGTTTTAATTTTCAGGGCTTCCAGAGTGTTTTTCACAGTGCTGAGCTTTCAAGATGCTTCTTTCAAACTTTCTCCAGCCATGCTCTCTCAGAGTCTAAATAGCTTTGATTATTCCCAGATGTTTTTGGTTTGCTAACCCCAGAACAGTATTGTGTAACAGCTTGGAAAGAAGACTGGCAGCAGGGGTCCTGGGTTCTCTTTCCTGGTTCACCAAATCAGTCCCAAGCAGAACATCTATGGGATTCTAACCTACAGAAGGAGAGTCATTAGCAGCAACAGGACTGAAGGTGGCTGAAATGCTCTTGCTGATAAAGACAACCCTCTGAAGGCATGGCTCATTTTCTTCACCAAGTGTCTCCTTATCCTCTGTGCTGAGATTTCCAAGCAGGATGACACATTAGGCAACAAACCTGCAGGGAAGCCCTTGGGCAGGCATTTCTGAGGCTGCCAGGCAGCACTGAATGGAAAATTGTTCATGTCCAGGCCAGGCTGGACTCAGGCTGGGGCCATCCCTGCCCGCCAGCCACCCAGCTCTGCTCTGCTGGGGCCAAGTTTTCCTTGGCCCGAGAGGATGCGTGCGTCTGTCCCGAGACTGGGGAGTGAGGAGTTTTACACAACTGGCTGCTCTCCTAACAAACCTCTGCAGCCCTCCTGAACCCGGCAACCCTGCAGCTCCCATGTTTAAGCCATTGCATTGCTAAACACTCATAAAAAACATCCCCATTCCCACTAGAAGAGAGCCAGGGTGTATCTGATCTGGCAGGAGATGTGATTCCTCTCAACCATCCATAAATCTTCCCAAGATCACCCCAATTCCTGATATTTCTTGGTGCCTCCACCCACTCTGCTGGATCCTTGCACTTCCCTTCCTCAGCCCCATGCTCAGCTCGGCAAAGCCCAAGGTCCCTGGGACGGATGTGAATACATCCCATGGCATCTGCCTCCCATATGTGGAGGACCACACCTAGACAGGGCAAGGAACAATAGAGAAAGAGGAAAACAAGAAGGGAAAAAGAATAAAAGTATCATGAGATAGTATATTTTTAGCAGAGGGAAAAGCTGAGGGACAAACCAACCTGCCCTGGCACGTCCCCATGACAGTGGTGTGGTACCCAGCCTTGCCACCAGCAAGGGTGGGAAAGCAGGTGAGAGACAAAGCACCACCATTCAGCCCTTGGACAGCCAGACTGACCTCCTGCAGGAAGACCCTGCCCCAAGGAAGACATCCAGGCCTCTGCCTGGGACACAGAGTGTCTCAAAAACCCAGCCCCACCACAGCTGGGCACCACTTGTGCTGAGCAGATGTGCCTCAGGCCAGCCCTGTGCGAGCTGGACCAGGGTTGCACCCAGAGCTGCTCAGGAGAGCAGGGAGGAGGCAGAGGGAGGAGGATCAGCAAGACAAGCTGTGAGTGAAGAGTGTCAGTGCTTGGAAAGCGCAACCAATTTGCTTTTAGTACAGTTCATGCCTCTCCAACAGTGCCTAGAATAACAAATTCCTTCCACCCTCCAAGCCTGAATGCTGGAGGAAGCTGCTGAGAAACTTAATTGATTAGCTGGATGCGTGCACAGAAAAAAATTGCTCAGCATCAAGGAAATCACTGTCTTGACAGTTAATGCAGACACTGGTGGAAGATTAGAAAGACCAGCTGCAGCTTTTTATCACACAACCCCTTCTTTTAGTCTGGGAACAAGGCAAGATCTGTTTTGATGGGACCCATTTTGCAGTGGGGCCGAGGGGCTGGAGCATCAGGGCTGTACCCCCACACTGCGCCCACCACCCACCCAGGGCTCACTGGCCCCATTACCAGTCCTGGCACCTTCAGCTGCTGGAGGGCAAGGAGACAAGTTTTGGGCTCCTGTCATGCCCACTGTCCAGCCCCAGAGGTTCCCATCAACCCTGGCAGCCTCTGAGCAGCAGGAGGTGAAGCCCCGAGAGCAATTTCAGCATCCAGGGTGCAGTGGACAGAGCTGAGCACGCTGGAAGAGCCGAGTTTCCAGATGCCTCACGGCATCCTCTCCAGCCCTTGCAGAATGTCTGCCCCTGTCCCAGCCCCTGCCCAGGCTTTCTGCTTTGTTCTCAGCATCTCCAGCTCTGCCCTGCCAGCCACAAGGTCACCACCTGCGATTCTGTCACCACACAGGATTGTTTTCTCCGTTTGGCAAAAGAAAACAGGAAGCCAAAGGCCCACAGGGGCTGTGAACTTGCCTGTCATGTTCTCTGACAGTACCAAAACCTTTTGCTGCTGGTGTTTTTCCCAAACTGTCGCTGCTTGTCACACCCATCCTTTAAACCTCTGATCCTGAAAGCTTTCCTGAGCCCTCTGCAAAACCAATGGAGAGTGCATGGTCTGTTCTCCACAGGGATCAGACACCACCTCAAAGCAATGAGACTGACAGTGTCAAAGCTTCCCAGAGCAGGAACAGGCAGAGCCAAGCGTGCATGCCTGTGCTCCAGGGCTGCCAGAGGTGGGAGGAAGCAGCCTGCTAACCTCCAGCTTCCTCCTCTCCCTCAAACTGCTCAGCTCCTGAGCTATTTGGCTCAGGGAAGGATGAAAGGGGAATGAAAGGGCTCGGCCCTCCTATTTGCTCTCTGCTGAGCAGAACTGCTCTCCTGTCCCCTGTTTCCCCTATTGCTGCTATTTGACCTGAGCAGCCTGGAGGAATTTCAGTCACAGTGCATTCCTAGCACAGCATCAGTTTTCTGGAGCAAAACGGGAACAGCTGCCAAGAAACAAATCTTCCCCTGATGCCTGGCACTTCTCATGGGTGGAACAAAACTTCTTGAAACCCCAAGGGAAAAACCACCAGATCTCAGCAGCAGCAAACCCCATCCCACTCCAGCCCATCCCCTCCGGGGATTTTGCAGCATGAGGGGGCTCAGACAGAGACTAATGAACATCGTGATCACATCCATACGGCACCACTTGGAGAGCTTTGAGTCAAAGAGGGGGTGAAGAGAGATCTGATCTTTAGTTGAAGGCAGTGCTGTGAGGAGCAGTGCACTCTGGCTGAACCCCCCAGAACCCAAATCCAGCTGTGCCCAGTGTCCTCCTACCTGCCCAGGCCTGTTGTAATGGGGCAGGTAGATGGTGCTGATATGGAGCACATGAAGTTCACACATGGCTTGCTGTGAAAGAATTTTTGAGGCTTGTCAGGGCTCAGAGAAGTTTGTCCCCAAGTGTTGTGAGGAAGCCTGGTGCTATCGGAGTCAGACTGGCAAGGAGGGAAGTACACAAGGGCTTGCCTGGGCTGAGCATGGATTGCACGTGGAGGTATCTGTGTCCATGAGATTTCTGTGGGCTTGAACAGCAGAGTTCACAGATGTACATAACCCCTTTCCTCATGAAGGTTAATATGCTTTCCAGTTATTAACCAAATGTGGGACAGAGTATGCAATAATCTCCCTGCCACGCTCACCAGCTCCTTCACAGATTGCTGTGGTTTGGCAGGGTTGGCAGCAGGGAGATAGTCAGAAATAGCCAGAAGAAAATTGAGGAAAGTGTTTCTGGAGGCCTGGAGCCTGCTGAGACACACAAGCAGCCTTAGAGCACATGGCTTCTTGCCCCTTTCAGCTGAAGGAACAACACTTGCTCTGTGTTCACTCACATCATGTATGTGATAGATAGAATAAGGACAGAAATATTGGCAAGCCAATTCCTTGGAGGGCTTATGCCAGCTGACACCTGCTTCTTGCTGATAACAGGGTTCCACCCTCAGTGATGGTGCAGAAGGCAGCCTTCAGACAATATGAAGGCAATATGTTTTTCTTGTTCACCCTGATTGAGACTGAGGCTTATCTTGAGATCACCCACTGCAGTTATAGCTCAGTCTGACAGAAATGGGTCTGATGGAGGTTCAGCTTCACCTTCCCAGTGATCATTTTAGCAGCATGTGCAGGAACAGCTCAGTCAGCACCTCTGGTCCACTCAAGTCAGGGCAGTTTCTCTGACCATGAGGGTTTTTAGGCGTGAAGCAGGTAGAGTTCACAGCTAGGACAGGTGCAGCGTTGATCTGCTAAAGCCTAAGGCAGCAACACCAGGTTACCCCCACTTAAGATGCATTAAGGTTTTCTGTGAAGGTAACATGAAGTTCACTGCAACACGCATCACCTGCCTGCTCACTGAGATTCCCAGGAGATTGCAGGGAATGCTTCAGAGTGACTGGAGCTACTGACTGCAGGCAAGTCATGACAGTGATTTAGCTTGTAAGCTGGAGATGACAGAGAAGCTCAGTCCTTTAAAAATCAAGAATTCCTTTGTGATCCAGGCTTTCAGACCGGGTTTACATGGCAAGCCAGTTCCAGCAAGCCTAGGCTGCAGCTTCTCCTTCTGTTTCTTGGCTAGCCCAGGCCGTTCTGCTACAACAACACAAGCAAAGTCCACTGTCACAAACACCATCTGCTGAAGAGGAGGAAGGTTTCACACTGTGTCAGTCTCTTTTATCTCAGTGTAGGCTCTGCACAGGAGCTGGCTGAAGTTAGAAAAGCAAAGGAGACCCCAGCAACAGCTTTTCCTGGTGCTGTCTGTGGGCAGTTACTGATTTGAGTAGAAGCGGACTCCAGGGAGGCAGGACAGCACACAAGCAGCTGGTGCATCACATCACTCTTCAGGCTTTGGTTGAAAATAGCATCAGAGTTTTCCCCCCCTAAACTACATGAAGTCCCAGGCAACAGGGGCAGCCCTGTTCAAGAGCTAAGCCAGCCCAGCTGAGCTCAGTCTTTCTGTTTTGGATAAGGTCACTCCAGAAACAGAAGCAGCAAGAGCCAGGCTGGGACCGGCTGTATGAGGAACCACCATTTACATTTTTCCTCCGTATCTACAGAGCCACACAAACCTTGGCAGCAGCAGACTCAGCTTCTTTGGCCACCCAGCAGGTATTTGAGCTTCTCTGGAAACAGCATCTTCAGATCACAGCCCAGCACTGCTGTCAGACTGAGCAGCTGAGGCAGGAACAAAATTCTAGAGGCTGCAGAGCAAATGCAGCAGATTAGAGTACGTTTCCATAGCCCTACAGGTTGCACACCCTGGACAAAGCAACTCAGAGCAGAGAGCAGCCACCCAGCCCGGGGGGACTGAGGTGATCTATACCTGAGCAGGATTGGCCAGAAGGACAGCAGGGCAAAGGCAAGCCTGAGCAGGAGCATGAATTCCTTCTCTGGTTGCACAGGAGCAGAGCAGGCAGGACGGGGCAGAAACAAGCCCTGGCTGGAGCCTGGGGACAAGTTGAGACCTCGGGCAAGTTGGTGGGGAGTGCAGTCCTTCTCTGCTCCCCAGAGACCTGGTTCTCATATATCTTCCTCATGCATGAACCCTCTTTTTCCCAGCCCAGAATCTCCCTCATGCTGAGCAGGATGCCCTCCTTCCCCTCAGAGCCCACACAGATGATGGTCCTGCTCCAGGACTGATGCCCCAAGGTTTGGGATCTGGGACCTGGGGCATCAGTCGGCATGGAGGCTGCAGAACAACCACGGATCCCCAGCAGCCCGCAAAGCCCAGTGCTTCACATCAATTCCCTCTCAGTCTGGAGCCAAACCAGGATGTGGCTCCAGCTCTTCAACAGCAAAAAGCTGAATTAGTTGAAGTCGTGGTGCCAGCTGTGTATTTCAACAGGAATTACATAGGGTTTCTGCTGTGGTAATGCAGCAGGTGCTGGCGGTGCTGCTGGGACAGATGAGGAAGGAAGGGCAATGGGCTGGGAACTGGGAGAGGTGCTCAGAAAAGACAGGAGCTCCTGATTCCTGCCCCGCTCACATGGGGGAAAGGTAGCCCAGCAGTCAGCCAGCCCACAGCACCCTGCTCCTTTGAGCTCCCTGGCTTCTGCTGAGCTTTCACCACCATAAATCTTAAGCCTGAGAAAGAAAAACATCCCTGGGAGTGAGCACTCTCAGTCACTGGCTCCTAGCAGAGGTGCCCTGGCCATGAACTGGGATCCTATGGCATGAGGCACTGACCAAACACAGACAGCAAAGGTGGTGCCCACGCCAAACTGCAGCCTCTTGGAAGAAGATGTTTGGGAAGTGATTATGAATTTGGAGCCTCCCAAAGCGGGCTAGCAGCCGGATCCTCTGGATGAATAAAACCCTGCCAAAAATTAAGATCTGTTTCTGCAAAGCTGAAACAGCAAACTTGTTTGTCTTTCCTCCTTCCCCTCACAACCATGTTGTTTTAAACATTTACAGAGACCTTTATACTGTTTAAATAATGATTGGGGTGGAGGGGGGCTGTTTCCAGGTTTTTTTTTGCCAGCTGCTCCAAGTCAGCAGCACTTCACATGCAACTTCTGGAAAACCAGGTGCTGCGGTTTGTGACAGCACCACCCGCGCTGTCCTGGCTCCCCCTACCTCGCCTCGCCTGCCCCATGACCCCCCCAAGCCTCAGTCATGCCCCGTTCCAGAAGAAGGGGTTACCCTGAGCCCTGCTGCAGCAGTTCCTCCCTCTACAGAGTGCTAGGTGCAGCCCCTGGTTTGTTGGATAAAGGGGTGCACGTCCAGCGCTCCACACACCCCACAAGCCCCCAGCAGCACTTCCCAGGCCGCAGAGCTCACACCCTGGCGCCAGGCAGCCACGGTGGGGCTTTCTCCTCTGACCTTGAGAGGAGAGGTGGAGGAGGATGCCGGAGCAGCTGAGCGCTGCCATCCCCGAGCACAAGCGCTACGGAAGATTAGCCATCGCCCGCGGAGCCTGTTCTCCCGCCCACCTCCTTCAGCAGCGAGATGACAGCTGAGGGAAGAGAGGAGAGCACTCGATATTGGAGATGGCTGAAGACAGACCGACCTTGCTGCAAGAGCAACGCAGCAGTGGGGTGGTAGCTCGGTCAGAGAGAAAGGCATGTGAGCCTCTCCCTTGTAGGCAGGACTCCTGGAATCTGGGGCTTGTGTTGGGCTGGCTGAGTTTTATTTGCAACCTGTGGGGAAAGGGAGCGAGGAAGGCTGTCCAGGAGAGCTGGAGGCTTTCTGCAGGATGTTTGGACCGAGTGAAAGGACAGAGAACTGAGTACAAGACATGCTGTGGAAGCAGGATGTGGGATAGAAAACATGTTTATACAGTCAAACTCAGGCTAATCCACGGGAGGCTTTAGAGACCATAAAAGCCATCTGCAAGTGGATAGATCACATTCTGGAGGGAAACAATGGTTTAAAACAACACTATCCTCTTTGATCTACCCTGAAGGGATCATCCTTGTGAGCCTGAAGACAAGGGTAGGATAAGTAGATCCATAAGTTCTGCCTGCACGGTGAGGGTGGGTAGGAAGGGCCATTTATGGTCTCTTCCTGTACGAGAACTTGAGGCCACCAAACAAACTACCGGGAGCCAGACAGAGAGCAAACAAAATAAAGGAAGCAGGTCCCCCTCTTCCCCGCAGGAGGGAATGGCTGTTACAGATTCACAGCAGGCTGGACAAAGCTACTGAAATCTCCATTCAAGAGAACACCCATTAGCAGGGGCAGTGAACTGACCTCTAGCTCTCAAAATTTGCACCCCTCAAGTGATTGGTGGCTGGGAAGGTGCTGGGAGATGTAATCATCCTGCTCCTGCAATCCCAAGGCAATCATTTTGAACATCTCTTGGAAGAAGGACATGAGTCTGGATGGCCCTTGGTCTGATGCCCTGCAGCAAGGCTCCTTCAAGCAGAAGTCACTGGGAAACTTTTCTCAACAAACCTTTTTACAGGCAGCAGGAGGAATAACCACTGGCCTTTAACCAGCTGCCCTCTGTCATCTTGGAAGGCCTCAGTTTACCTTCAGACTTGGTCAAATTAGGCATTTGGCCTGCTTTCCCTGCTCAAGGGCGAGAAAAATGATCCAAAAGGTCCTGAAATAACGTGACCTTTCATCATTTAAACATGTTCTTTCCCATTAAGCAATGAAAGCAGCAGAGATGCTATTCTCAAAAGTACCTCAAAACAATTATCTCCTTCCTCTGGAATAAACGACGGGAAGCAAGAGGTGAGCCAGAGATATGGCATTTGCAATTCTCCATTTTCCATCTGCAGTAGGAAGAAATGTTGATTTGCATTGTGCTCTGACACAACTGCTTGACCTCGGTGCAGCTTATGCTGATTATTTGCAAGAAAATGCTTGTTTGCTCCGTGCGTGCCCAGCATATTTCTGGTATCTGAGCCTGATAGATGAAACATTGCTTCTAGGACGGTGCAGATTGGGACGGCTGAACCAATGGCCGAGTAATCCAAGCAAACAGAAACACTCTGATAAAAGAGGGCCTGAGAAGTTTCCCATTAATATTACCTGGGTATTTTTATACCAACTCACTCCCTTTCTGCTTACCATGCTGTAATCGCTCAGGCTGACACAGAAAATAGAGAGAGGATCCATCTCTTTGCCCAAAGCAAGGACAGCTCTCCTCTTCTTGCTCATCTAACTTGAAAGGAAATCTCTCACCTGGTCTCAGTAGCTTTACAGGGTTAAGGTTTTCCTGCTACCTTTGGGTGCATTTGTGTAGCTGTACACATGTCCCATCTCCAGGTATGCTCGGAGGGGTTATACTTTAATTAAACATACTCATCCATGAGGAAGCTGGATTCCTGCTGCTACTGTTCAACAAATGCATCAGCCTGGCCCCAGGATTTAACTGTGCACATACTGCCATTGGAACATTGTGTGTGTGTTCTCTGTTCCGGTTGCTCCTTGAAGAAACAGAGCTGGGAATGTGATCTGGCTTGCTCTGATGAGGCGGTCACTGTGCCTGGCTGGGACACAGACCTGGAGGATCAGAAGTGCTGATCAGCTTGTCTCCATCCCACTGACAGATCTCCTCAAGATCCATTCTGTGATGTGCTTGAAGACAGTACCTTGAGACTGGCTTTGTTGCATTGTGCCCAAAACTCAGTTGAGAAAATGGGGAAGAAGCAGGAGGAACAGCTGAGTGGCTGGGGCTGCCCTTTCTTCTGCACCATCAGGAGAAAAGGGAACGTTTTCTGTTCTCTGCCTGCAGAATCCATCCCAGAAAAGCCATCCCTTCATTGCACAGATATTCTGTGAGCATAAAGCTCTTGTTATTCAGTGCACAGGCCTCCAGTTACAGCAGAGCGTTCCTGAGCCTGCTGAAGTTCTACATAAGCACACAAGACATGCTGAGGAGGAACGGGCTTAGGTTTAAACGTGTATTTAATATTAAATGAAGGCTTAAGAGCTTTGCTGCCAGGAGCAGGGAAGGATGTTTTGTTTGCAGTGTGCCTTGTCCTGTGTGGGAAGACATTGCTTGTCTGCTGCTGAGCTCCAAAGAGCCTTTCTGCCATTTCAGGGGACTGATTTGAAGCAACACACAGCAGGATCAAGGACCTCGTGGCAGGCTTTTTATTTAATAGCACAGATCTTTTCTCTCGGAAGTCTGGCACCTGAAATACCAGCAAGCAATCTCCAGCCTTACCCCAAGGGACTGTTTTTTGTTGGGCACCCAGAATTTCTGACAGAGACAAGCATCAGTCCCTGGACCTCAGCATCTCCTTGTGCACTGTACACTGAAGCCTGGCAGGGGGCTGGGTCTGCCAGGGGGGAACTGGTTTTTTAATGGGTTTAAATAACCTGTTTGCTTCCCCCGGGCCGTATGTCAAAGATAACCACAGCAGGGCATCTCGGAACACCCAGATGTTTTGTTACTCCAGGCTTTGTGGAGCCCTGTCTGCAGGGTGGGACCAGGACAGGCAGAGGGGGAAATCAGGAGGAAATCAAATTATGTCGATAAGCATGGAGAGCTTCTCCCTCGAGGGATTTACAGGCAGCTAAGAGAGGGAATGGGTGGAAAACAGAAAGATGATCTTGTCCTTCAATCTGAGCGTGGGATCAAAGCCCAGCTGAAGGTAGAGCGGTTCTGTCATTGATTTCCATTTGTATTTCCATCCCTCCCTCCTCTGTCAGATATTCTGCCCATTCTTCTGTTACCTGCCCTAGGGATAACCAAACGTGTCACAGCTGAGTCCAGACTTCTTTGGAGAGGGTAATGCTGTGGCTTTGAGAGACAGGTGCTGATGTCTCATACGATTTGTGGGAGGAAGAAATCCCCTCGAAATCCTCTGCAGGGAAGTTGAGAGCAGCCCACAAGAGTTCACGTGTAGATCTAAATGCCTTTTGCATAGCTTTTCTTACTTGCTCAACCTTTCAGAGACTGGAGCAAGAAAACACCATAACAGATGGAGATTGGCCACAGGAAATCCATCCCAATTATGTCCAAATTGCCCTTGGGAGCTGCACTGCCGCTGCCTGAGGAAGGAGAGTATGTTCAAACAGAACCTTCCAGACCAGGCTGTAACTTCCTTCACATCTCGGAAGGTTCACAGACCCTCAGAAAAGCCACCACATCCTGCTGACCTCGGGGAGGCTCTGCCTTGTCCTGCAGCTCCCGGTGAAGGTTCCATGCCGGAGATCTGTGGGACATGGTCGCCCTCTAAAGGGAAGAGCTGAGAAAACTCCATTAATTCCTGCACAGGCAAAGTTGCAGAGAATTAGGAAGGCGTGGGCATGGGCGAGGCGATGACTTTCCCATCCTTCTTCACCCAGAGTCTTTGTTCTGACTCCAAGATATCCTGGGAAACATTATCCATGCACTGCAACCATGAATAATTACGGCCAACCGACTGCACACTTAGCTCATGCTGTTCTCCCGAGCTCTTAATTGCTGAGTCCATTCATTACTTGGTACCTGGCACAGCTTATCCTTTTATAGGCACACACGGACTCCGTGGGCTGAGCAGCTTCCACCCAAAAATCAAGACAGTGGCAAATCCCTCAGCACATCCAAGTGACGCCTTTTCTCCTTCCAGGATCTGAATGCTACACAAGGGAGATTTTAGTTGTTTTATTTTTTTAAAACTTGCCTCCCTTGGGGACTTAAAGGGCTAATTCTAGTTGAATTAGATGGTTTATATTTGCTTATTTAGGAAGCTAAAGGCAGCCAGGCAGATCGCCAGCAAAACCGTCATGGAGCGAAGGCTGCTTAGTGAAGGCTGTGTTAATTACTGCTGTTCTGTACCATCATCCACCTCCCTATCAGGCCAAACCCTCATTCCATAGGCTCCCGCGGGGCACCAAGGCTCTCGTGTCCTCAGGCCAGAGCCCAGAACTCTCTGCAGGCTGCTCTTCCCAGGCTTCTGCCCATCCTGCCAGGACAGCATTCAGGCTTTCTGCATCTAGCGGGGTGTGTGGAGAGCTGGGGAACACCTCACAGTGGGAGCAGCTTATTTTTGGCATGTTGGCGTCTCACTCCAACCTTCTTGCACATTTTTTATTTTAAAGCCTCCTGCAGCCTGTTGACTTTTTAAAAGAATCTTTAAGAAACAACATGGGCCATTCTGGAAAGCAAAGGGAAAGTGGGAACCTGGAAACTTTCCATGAGCACACCTTTGATCCAAATGCCCCGAGAGACTGTGAATCCTGCACTTCCCATGCATTTCAGGGGTGACACAGGGGTTGTAATCCGTACTCAGACTTGGCTGCTTTCAGATTCCGGTTTGTTGGCTTTCCATTCCCATTCACTGGAGCTTTTTACCACAAGGATGGATAAAGCTTTGGGGCAAGAAAGTTGATATTAGCAGTTCTTATTTTTCCTCCCCTTATTTCTATCTTCACTTTGTTAATGTTCATATAGACTTCATTTACAAGCTAAATAGGATCATATATGGTTTTATATATGTTACAGTTTCATTTATGTTTCATATAGAAGCTAAATAAGATCCTGTGGGTTTCAGATCAGGTTTCAACAGCGAAGGACAATCCCAGCACATCCTGGAAGATTGCATATTCAAAGAGCAGCGCATACATTTACTAACTAATCTCTGACTAATCCCTGATCTCTGGCTAATTAGCCCCTTCCTCCACGAGCTAATGCTTGTTCAGTCCTTTGAAGCATTTGGCGTGCTAAGCACAATCACAAGCACCTCCCTAGTGAACAGGGGAGGTGAAGAATTAATAAATAATTAATAAATGCCATTAAAGAGCGGGATGGAGGTGGCAGGAGCGCTGGCTATCCCTGCGGGACGGGACTACACTTCCCGGCAGCCCCCGCGCTCCAAAAGGGGCTGGACTACACCTCCCATGAGCCGTCACGGAACAGGACTACAGTTCCCATGAGCCCCCGCGGCCCACCCTTCCCTCCTCGCGGTCTCCGGGACAGCATGGCGGTGGAGCTGCGTGTGGTGAGTGGGCCCTGCCGCCATCGGCCGCCATCCGCGGGCACGGCGGCGCCGAGGGCGCGGGGACAGCGCGAGGGTGTTCGGGGAACTCCAGTGCGCCACCGGGCCCGCCCCTAGGGCTGCGACCAGGACTCAAGGACTGCGTGGGGGGCGTGATGGTGGCCCGCCCCCCGCCATGGTGAATAGAGGGAGCAAGGCCGGGGGCGCTGGACCCCACGGGCTCCGGCCCTGCCGTGACAGGGCTACGCCAGGTACAGCGGGCTGGCCCGAGCAATGCTCGACTCGCAGGGTTCCACTCCGCTTGTGCCGATTCTTCCCCAGCAGCGCTCTGGGGGGAGCGTTTCATGGGCAGCGGGTGCGGCTCAGCCGGGGCGCTGCTGTCGGGGCTGTCTCCGAGCACCCCGAGGCGGGGGTTCAGCGGGCCGGGCCCTGCGCACAGCTGGGTCAGGGGAGCCACGTGTACCCGGAGGTGTCGGTGCCATCCGACTGAGGAGCACGACAGTCACGAGGGCAAGAACTGATTTGCGATTTGGGGTAGTCCTGCACACTTCAGCTGCTCTGGAAGCTGAGCTAGTGATGATATTATCCCTGTCTGAAATTCATTTTTCCTCTGTGGAAGTGTAACTCTGAGGCTCAGTTTTAGAGACACAAAGGTAAAGGAATGATTTGTTACCTGAACTAACTCTGATCCATTCCTCAGTTTCAGAGCACAACACCGTGTCGAGAAGGCATAAAAACACTGCCTTGGCTGGGGAGCTGATTTATCCACTGGACTGACAGTGCACCTGCACAATGGTGAGAAGCAGCAGCATCTGTCTTGGCATAGTCTAGTTTTTCTCCTTTGGTGCATTGTGGAAAAAAAGACTCACTCTGCTGTATCAAATTATATCCTCCTGCATCCCCGGTGCTCCAGGGAGGGCATATAAAAGCCCAGCGGCTTGATGAATGTAATTAAGGCAATCAAGGCTGTGGCTTTGTCACAGCTGCCATCCGAGTGTGCTGCCCTTTGCTGTCATGAGCTCAAGCTGAAAGGCAGCATGGAATGAATGGGAATTTTACTGGTGTTGGTGCCCAAGAGAGCACCTGCTTTTCAGCGCGGTCAGAAATGAGCCAGAGTAGAAGGATTAGAGGTAGGAGGGATTGGATGACAGCCCATTATGGAGACACTTGACACAGCTCATCTCATAACTGTATCTGTCACAGAAATAGACCTAGTGACAGAGTAATTGCCCTCTTTGCCTACCTGGAGGTGCCCTGGGACAGTTTCAAACTTGCATCAGGTTGCTGGGGGTGGGGAGGTGCAGCTCACCTGCCCCAAAGGGTCATCTTGGGAAGGACACACCCCGAGGAACCCTTCACCTGAGAGGATGTGGCTGTCCTTGGTCTGATGAAGGCATTTCTCCACATAAATCCAGAGACCAATTACACCCTGGATGGGTGGGTTATTCTTGTGTGCAAGGAACGAGTTGTATTGAGAGGTTTCTGTGGGATGATGAGGAGAATGTCAGATTGAAACAGCTTAAAAGGGTCCAAACCACCAACGTCTCAAAGCTGGTGGGGTTTTTTTCCTAAGCAAGGATTTTAATAGCATCCACCTCCCAAAGTTTCTTGTCTGTGAATGAGACAGCCCCCTGGCAAACAGGCTCCTCTCTGTCTTGAGGGGCGGATTTCTGCTCTGCTAAGTTTGTGAGACAAAAATTGCGTGCCTCTGAATGGAGAATTTCTGTCTTTAATTCTTGCTCTGTGATCCAGTGCTGGGGTTTTTTTCAGGAAAGGTGAGGAAAAGAGGACAAACTTTATTTAAAGTACTTCTGCTAACAGTGTTCATTGCAACTTGTATTTAGGAGGAAATGGCCCTGCAGAATCCTGGGGCTGCTATTGCCCAAAGGCAGCTTTGGCAGGAGCGCAGCTGTTACGTTGGGCTTCAGGCTGGTAAGGGAATTCTTGAATTCTTCAGTATTGTGTGTTGTTTGTTTTTAATTCATTCATTATATGCCAGGTCTGTATGCAGATTGCGTCACATGCTGAGCCAAATCTCTAAAGGTTTACCAGGGAGAAGAGCTGGGTGTCTGTACTGTGGTTTTGGGGGACATGAGGGGTTCGTGTAGCCAAGGGCAGGGCAGACACTGAGCCTGTGATGTGCTGTTATCCCTGTCTGACACTCAGCTTGAGGAGGAAAATGTCCACTGAGGCTCACGTACTTCCCTTAGCGGGTGCCCTGCCCCTTGCGAAGAGCCCCCAGGCACAAGTGGCACCGGTGTGGCAGAATCTGTCCCCTGTCCTGCCACCCTGTGACATGTGACAGCAGCCAAGTGCAGCCTCAAGCCCAGCTCCCCCCAGCCCCGACACAGCTGCAGAGCTGAGCAGAGCTGCTGTTGTCATAGCACAGTTTAGAGCTGTAAAGAGCTTTCAAGTTCCTTATGCAAACAGTGACAGGTTGAAGGGCAGATAAGAAATGCATTTTTTATCTTGCTTGATGTACAGTCACTGAACACACAGGCTGGAACAGCACTTTGTCTTAGGCAGCTGAC
This sequence comes from Dasyornis broadbenti, assembly GCA_013397935.1. Lineage (NCBI taxonomy): Eukaryota > Metazoa > Chordata > Aves > Passeriformes > Dasyornithidae > Dasyornis > Dasyornis broadbenti. Next base: position 272,160 of record VZRN01006271.1, on the reverse strand, counting down.
AGCTGCCTTCTGCTAAATGATTTTACGGTTTATTGAGCAGAATTTGGCTTTGTTTGCAGAAGGTCAATAACAGCTTCTGACAGGCTGCCCGGCAGAGCTGGTGACAGGGAGCGTCGTCAGGAATCAAGGTTGGTATGTGAAAGGGGAGGGAATGGCACCACAGATCAGGCAGATTGGGTGCTCTGACAGCACAGCTGTTTTCCATGCAGGATCAGGCACTGGGAAAAAGCACTTGGAGCTTTAGGCTTCCAAGGGAAAAGAAAGTGGAGAGGCGCAGCCTGATGATAAATGGGAAAAATAAAAGCGACTCAGTGCTTTGAGACCAGAGGGGCAGGAATTGTTTCAGAACAGATTTTTAGGAAAACAGTTACAGCCTTGCTTTGTTGTGTCTCCCAGCTCCAGAAGCAGCAGAAGGAAGATTGTTCTGGACTGAATGTCAAAAATGACCACTGATTAGTCATTTGAAATGGTGTGAAATGGCCACCTGTGTGTAGCCACAGGCTCCTTGCTGCTCCATGGGTGCTGCAGCCATACCAGGGGTAAGTGACCGTTAAAACCAAAAAGGATTTGGGTACTAATGCCATTGGCTTGGGTGGGAGCAAAGTTTTGTCTCCCGAGACCTGCACTCCAGATTAAGTAGTGCAACTCAGGAACTTTCCAGCTGCTCTGACACCTTTTTTTTTTTTCTTTTTCCCCCACCAGGACCTGATCTGCAGGTGGCTGGAGGAGAAGGTGGTTCCCTGCTTTCTTCTGTTCCAGAATAAAATAAGTTGTGGAAAATCTTACAAGTTGAAGTTGTTTTTCATTTGATTATTTTTGTAAAGGCTGGAGTCCGTGCTCTTATATATGTTTTGCAATAAAGGGTTTTTCAACTGTAATGATTGTGATTCTTCATGGACAGAAACTGTTTTATGCGGGTAAGGAAGGATTTTGTATTAAAACACCTCCTCGAATGGCAGTTGTGAGCTTACCCTTCACAGTACGTGTGTTACCAGGTTTGCCTTCATAGCAAACCTGGTAACACAAACACTTCAGTGCCTGCAGAGGCTGAAGGTTGAAGTAATTCATGGGAACAGTGACAAAACTAACTTACGGCTAAGGTTTGGTGACAAACGGTTCTTGTGGTCTGCTTGGGAGTGCAGCCATGGCATCCCTGGTTCCTTACCATGGCTGGTAAGTCCTTAAAATGGAGTTAACTCCAGCACCAGGCTCCACCCTTGGCTGGGAAGTTCCCTTTTTGAGAGGGGAATGGAAGGTGAACGTTGTAGTTCCTGCTGCGGTGCCTGTGAGCTGGAGGATTCCAGGAAGGATGCAGCACCATGACAGCACTTCCCTGCTCTTCCTGAGTGCCGGGGTGCTGCTGATGCCACCTGAGGCTTGGCCAGAGCTGGTTTGCGGAGGTTTCAGTGTCTTGGCCAGGGTATGTGAGGATCAGGCTCATTCGTGTCACGAAAGAGGTTTCGCTGAGTGTTTGGGAACACAAAACAGGCCTGACAGGCTGCCATGGTACCAGTGTAAGGTGGCTGTGAGGGGAACAAAGGTTAACTTGAGACGTGGGAACACAAGATGGGCCCCAAGCTAGAGATTACATCTGGAACAGGCTTGAAGCCTAACCTCATCTGTGAACCGGCTGGAAGCAGCCTGCTGGGAGCTTCAGGGGGTTTGGAGGTGCCCTGGCTTAGGGCCAGGGTATCTTTTGCCATCTCTGTACAGCAGCCTCGTACAGCAAATACTATTCCAAGTGGAAGAGGGCTGTACTTAGTACAGGTCTCTCAGTCTGAGTCACCGTGATTTAAATCTATTTCCATCCCCACCTGCCTCTTCAGCTGTTCCCCAGGTGAAGTCTCTGCTCCATATTACTGCATCTCTGCTGTGGGAGGTAGTGGGGTCTCGCCCCACCCAGTTCATCAAAACAACAGAAACCGGCATTAAGGAAAACAATCATTCAACATTTATGTAATTACACAAAGTGGGAAAGTGTCTTGGATTACACTGATCTGTCTCCACCGTCCAGCCGCCACCAGCTGGAGGAGCCTCCCCAGGTGGGTCTCCCTGAGCAGTGCTGGTCTATGAGGGACAGCTGAAGGCTTCAGGACCCTCCCCTCCTTTGGGGTTTTGGGAACAAAGTTAAGAGTGGTGATCACTTTGACCCACCTGGTGTGGGGCTGCCTCTAAGAGAGTACCATGGAGTCCCTGTGCAACCAATGCCCAACAAACACAGTGCCACACACAGCTGAGGCCAGTGTCCTCTCTGGGCTGCTCAGAGCCTGGACATGTTCCTCATGTCCTCACTGAGCTGCTCTGACCCTCCTTGTAGCTGATGGCTTTTAGCCCCTTCCTTGTCAGAAAGCACCAGACCTTGAGAAGGGGACAGTGACAAGGGCCCACTGTGTGTCTGTCCCACTCTGTGCCACTGACTGGGGAGGAAAACAGATCCTTCTGGAATGTGGCACATATCCACACACTGGATTTGGGACTTTCTGCAGTCTGGGAGGGAGGTGTTCTCCAAACATGCCGCCTCCTGGCACCTGGTCTCCAATGCAAGGATTTATCCTGCCCGCTGTAGTGCCACCATGGTGATAAGCATTTAAGGTGAATGGTGTTCCCCAGCATCTCCAGCATCATCTTCCAGCATCACCCTGCCCCTCTTGTGCTCCACAGGGGCCACTGCTGCCTCACAGCTGCGTTTGCAGGGCTAGCAGATCACAGTAACGTGTTGTGGCGCTTCTGGGTGCCCCAAAGGCCACGTTCAATCACACTGATCCCCAAGGAAATGCAATATTTCTCCACCAGCTTCAGCTTCCCCATTACCCTTACACCACTGCTGGCTGTGTTGCAGCAGCTCTGCTCCATGGGCTAGCTGGCCAGCTGGGAAGAGCCCTCGGGAGGGAGAAGGTGACCCTCAGGAAAAAGAAGAGCCACAGGAGTCCTTGGACATGGCCCTGTGGGCGACCTCCTGGCCTCAGCGCTGGTAGAGGGTGATGATGCCTGCGCGGTGCAGGCTCCTCCACAGCGCTGCCTCCAGCATCATGTCGTGGTTGGCATAAAACACCAGAGGTTTCTTCTCCACTTCATAGTAGTGGTCTGAGAACTGCTCATAGTTGGCTGTGATGAACCCGTAGGCGCTGACCTGTGGGGAGGGAGATGGGGTAGGAAAAGGATGGGATCAAGGCTTCACCTCCGGTGATCTGCAAGGAGTTGTGGATCCGCATCCGAAGGGAGTTGTGGTCCGGTCACCACCACAACTCCCTTCAGGGACAGGAGACGTAGGACAGTCACCAGAACACATTGGAGCTCCACAGCAGCCAAAGGGGTTCTTTGGCACTGAGGACAGTGGCCCTGTGGCTCCTTACCTGGTCGCAGGTGTGCAGTGCGGTGAGCAGCATGAGGGCACCAGTGCTGGGCATGTACAGGGAGCCGTACTGGGTGTTCAGGAGCTCTGAGCGCAGGAACCTGACGGAGACACGGCAGCTGTAGGGGCTCAGGGCTGGCACAGCCCTGCAGCCCCCAGACCCATACCCTCTCCAGTGACACTGGTGCCCAGTAAAGCAGGAGCACTGAGTGCAACACAAGCCTCAGGTGGGTTCTATGATGGCTCCTCTAAGGTTGAGTTTATTTGCTCCGAGGTCGGTAAAAGGCACCTCTCTGCTGCGTGGAACTATCCCAAGCCAGGCACCTGCTTTCATGAAAGGCAGGAAAAGACCATCCTGTTGGGCTCTACCTTTGCTCCTGTTAGACTGGGACAAAACGTAATTTGTTTTGGGGAATGGGAGCAAGATGAGCACAGGGAGGTGTAGGAGGGGATGTGAGCTGTGCTGCAGTGAGCAGAAATGGCAGGGGAGAGATGCCTCTGCCTTGTGTGCAGACAGCAGGCAGGGGTGGTTCCAGTGTCTGGGCAAGACTGGGACTGCACTTTGATACTGGGCAGCCACTGGAGCAAGCTGAGGAGGCAGGAAGGTCTAAGCTCAGGCCAGAGCAGAGTCGGACAGCAGCCAGAGTCCTCATCACCCTCACCTTGCTGTCAGGTACTGCAAGAAATCAGGATGCAGCAGCTTGAACTTCTCTGCAGATGCCTCCGGTCCAAAATACTTCTGTGGCCTGCAGTAGTGCAAGGAGAAGGGCAGCGCTGTGTCACAGGAGCCTTGGAGCTCCTTGCGGTTTATCCCAATAGGGACAGGCATGGGGTGAGGACGGGTGAGTCATGCCTGCAACCCCAGGGGTGCTGGGGGATCTTGGGGAGCTACTCACTCATCTCCCTTGTCCGAGCCCTCAGGCACTGGGCTGCCCTGGATGGCTGATTTCAGCATGACGTAGTCACGGACATCCGAGGGGATGAAGATGTACTTCAGGTCCTGCAGCAGGGACACAAACATGGCACTTGGAGGGGGTTTAAGGGTACTGCCCATGCCATCAGGCAAAGACTCAGGGCTCCTGAGATGGGGAGAAGGTCTGGGGGGCCAAGCCTGTGGGAACAATTTGGGATCACCTCCCCAACAAGCCCTCACGGTCTCACCTTGCCCTGGGGAATGTGGGTGAAGCCATACTCCTCGTAGGCGATGAGGGAGTTCTTCATGGTGTTCACCGTGAAACCATAGAAAGAGACCTTAGTCCCGACATCCTCCTCGAAGCCTTTGATCACAGCACCGTTGAGCCTGTGGAGAAAGCACAGGACACACGTCCATGGCTGGCATGTCCCCAGTACCCACGGCCCCATCCTGCCTGGGATTCATCCTCACCTGAAGACCAGGTCGTGGCTGTCGATGGCCTTGCCCTGCCGCGAGCCGTTGAGGATGCCACCGTTGCCCACCACGGCACAGCGGACGCAGCCCCCAGGGAAGGCGGCCCTGTCGAAGAGGTGCCGGTTGGCCGAGGCGTTGAGGAGCCGGAGGGTGCTGCCCACCACTGGAATGGAGCAGGATGGGACCGGTCAGTGGGGAAAAGGTGTGTGTCCACCCCTGTGAGCACGTGCAACAGCGTGCACAGAGCTTGCAGAGCACAGCCAGGAGCAGCACACAAGAAAACTCACACCATCCCCATGCAGGAGAGTGGTCTGCAGGTGGGACATGGGGTCACCAGACAGTTCCTCTTCTCCCAGCCTGGTGTCACCTCCTTGTATCTCCCCATGTTCCTAACCCTGCCACAAACAGCAGCCACCCAAGGCTGTGCAAGGCACAGGGATGCATCCGGATCTCCAGCCCCAGCCCTGCAGAGGCTGCTCCTGTGCTGACCACATCCCTGCCTGACAATGTCTCTTTGCAACTGCCACTGGTTCACTCCCCCTCGCTGCTCCCAGCACTTCCCAGCCCATGGATTGAAGCCGGCGGCTGCCGGGGAGAACAGAGAGTGGGTTTGGGGTGGGAAGGGAAACAATCTCCATGCACAACAATGGAGACGGTTGTCCGAGCTCCTCCGGCCCCAGTTAATAATCATGGACACACTGGAGCTTTTATTCAGGAAAATGTCACAAGATGCAAGCAAGGAGCGTTTGCAAAGCCATGCCCTCCACCCTGCGCCCTGGAAGGTGGGGTGGAAAGAAATCCTTGTCCCTGGCTCCTCTGCAGGAGCCGGCTCCTCTGCCTATCCCACATCTCCAGTCCCTTCTGCTGGGCTTCCCAGACCCCTCAAGCTGCCCCACACCCCAGCTGGGTCTGTACCTGCGAGGGACAAGCCTTGCCAGCCATAGGGGACGTGTCGTGTCTTCAGCCTGTTCCAGGTCTCCAGGGTGAAGTGCTGGTCCCACATCAGCACGGGGGTGTCGAAGTGGAAGATCTCCCGAAACTTGGGGTCTGCCTTAGCTCTGGCCATCACTGAGCTGAGGCAGGGGCTGGGCTGGGAGGGAGGAAGGAGGATCCCTGCTCAGTCTCCAGCCTGGGTAGGCCTTCTCTGCAACACCTCCACCCCTCAGCAGGCACCGAGGGGAGGACAAACCCAGGGACAGAAACGCTCCTTGTCCATCACATGTTCTGCAAGGTCACACAGGCAGGGCACAGCCTCATGCCCTGGTTTATTGCTGCAAAAGAGCCTTTGGCACCCAGCTCGGCAGGGCTGGGAGAAGCAGGGCTTACACAGCCACATGAGAGTGTGAAAGATTCAGCACTTTCAGGTGTGAGCACTTAAAGGGCTCTGCTCTATGAGAGCAGAATACGAACAGCTCCCCCCAGAGCCTGGGCTCATCCTCACGAGTCTCCAGCTCAGGAGTCAGAGGGCTGGAGGGAGTGGGTTCTGCTGGCTCCACCCCCCACACTGGGGAATGGCAGCAGGGAGTCCTCGGGAGAACAACTTGTGTGGATGGATAAGGCTGCTCCTCTGTAAATCCCTTCCAGAGGATGCTGCTCCTCCTCAGCTTCCCCACACAGCCCTTCAACCAACACAACCCAGCACAGAGAGGCAGCATGGACATTACTGTGCTGTGCCAATGATTACCTGCTTTCTGCTGGGCTCCGGCTCCTCCAGCTCAGCTGAGGGCTTGAAGGAATTCCCACTGGGATGGGGGAAACATATGGCAGAGTTAAAAATCCGTCCCTTCAGCACTGGAGAACCCCACAGTGGGCAGGGGGCTCCCAGCTCCTACCAGGATGGCTGAGCATCTTCCCTCCTTACCTCTCCAAGCTGCCTCCAAGAGCCCACCTGTGGCTGCTGGCTCCGTGTGGTGTCCCTGAGGGAGCCAGGACCAGCGGCTCTGGCTGCAGGAGGCTGGAAGAAGACAGTGAGGGCTCAGCTGAGGAGGTGACAATGAGCAGCCTGACGAAGCAGGACCATGACCCCTCCATCTGTCTCCCCTTCACCGCTGCCTGCGCCCACCCACCCCTGTCTGCAAGTGGAGAGAAGTGGATTTGCAAAGCACAGGGTTTGTGCAGCCACAAACTTGGTGGATGCCACCTCCAGGACTCCCACATTGCAAAAACCACACCCAGCCCAGCCTGTAGCCTTGGGGGAATTCTGCTGAGACCTCCCTGGCTCTTCCCACCATCCCACCGTTCCTGAGTGCGACGACTGGACTGGAGAAAACAGGACAGGCCAGCAGGACACATTTGGTTGTTATACTGGAGAAGCAATCAGCAACTGATGTCTGGACGCTCTCAGGGTGACGGGGAGCATGGGACCCCCTCTGCCATGCAGGTGGGCTGGGGCATACCTTGATCCTTCATTAGTAGCAGGGGCTGCCCAACCAAAGCAATTTGGGGTGCCCTGAGCCCCACAGGACCAGGCTGAGCTGACCCAGCCCCCGGAGGGGCACTGGGGCTGGGGGTGGGCAGGGTCTCAGCCTGGCAAGCAGGAGGTGGGAGCCCACCGGAGGGGAACAGGCTCCCATTCATCCCCGCACAGAAAGGCCCTTCAGAGCCCCCAGCCCTGCTGGCAGCCCAGCCGGCAGGTGCTGCGGCCAGAAGGGGAGTATTGTGGAGGAGACAAGGGCTCCTTGTTACGGGATCTGTGCTGGGAGCCTGGGGACAGGTAGAGGCAGGTGGGGAGCGGAGCTTTGCCTCCCCCTGGCCCCCACCAGCCCAGCACTGCCTGGCACAGGGGCACAGCGGGCGTTGGGTTTCTGTCCCTGCCACAGCCTCTGTCAACAAAGCAGTGCCCATAGCCCTGACTGGGAGCAGATCCAGACCTCTTTGCCACGCAAACCCCGCTCTGTGCCACTCTGGGGGCACGACAAGACATGGGGGCACAGCCCAGAGCCCTGCCTGGGGTCTGGCACTGGAGGCTGCAGCATCTCCCCAGGTATGATGAAAAGGTGGTGCCGAGCAGGCTTCAGACCCAGCGCCTTCCTTGTACCGTCCCAGCACTGCCAGCCCTGGGCAGAGGATGCTGAGAGTGTGGGAGGCTGAGCCCCAACAGTGGAGCAGGGCAGCTTTTAAATCAAGCCTGTGTGTCTTGCCTTGGAGTCCCAGGGAAAATCAGGTTCCCAGCAGGAGCAGAGCCCTGTAAAGCCCCTGCCACTCCGAACACAATCCTACATCCCAGGGATCAGCACAGCGTGGCCCCCACCAGCTCACCCCTGAGGCTCATGCTGAGCAGGCAGACACAGGAGGGAGGGAAAATCCCCAAGAGGGTCTCAGCGAGATGTAAAGCTGCAGTTTTCTGCAGAGCCTTTCTGGTGTTACCCCCGGGAGCACCCAGCTAATCCCAGCCTGAACAAACTTGCCCATTCCCTTGGCTTTCAGGGGGCAGTGCAGTGTCTGCACACAGCACAGGCAAGGCCAGCAAAGCTCTGTACTGGACCTGGTGGTTGTGCTGGGAGCTGCTCTTTCAGCCCAGGTACCCACAGCACACCCTCCAGAGCAAAGCTCTCCCACTCAAGTGCCTCACAGCCAGGAGCTCTGGATGTTGTGTGGGCTCAGCCCTGGTGAACTGCCCTGGGGTGCAGGGAGCTCACCCCAGAGCAGCCCAGCCCCACTTGCTGCCTCCATCTCACAGTGCAGGTGATCCCCAGCCCATGTGCCTCACCAGCAGAGCTTATAAACACCTCCACCAGCCAACCGACAGACCAGGGACTGGGGAAACCTCCCTGCTCCAGCCCCAGAGCTGGCTCCTGCAAAGCACTGAACTCCCTGTGTGCAAAGCCCCTGGGTTGCCTGCCCACCCACCCATTTTCTGGGTGCAGCCCCCCACCAAACCCTACGACCGCTACCCTCACCCACCATGTCAAGGCTTGAGCTGCATCCAAACAGCTTTTCCCAGCCCTACCATGTCTCTCCTCCCTACCCTTCCCATCAAGCTCACAAACCCCAGATGCACATCTCTGCCAACACAGCTCCTCCCCAGCTCTCCCACTCTTGTTTCTTCCTTTCCTCTTCCCTGGCTCACCCCAGTAACCGCAGGACAAGGCAAAGCCCTGGGCAGTGGCAGTGGGACGGTGCTGTGCGACTTTCTGAGCTGCTGGGGATGCTGTGGGAACTCTAGGGGGCTCAGCCTGGCTGTGCCCAGGATGGAGGGAGGTGGGTGCAGGCACCTGGCAGGTTGGCTCCTGCTGACCTTCCATGGGAGCTGGACCTCACCTCCACCCATGGCCGGACACAGTGGGTGGCACCTGCCCATCGTTTCTTCCAGGGCTTGTGCTGAGCTGATAAATCAGTGCCAGCACCTCCCTGCACTTGCTTGTCAGCTGTGGGTGCTGGAGCCAGCTCCCCAGCATTTCTGCTGCCCAAACCCTGCCGGGAAGGGTGTGGGGCAGCTGGCCCCCCACCAGCCAGTGGCCCAGCAGCGTGACGGGGAGCCAAGCGCTTTGACGTCACCTGCCAGGATGTGGTGAAGCACCTCGTGCTGCTTGGTTGACTCAGAAGATGACAACCCTGCCCAGGACCAAGCGATGCACAATGGGGCTGCGGCGAGGAGTGGCTGCAGCTGCCAGGGCACTGGCGGTGGCAACAGAGCCAGCCAAGCCTGGGTGCGCTCCCTCACCATCATTCACAAATGTGACGTTTCTGGTCTGTGGCCATCCCTCATTTCCGGAAGATAACGCTGTGTGTGAGTGCTGTGAGCACACACTCTGGCTTTATCTTCAGCAAATACTCCCAGGGCCTCACAGAGACATTTGAGGGAGTCAAAACAGCAACAAGAACCTGCTCTTGCTCCATCTCACCATGAAGGGCTTTCACCAGAAAGCCTCTTTCCCTGGTGCAGGGCTGGAGTGGTGCAGCAAGGCTGGGCAGAGCTCTGTGCTCATCCCATCTGCCCCAATGATAAAGCCACGGGTGGAGCCAGCAGCTCACCAGCAGGGTTTGGGAGGGATGGACGGGCAGGGAATGGGACAGGGCTGTGCCCAGCTGAACCCCAGGGGCTCTGGGGATTTGGCTCCCTTCATCCTTGCGTGGCTGGCTCTGCAGGGACCAGGGCATTTTGCCCATTTCCATAAGGCCGGCAGCTTTGTGCTGAGCTGGAGGGGGACTCGGCATTGTTGTGGGGATCTGGTTGTGGGGTGATCTGGTGCTGGCAGTAGCCACCATCCATCAGAGGATCAGCTTCCTCCTGACTCCCTTCGTCCCCCTGTAGCTCTGCATGGAGACACCACTCACACAAACCTCCTGCTGGAACTGAGTCACCTGCACCCACAGGTGAGAACCCTGGCTTTGCTGTCCCCACTGGCAGAGCGGAAAGGGAGCGCTCTGAGATAGTGCCTGAGTCGTGTGAAATGGCAGCCATCCCAGTTCCAGCTCCGGACTCAGCCCTGCATCCAGCAGCCGGGCAGCACCAATTCCTCAGAGGCACAGCTCCACCTGGACGAGCTGCGCTCATGGGGTGCCATGTTTGTAAATGCAGGAAATCGGAGCCATCAGCCACGCTTTGGTTTGAGTTTAGCTTTAGGAGTTGAGTTAAAGCCAAGAGGAGAGTCCAGGAGAGCTTTGGAGCACAGGTCAGTTCACAATACCTCACCCTGGGCCCCTCTCTGGGGCTGGACAAGCTGACCCTTGGTCCCATGGGTCAAGGGGCCAGAGCCTGGGCTGGTTTTCCAAGGAATGTGACCTGGGGCTGCAGCAGGTACAGGCAGGGTTAGGCAGAGACAGCCTGACCTGGTTCCTGGTGGGGGGAACCTGCTCCCTGCTTCCATCCCATGGCTTTCCTCCACACCGTGCCCTCAGCCTGTGCCAGGGCTGGTTTCCATTCCCAGCTCCAGTGTGGTCCTTGGGCACATTCTGCAGCCCTGCGGTTTCCCTTCTCGTGGACATCAAGCTCTTTGTGGGGAGCTGCTCCACACCCCGGCCGTGAGTGCCCCGAGCAGTTCCGGGTAACGCTGGCTCTGGCACCGCTGCGCACCCGGCACGGCGAGGGTGCAAACAGCCAAACCCTGCTCGGGCTGCTGCGGATACTCCTGATCCACCAGCCTGGCAGGAGAGGGGATCTCTGCCTTGGGCAGGATGGGATCAGGCAAGGAGAGCTCCCAGCTGGTGAAGAGACAAGGTCTGAACCTCAGGGCAGCCCAGCCGGCTGCATCCCCAGCAAATCCCGCTGCAAACCTCACCCTGTGTGCAGGACTGGCCCCGGTGCCCACAGCACTCCCCATTCCCGGGCAGCACCCAGGCAGCTGGGCTGTGTCACACCAGTGGCACCCAAAAGCGCCCAGGAGGAGGTGAGGGACACCCACAGCGCTCTCCTGGCACGGCACCTGATGCTCGCAGGGGACAGGCAGCTGGTCCCGCAGCCCAAGCGCTCTGCGGGATCCCTCTCCCTGCCCGCTCATCCGCGGGCCTTCGTGGGGCACCCCAGCACCCCCGGCTGGCACGGGGGAGGCTCAGGAAGGGGCTTCGGGAGGTTTGGAGGATGCAGGGACGGCAGACGAAGGGGGAATTGCAAATTGCCAGAGTTTGAAAAACGCTGCAGCCCTGAGAGTTCGCGAGCAGTGGGGGCAGCCGGGGGGATCCGGGACCGCGCCTCTGCAATCGAGGGGTTGGTGCAGCTCCGTGGGGCTCAAACCTCCCTCAGGACAATCAGCCGGCTCCGATCCTGCCCCAGCCCCGCGGGAACACGCGGCGGCTCTGGCCGGCGGCTGAAGCGGGTTTGATCCTCACCCTCAGCCGTCCCTGGACTCAGCAATGGTTTGTTTGCACTGTGAAGGGCTGAACCCACGCGGGTACCCCCAGAGACCCCCATGGCCCTGGGGTCCCACTCTGGGCAGCCCTGGGCTCGGCTGGTGTCCAGGTGCTCAGGACTCCTCAGAGCGCGGGCAGAGCCTGCTGCGAGCACATTTTCCATACCAGCCAAAGGCCGGGGGCAGAGCTGGGATAAACCACCCTAAGGGGCCCACACTGGCACCCCGGTTACCCCTCCCCACCCCTCTGCACGGTACCTCATGCTGGATTTGCTGCCTCCCACCCCCCTCCCCATCCCCGTCCCCCCGTACCTGGCTATGATCCTCTGGCTGGTGGGCGCCTCCACCGTAGCGTAGTAGTGACTGTAGAGGAGCAGGGAGGATGTTAAACCTGCCAGCAGCAAAAGGCAGAGCCTTTTCCAGTGCGGGGACCCCATCCCGGGCACTTCAACCGCTGGAGCCGCGCAGGGAGCGGGAGCGTGGCAGCCGCTCCTGGGCACCAAACTTCCCGGCCCCTCTCCTCTCCCAGCCCGGTGGGCGCGGACACCGCCGTGGGCTGGCTCCGTCCTGCCCCGGTGCCCAGCTGCACTTGGGAGCAGGCTGGGATATTCCTCCGGAGCGGTGGGAGGGAGGGTGTGAGCCGGAGGGAGGAGGCACCAGGCTGACTGGTTCAGACTTGCTGAGAAAAAAAGCACTTTTGAGCTGCTTTTTTCTCCGAGCTGGGGATTAAACATTTACCCAGACCAGAAGAGAGCTGCGATTTTCTTTTTCTTTCTTTTTTTTTTTTTTTTTTTTGCTTCCTTTTCATGCCACCCACCCACAGCTCATGAACAGGGTTCCCCTCTCTGTAACTTTCTTGTCCGACTCCAACACGTGCGTTCGCCGCCGGCTGCACCCACACGGACACCCGGCGGCCCCGCGGAGCCACCCCCGAGCGTGCCCGCCGACGCCTGCGGGTTATTTCATGCTTATCAGAAACGGCAGGCTCTGAAGCGGAGACGAACTCTCACCTTGGGGTGCCCGATAGCAGCACCGTGTCACGGTTCACCGGCAGCCAGCCGCTGAACACGCCAGGGGGGAGCAAATGTGGGGGCAAAGGGGAAAAGGGGGGACACGGGTGAGGTGCTGCCTGTAGGGAGAAGGGGAGACACTCATGGGATGCTGTCCCCGGGCTCCAGGCCACGTTCTGGCCGAACAGATCAGATCCCTCGCCCACAATTGTCCTTGCAGCAAACAAAACCGTTTGGGGCTTTTGTGTCGAGTTCGACAAAGAGTTTGGGTTGGGGAAAACGAAAAACAGGTTTGGGAGGAAATTTGCATGAATTATTTTGGTATTTTCGGAGAGGATGTGCTCCAGTTTCTTTTTTGTAAGAATATCTCGATGTTATTTTAGTTCAGCTCCGAAAGAACCAGCCTGTGAACTAAAGGATATGCATACCAAAATGTTTGTTGCAGCGGGGGAAGGGACTCGGCAGGCAAACAAGCCTTTTCAGTTGAACCGTGGGAATTTTGGGGGGCTGAATTTTTAGGAAGTCACCAGACTCGGGGAGCAGCACAGTGGTGAGCCCTGCTTCATCCAAACCCTGTGCCTGTGGCTCCCTGAGCACTCACATGTTGTTCCAGGGTGTCACCCATCTCCAGCCCCTCCACAAATACCCTCTTTTCATTATTCAGCCCCAAAACGCAGGGCCCAATCCCATCCCTGTTCCGGAGTCCCACTGAGCACCCCCAGTCCGGTTGTACTCACGGCTGCCTTTTCCCCAACCCTCCTTTATCCCCTCAGATCCAACCACTCTGCGGTTTTTTTCTGGCCTGCCCTGACATGTTTGCAATGATGCTGCTCGTTCAACAGAAGATAAAAGCAAAACCCATTTTAACAGGAGTTTGCTTCAGTCTCTGCTTGCTTCCATTACTACAGATCCCTCCATTGCTAGCCCTGGTCCTCTGGGAATTTTGGCTGTGTGGGGATGGCACTGCATGGGCATCTACAACGTGCCCAGGGAGAACACGTGAACATGGGAGCAGGTCTGTGCCTGAGAATGGCAGTGGTGTCAGCACTGGCCTCGTCCCACTGGGAGAGTGGGCACTGGGACACCACGAAAGGATGATTTTAAAGAAAACTTGCAGCTCCCTCCCTGCTGGGGAGCTGTGGCAGGAAGGTGGGCATGGGTTGTCATGGGGAAGGAGAGAACAGTGAAGAAGGTGGAAGAACAGGACAGACCATCACCACTTGGACACACAGGGATGAAATCATGCCTAAATAAACCTCTGCCGGAGATAAAGCTACAAAAGGACAGGCAGGAAGAGGGAGTCACACATACCCCAGTGGCAAAAAGCAGCTCAGAGAAATGGGGGGTACATCGATGGAGAGATTTGATGGTTTTTGCCTCTATCAGTAAAGGCTGCTCCCAGCCTTCAGAGGTATTGGCATTGTCTGGAAGACTCAGAGCCAGCAGAGTGGGGTTAAGAGTCTGGGGTCCTGCTCAGAAGTAACCCAGCCAGGAGCTGTCCCCACCCACTGTGCCTCAGGGTTTGCCTTGTTTGCTCTGACCCGCTGGATTCCCTCCCTGCGATCTGGTGCCTTGGCTCACATGCTCTTCACTCGCCTTCGTTAACCATAGCTAATTATTACCAACTGCTCGAGTAAGTCACAAGGGACATAGCAAGGCTTGGCTGTAGATGGATGACCAGTGGTCCAGAGGAAGTGACCTGGGGAAGGTCAGGAATTTGCCATTTGGAAACATTTATGGCCCAATCATTCAAATGCCAGTGGAGTGGCAGCTTCAAGGGCTGGAGGAACTGGTTTCCTCACATCTCTCTGTTTCCACGATATATGGTTTTCTACTGTTGGTTTTATTTTCAGCGGAGTGAAAATGAGATGCACAGTTCTTCATCTGCTCTACTTGTTTTGTGCTACAATGCATTTTGGACTATGCCCCAAAATTAAGTGGTGCTTAATTTAGAAGTTAAATAAGTGTGAAAAACCTTTTAGGATGGTAGTTGCCAAATAAAGATTAGGAAAAGAACATAAAAGAAATTACAATGAAAACCAGCAAGTATCATTTTTAGCCTGGGCTTTTTATTCCAGTGATTACTTCTTGGAAACAGAACCCAATCCCTCCCCATGGCTAGAGAGCACGAGAGGAGAATAAACACATTTTGCACCAGCTGGCTCCTGGCCACAGGTTGGTGGAAGAAAATCTCATGGTCTTTGCCATGATGAACTGTGCAGGTGGGAGAACGAGATCTCCAAAAATCTCCTGGAGGATTTATATATCCAAATTCATTCAGCGCGGGTCAGAGGTACATTTAAGAAAGTGCCAAAAATCTGCTCATAGAGCACATCCCTGAAACACAGAGCAGAGCCGCCGGAGCGGGTGGCTGTGTCACCCCCTGGAGAATGCGGGGCCATATGGCTGCCGCCTGCGGAGGCACGGCCGTGGCAGCATGAAAAATTCATCAGCAGATGTCCCGGGAGGCTGACGCACGGCCCCTGCCTGATGGGGTGGGGAGGGCAGCGGGAGCAGCTCGGCCACAGCTCCCATCGCCAAGCTCCCTGCCCGAGGGAAACGGGGTCAGGCAAAGCACCGGCTGTGGATGCTCCCTGCCACTCCCTGCTTGGATTTGTGTTGGATTTGTAGGTGTTACTACAACCAAAGTCACGGGAAGTGACCACACAGAGGATGCCTGGGAATGGGGGTGATAGCAGGGCAGTGGCTGCACTCAGCTGCGGGACCAGAGATGCTCAGGGCTGTGCGCTGCCCTTCTGTGGCTTAGGCTGGCTCATGTTGGCTCACTCCCCATGGCCCTGCTGGCCCCACCCAGCTCTTATTACTCTATTACTGCCCATGGCAGAGCCCTTGGTCAGCCCCGGACCGCTGACCAGGGCCCAGATAAGCCAAACACACAGTTCAAAGGCCATCCCCTCTCACTGCCATGAGGCAACCTGGGAGGCTCTGGGCTGGGCTGTGGAGGGGTGCAGAGCTGGGAAACACCTCTGAGAAATGAGAATGGCAATGCAAACTGCTGCCTTTTCTCTTTTTGCTGGACCAGGCAGAGCAGATGTGGGCTGATCCTGCCCTGCTCTTACAGCAGGGCAACCAGTCCCTGAGGTCTGCTCAAAGCCACATGTCCATGGGGTCTGTCCCCAGAGCTGGGGAGAGGGGACAACATGTTTGAGTGTGAGTGGGTGACCCAGCCCCTTGTCCACCCACCTGTGTGGTCCCATCTGACATTGCATGGCTGCCATGGGAGGGATGGAGGGAGCCTTGGGATGTCCTCAGGACTCAGAAAGTGTCTTTCCAGAATTTACCACCCCAAGGGCTGGGCCAGGCCAAGCTGGGAAAGCCTTGCAGCACCCAAGGTCCTGCTGCTCAGCCTGGCAGAGGAGCCCTGCTGCACCCCCTGGAGCTGTTTACCTGCAGGGCCCTGGTCCAGCACCTGGAGCTGAGGGCTCCTGGCAGGTGAGCTGGTGATTTTTGCACAACAAAGCCATGGGCTGCTCCTTTATCTTGTTCTCCCTCCCCTATTATCAATAGTTTTTCTGGTCCAACTGGATTTACCTGCTACCACATCCCAAGAAAGGGAGAAGGTCCATACAGCAGAGGTGAGGAGGGGGAAGCCCCCACCCTCTGCATCCAAGGCCTGCCTCAAACCCTCTCAGCAGCTGAGGAACAGAAATAGCACCTGGTAAGTCTCCAGCAGAGAGCTTTTTGTGCTGCCCTGGAGCAGGCACATACCTCTGCCATATCCCACAGCATCCAGTCAGCCACAGCAGCTTGAGAGTAACATATCCAGAGGAAGAACCTCCATGCTGAAAAGTTGGGCACTGGTTTCCAGATCTGGCTGCTCTGTGCCTCAGTTTCTTGCTGGGAAGGAAAGAGACAGTGTTGAGGTGCCACCATGGCACAAGGCTGCCTTGGAGTTGTGTGTGGCACACCAAGTGGCTCCCTCCTGGCTGGGTTTGGTGTTGGCTGCCACCTCCAGCAGGTACCTCAAACCCCAGGACACCGTGCACAGCCCACCTTGTCCCTGCTCCTGGTAAAGTCAAACCCAGAGAGGCTCCAGAGAGCAGGGCTGGACCGACCAGGAGCAGGGACAAGATGGGCTCTGCACCACTTGCTTGTCCCCAGGGTACATCCCTGTCCCCCAGCAAGTCCGTGTCTGCTTCCTCCTGCCTCATCCCCAGTCAAGGAGCTACACGAACACACAGCAGGACAGAGTGGTCTCTGCTTCTGCTAGACAGGTGAGCAGTCACACTGAAAGAGGGAAGAAAAATATTTGAGGCCCTGCCAGGAAGGTGATACCATGAGAGCTTCTGGGCAACAAGTAGTTTTGGTTTCTACAATCTGGCAGGGAATATTTAGAGGCTCTTAACTCTTGGGGAACCCCAGAAGAAGTCTGGAACAACTGTAATAACAGTTCATGGTACTCATCAAGAGCTTTTGAAAAAAGCAGAGCTGACACAACAGCAGCTTCTGGACATGCTGAGGCACAGTGGTGTATTTTTTCCCCAAATCAAACATCTCTTTTTAAATCCTGCAGCCTCCAGAGCTCCTGGCTGGCATTGGGGAATCCACTGGTCGCTGGCACTGGGTATTGTGTCCGTGCAGGAGGAGGAGTTGCTGTGTCTGAGCATCCCTCGGGATGTCTGACCTGATCCCACCATCAGCCCTCTGCTTGTGCTTCCTTCAGCTCCGTGCTGTGCTGCACGAGCAGAGGCCACACCTTTGCACACACCTTGTGGCCGTGAAGTACCAAACCTCTGCTCCATGTGTCCCTCCATAGCCCAAGGAGCCCTTGGGACATTAATTGGGGGCAGCTGCAAGGCTGTGCACAGCACCTGGACACGGTGCCAGGCCGGGATGTGCCAGACCCAGCACAGGTCCATGAACAGGAGCTGCCACCTGGTGGCACAGGGACAATCTTGCTGCCCTCCCAGCCATGGAGACCTGGATTTTGGGGTGGCCCTGTACCATGGCACTGACTGTGCCCAGTGGTGCTGAGCAGGCCAGGGCTACTCTGGCACAGCCTGGCAGTGCTGCTTTCACCCTGGGACACTCACGCAGCTGGGAGTTTGCCCAGTCCTGAATCTTGTCTCCTGCCTAGGGTGCTCCAGCTGTAGTGGCTCTCAACAGGCTTCATTCCATTAGTTTGTGCCAGGCTGGAAGTTGGCCAGAAAATGCCACCTCCAACTCCGTTCAGCTTCCTGTGGCCATTCCAGACCCAATGCCACACGATCAGGTGGCTCTGGTGAGGCACAGCTGGACTTGTGCTCCAGGGGATGTGTACTGGTGTGTGCCCCTCCTCAGCCTGCCCACAGTGGGATGGGATGCCTTGGTACAGTGGGGACAGGAGCAACGTGAGGAGGTGAGGGGGACTATCAAGTCAGAGTCACTTTCCTGGGATCAGAAAGGATGTGACTTTGAGCTTGCTGGGAAACTCCAGACCACAGCACAGGCCCTCCTCCAGCCAAGATTATCCCTGATAACATCAAACTTTGCCAGCTGTGTTGAGGAAGAAGCCTGGAGGGAACAGGCTCTGGTGGTGGAGAAAGCCCCCCGGGAAGTTTCCTTCCCTTGACTCTGGGAAGCCTCGGCATTGGGGAAAAGCGTGGGCTGGGGGCTGCCAGCCCCTCCCCAAAGCCTCCTCACCCACTGGAGAATCCTTGCTCAGTGGGACTCAGCCCCTTCCTGCTTCCCACAGGAGAGGGAAACAAAAGAGGAGGAGGGGGAAGGGAAAGGTCTAAGAGAAACTTCTTCCAACTTCTCTGGAAGAGAAAAGCCCTATTCAGGCAGGAAGAATACCCGGCGGTGCTGGTCACTAAGCAACCCTCAGCAATGTGGTATGGCCTGAGGGACAGGCAAGGAACGAAACTGCCTCACTGCCCACCCACAGCCCATCGGGGGAGCCTGCAGCGCCTGGGGACAGGGGACACCAGCCGTACACAGCCACCACGAGGGGCTGAGCCACCCAGCAGGTCCAGAGCTCCTGGGTGCAGGAGTTTTTCCTCAGTCAGCTCTGCAAGGTGACCAGCCTCCATCAGGCTTCCCTGTTTGCTGCTCAGGAAGGATTTTTGGTCTGCTCCAAAGCCTGTGGCTCCGTATGGGCCTGGTGTTCCCACAGGGCTACATCATTCCCACCAGAGGCACAGTGCATTTCGAACAACTCCCTGCTCCCACGGACCTGCAGGCTTGTATGGGCAGAGCAGCCAGGCACAGGCTACAGCCTCTCCTGAGAAGCTGAATTCTGCATTTAGATTCTCAATGTGGGAGGCTGTCCTTCACATACAAGCTCAGTGAGACATGAGAAACTGCCCGGCCTCTCTGCAGCACAAGAAAAAAGGGGAAAAGGAAATCAAGCCTGACAAACCCTGCTGACAGTCCTGGCTGAGATGCCTTCCTTGGAGCCCAGAGAGTCCCTGGAGACGCTGCTGCCCCCAACAAAAATGCTGCAGAAATGGAAAAACACTCACAACCAAAGCAGGTCCAGTGAGCGTGCAGCTGGTTAACCCCAGGGAGATGCACTGTACCTGCTGGGACACTGGAGGTGGCTTTTTGCCTGCATGGTGTCATGGGGGACATCCAGCCCTTCATGCATTTGCCTTGAGCACCTGATATACTTGGAGAGCAGTTGCTGGGACAAGGACAAAGTCACCAGGTGTCCACTTCCTCAGGGAGGTGTTTGGCCAGTGCTGATCCCTGTCCTGCAACAGCAAGGTGAACAGCTGGGGGTTGCTCAGGTGTGTCCACACAAGCTGCAGAGCTGCTCCAGATGCAGGTAGTCTCATTATCCTTCAGTCCTGCCCTTTCCTGACTTTGTCACCTGCTGTATCTCAGCCTTCAAAGCATCAGATCTGGGCGCACTAAATAACTACAACCCACAGGGCGGCAATGAATGATCAGCTTGGCCAAAGTTGTGCCATTTATTTTTCTTACAAAACCCCTTCCAGGAGGCCAACACACTCCAGGTTTGCTGGCTGCAGCTGGGCCCCTCTCAGCACCATGGGGGACAGGCACTTCAGCCAGCAGCAAGGACACATAGCATCCATCCCTGGCCTTGGAGAGCTCCCACCTCCCCCAGCAAGAGGACAAACACAGTGCTCTGGGCACAGCTGGGAGCCAAGCATGACGAAGTCCAGCCATGCAAGGACTTGGCACATCAGATCCATGCCACAAAATTCCCATTTTGTGCAGCCAGGGGAGCCCTGGAGCAAGAGACACCAGGTACAGCAGGTCTGTCTCTGCATGGAGAGCAGTTACCTGCCCTTGAGTTGATTGGCAGTGCTCCTTCGGAAGTGTCACAACAAGGCCACACTGGGGAGCAGAAGAGAAACTCATTCTCTCTCATATTAGTCACCTGGAAGTGTCCAGTCCATCCTGTTTATCTGCAGGGAGCAGAGTGAGAGCAGCACCCCCAGAAATTCAGTCAGCCTGAGGCAGGATCCATGTGTCCACCTCCATCCATTCCAGCTCCTCAGGGAGCTTATTTAGACAATACCCAGCTCCAAAATGGGTATTGCTAATGGAGAGCATCCACCCAGAAGAGAAGTAGCCCCAGGCTGAGGACCACTTCCTTGCAAAGGGAGAAAACCTGGGTTAAATAAAGGACACTAGACCATATTCATCCTGGATTAGCTCTCCTAATGCCCATGCCTACAACAAACAGCAAGAGTCCTGCAGCACTGCCAGATGGGACTTTGTTGGCACACTGCATTTTCTTGTTGGTCTTTGGGTCTGCAGCATTGAAACATTTGTTGAAGTGTTGTGAAATAACAGAGGTGCTGAAGGAGAGAAATGTCTTTGTGGGGATGAAATGTGCCTGGCAGTCCAGAGCTAACCTCGGCTCTGGTGGTCCTCTTCAGTTTCCAGTGAGGTGTTGTTGAGATTTCCCAAGCAATGGCTCACACAGTCAGGATCTCTGGTAAAGCTTCATGATGTTCTCATCATGAAGCCTTTTCCACACCTGCTTCTCCAGGAGGAAGTCATGGTTAACATAGAAAACCAGACGTTTGCGGTCCTTGTCGTAGTAGTGATCCGAGTACTTCTCGTGCCCCTCCGTGATGTACCCATAGGCGTTGACCTGGGAAAGATGCAGGGCTCACTGGGTAGGGCTACCAGGGATGGAGGGAACAGGTGACATACAGGACACAGCTCCCAAACAGAGAGTGAGCACAGGACAGAGATGCCTCTAGTGACCCTGCATGGGGGTCCAGAAGGACCAGATTGTGAGCACTGGCTGCAGAGATCCTGCTGTCCCCTCACTGCCTCCCCAGGAGATCATATGCTCTAGGTCACAGCAGGCTTCAACTGGAAGCTATGGGAACTATTTTGGGGCTGCTTCTCCTCTTCAATCTGCTCGCAGCTGACATGAGCCCACATACTCTCCAGGCTTATAGTAGCACCCCTGCTCTCCTCTGTCCCCTATTCCCACTTCCAGCCAGTTCTGGGTGCAGGAATCACTGTGCCCTTACCTGGTCACAGAGGTGGAGGGCAGTCAGCAGCAGGAAGGCCCCTGTTGTGGGTCTGTACAGCCTCCAGTAGTGCTTTTCCAGACTTTTAGATTTTAAAAACCTGCAGCAGGAGAGAAGGAAGCACTGAGCAGTTGCTGGGTGTGGTGTTTCAAGCAGGGCACACCTTGTCCCACAGTGGCCCATATGGCATCTTCCCTCCTTGCAGCAGCATGGGGCCATATGAGGCATTTCAGGGAAGTCACGAGTAGCCCAGAACTCTCCATCACCTGCACTGCAACCTAAGCCCAGCTGTGCCCCAGCTTTGTGGAAGTGGTAGGTCTTGAGACAGTGGGGATAAAGAGGGGATGGATTAAAGGATCTTGTAGTTAAAGCCCATTACTCTTAAGTCTGTCCTTTGCCTTGGGGTGCAGAAATGGCTTTGAAGCTCCTTGGTATATCCTGCTCCTCATCCACATCTAGGAGTGAAACACGACATAGGGAAGATGCAGAGGAGCATCACAAAACCTGCCAGGAGCTGCACTGTGTTATGCCAGAAGCTGCACTGTGTTATGCCAGGAGCTGCTAGGAAATAGGAGTAAATACCGGGAAAAAATAGCACGGAGTCCTCTTGGCCTTGGATAGGACCCAAATCAGAGGGGGGATGGCAGACTAGGCAGGGAGTGCCGGCCATCTGGCTTTCAGGGAAGGCAGCAGCTCTCAAGGAGACTGAAGGGTAAAAGCAGCCAAAGCAGGGCACAACAGGAGCTCCTGTTCCTACATCTCTTGGTGATATGTGGCCCATGATGGGCAGGTCTCACGGTGACAGTGACCAGCAGGCTTGTGAAAAGGGCTGGAATGGCACAGAAGAGCAGCAGCTGGGCCAGGAAAAAGGGATGCTGAAGAAGGGCCTATTGTTGTGCTTGAGGGCACAACCAACCTCCCGAGTATGAAGGAATCTCTGGAGGGAAGCTCTGTCACAGAGCCTTCCTCCAAGGTGCTTAGCAATGGGCAACATGAAAGGCTGGTCCTAAACTAGAGATCAACTATTCTGGCACTTTAGCAATGCTCTTCCTACACCTAAAGCTGCAATTGGCCCTGGACCTCTCGTAAATGCAGAAAACTAAAGTGTCTGACAGCTGTTGCTTCTCCAGCTCACAGATTCTGGATGTTTACCCACTGCTAACATCCCACTGCAGCACCACAGAGAGTTCCAGCTGAGTTCACACCGCTGAAGCTCATCTCCAGGCTGCCGGTGTGGCTGAACTGTGGTTACCAGGGAAGGACCTGGAAGAAGAGGCCAGACACAGAGAAGGATGGTGCTGCGCAGGAAAAACAAGTCCATTAGAGCACACAATCCCCAGCTCACCTGTTTTTCATGTATCTGAGGAAATCAGGGTGAACCACCAGGTATCTGTCCATTGTGAAATCTTTATCAAATTTTTGCCGGGGCTTCTGCCTAAGGACAGGAACGGGGAGACTCAGGACAAGCTCTCACATCTCATCACAGTTGGAAAGGATCAGTTGCGGGTAAGAGAAGAACCACAAACACTGGGAAGATATTCTGCAACACTTCCCAGATTATGACAAAACCTCCACAGCCTGTGTACATTGCACAGGAAGAGATCAGGGAGGAGAGGCAACACAGGAGACAGGAATGTCAAAATATGTGTTTGTATAGGTTAAAATTGGTAAAATTCAATTTACACAATTCCAGGCCTTCATCCATGAGCAGGCTGCATCAGGCCAGCCAGCAGCATGTGCTCATCCTCAAAAGCCACAAAGCTTTCTCCAAACTCTGGCCACACATCATTGAAATCAGCTGCCTCTGGGAAGGAGGTGTATTGGTCATAGCAGAGCTCAGAGCTGAGGAGGAAATGAGATACTTCTCCAAGCAAGTGTGCCAGGGGAGGGAGGCTTTACCCTGGCCTGGCCCTCTGCAGGGCTGAGCACTGTGCAGAGGGAAAGGGCATGACAGAGAACTCCTCACTAGAAGGGTAGAGTGGGCTATAGTTTGTTTTACCCGCTGAGGTTCAAGAATCCTTTCCTGATGTCTTTGTTGAACAGAAGAGCCTTTAGCCACTCATAGTCTCTTGCTCCCTCCAGGAAGTGAATGTACCTGACATGCTGAAAAACACAAGTGGGCATTAGTGAACAGCCGTTTAAAACAAAATGCAAGCAGACATCTTGGCTCACTGAGTTTCTTGGACACACATTTTCAGTCTGCAGCTCTCAATTAGCCCACAGTGGCAGAATGGAGATCACATCTGATGCGCAGCTCCTTGTACATGCCAAGAAGCTGGGGTGGGACTGACACAACTTGCCACTGCAAACACTGCCTCTGAGCCAAGGCACTGCAAGTTCCCTCTCTGAGGGTAATGCTAAAGGGCTGCCTTGGCCCCTTTGCTCCTCGTGGCAGGAGTAGAACTGAAAGCCACAGACAAAGAGCATCCTGTCAAAGCTGTGCATGCACACAGCAGGGACCTCACTTACCTTTTCCTGTGGGATGTTTCTGAACCCTCTGTGTCCCAAGATCTGAAGAGAGGAAACCAGGGAGTAAGCTGTGAATCCATAAAAGGAGGTTTTTGTTCCCACGTCTTTTTCGTAACCCTTGATAACAGCACCGCTTACCCTGACCAAGGAAATCAAACAGAGGAGCAGAGTTAGGTGACCACTGAAACCCCTCATATCCATGTTCCTAAAAGGAAAAGAGGAAAGGAGGAAGGGAGGACTAGGCCCATTCTGATTGGCATCTTGATCTGCAGGAGAGCCCCTGCTGCGGAGATGGCTCTTTATGGCTCATTTGTGAACACAGGCGTTGGATGCTTAGTAACTTTCCAATTACTTTCGGACTTTTTATTTCCTGCCATCAGTCATTTTGGCACTTGGGAATGTGTGGAATATTAGAAGAGATGAAGTGATGCAGCCACAATAAGCTAGCTGTGCATGTCCTGAGAAGGAAGCCCGCCTTACCTGAAGACATAGTCATGGGAGTCAATCTCCTGGCCCATCCCAGAGTTATTCAATATTCCTCCATTCCCCACGACAGCACAGCTGATGCATGTGGGCACAGTGCTGTCACGGTTGGCCAGGAGCAGCTGCTGGTGGGGATTTGGGGGCAGCAGGGATATGACCTCCTTCACCACTGTGAAGCAAACACAGTGGAGAGTTGTCAAAGTCTTTGGGATGGACACAGTGAAACCACCAAAGTTTCCATCACGAGATCCACCTAGATTGATGCATCTGATGGGGAGATGCTGCAAACCTTCAGCTACTCAGCATCAGGTTCCTGTCGTGAGTCTGAAGGTCCCATCCTGACAGGCCCTGAGGGACTCACGTGAATAGTTCAGGTCCATGAAGCCGTAGGGGGGTATAAAATGCTCGAGGCGGTTCCATTCACTGTCACTGAAGTATCTCTTGTCTATGAAGAGTGTGATGTTGGGCAGGAAAAGATCCCGCAGCCAGTCAGACTTGGCAGCTCTGGCTCTTACTGATACAGAGCAGGTCTTGAAAAACAAAAAGGAGACAATAATGACCGATGTGCAGAGAGCTGATAAACCTGAGTGCCAGTGCTTGTGTGCCTGTGTGTGACAGGACCAGAAAGAAACACAAAAATTCCAGTGGTACCTCATCCATTCCCTTCAGCATCCCCATCACCAGGAACATGAAGCACAATTCCAGCACTGCATCCATAAACTGCTGGCAAAAAGTTACCCACAAGGGAGCCAGGATGACTCCAAGTCTCTGAGACTTTCCTCTTCAAAACAACAGGCCTGTGATGCTTAAATGTTTTACTGGCTTTGGGCCTCATTAGCTAATGCAAATTAACATCTGTAATAGGTCTAAACTAAGTGTACAAAATAAGGCTGTAAGCATTAAGAATACGCTGCAATAATATATATATCCTATAATAAGCAGTCCCTGCTGGCAACACACCTCACAAGGTCCTAAGAGTGCACCTGAGGAAACACTGAGGAACATATGAAATCAGATCACCATTGCCACTCCCTTTAAGGGTACGAAAAAATGTGCAACAACTTGTTCAATGTCATAAATCAATGAGTGAAACGTGCAGCTGAGAAGGGAATCCAAGCCAGCTTATCCTACAAGAGGGGTCTCACTGCAGCTGGCAAGAGTGGGGCTGTGTGTGCAGATGGAAAGCAAACAGCTCCATTACTTTGAATTTTCTCCTGAGTCAATTTGTGCTCTCCTTTCTTAGACGCCTTCCCCAAACACCTTCGGAAAGAGAAAACAGGAGATCAAGTGGACCCCAGCTCAAATCCCCAGCAATGGCTGCATTGCCAAAGCCTTCCTGAGTGTTCCATGGCTGAGCTGGGCTCTCTGCAATGGATGAGGATAACAACTCTGTCACAGCCTGAGGACAGAACCCTCATTCTGGCTGTCATCACAGGACTGCACTGAGAAAAACATTGTGAAGAGTTTCATGGTGGCATCATTTCACACGCAGCACATTTCACGTCCAGAAACAAGAACATTCCCTTCCTGCTCAATCAGGTACTGTCCAAGGCTTGGTACTTCTTGTGCCTCCACAGCTAAACTGGATCACTATCAGAGGAACTAGAGAAAACTGATTATGAAGGAAATTAAGGAGGGGGGAAGTGCCTCTAGTCAATCCCTCTCTCTGCAGAATTAGAGATGAGGTTTGGGAGTGAAACACAACATGTGAGAGTGTGACCCACCTGTTCCAAGTCTTCCAGCAACAGGGGTGCCAGGAAAAACTGCTCTGGGTTAGCTTTACAAAGAGTTACCAGCATAGGATAGGTGACAGAGACAGTATGGGACACCACAACCTGTCCCATCTGCTTGCTGAGAACTTTGCTGTAGTTTACTGCTTTCCTGAAAGCCCTGTTCCTGGACACTAGCAATTATGAGATGCTCAAATTTACTTCACCTGAGTCTTCATGTGAATGCAGATGTTGTATATAAAGCTCTTCCTGTCTGGGTCCCATCAGCATCTGCATGTACCAATGAGAGACCTACCAGCTCTGAAATCATCCTGACTGCAAAGGGCACACAAGCCCAAGGGCCAGCAGACAAGGAGGTCAATGGGGAGGCACCATTCTTGATGACCATCCACACTACCACACCTACCGAGGGTGGGGAGGAGTCATCCAGCAGGTACTCGTCCTCAAAATCCCAGTGTGGCTCAGATGTGAAATCAGCAGCGCTCAGTTTCATCTTTTGTGTCACTGCAGTAGCCTGAGGGACAGGTCTTAGAGTTTTCGTTGATGCAGGAGGCTCTTTGGGTTTTGCTTGGCCTTTGGATATGTTGTGTTCCTGCGCTCCCTTCACCCCAGCGGATGGTTTCACAGTTGCCTTCTCCTTGCCTCCCTCATCCCTGGGAAGTGGTTTCACTGTTGTCTTTCCCTTGGCTTCTTCTTCCTGTGGAGCTGGTCTCACTGTTGTTTTCCCCTGGTTTCCCTGGACCACAGGGGTGGTTTTCACTGTTGTCTCCTTGATTCCCTCCAACCGGGGTGGTGGTTTCACAGCCATGTGCTCCTTAGCTTCCTTAACCCTGGTAACTGGTTTCATTGTTTCCTTCTGCTCCTCCTTTCCTTTCCATCTTGGTGTCTTCTCCACCACATCTTGTTTGAGTCTTGCGATTTGTCCTCCCAAAGTCACCTTTAAAATGCTCCTGAAGTTCCCTTTATCAGAATGGTTTAAACCCTGTTGCTCTTGGCTGTCCAGTTGTTGTGTCTCTGGAGCATGCTGGAAAACATTCAATTGCCTGAATGCAATCAAAGGAAAAGCAGACACATTACACACCCTTTCCACTTAGCACTGAACACCCTCCAGCCCATTTCTAGTGCTCTTGACTCTGAGCCTCTGTCTGTGCTTTAGAGCAATTTCATTTAGAACTTTGCCAAAGTGTTATTCAGCTTCCTACACCATTCTAGCCTGAATACTGCTTATCTCCCCACTAAGCAAATCCCAGAGGCACACACTCCTCTCCTCAAGCACTTGGCACATGAAACATTCACACTGATAGTAACAGCCAACCAGCAGAGCCCAGCTTTGCCATGCACTGGACAGGCCCCCTGGCAATGTCCCCAGAGCACTGCGGGGTTGGTTTGGAGATCCTGGGCTCAGGACATGGCACACACCATGGAGGCAGCCATCTGCCTCTCTCCTCTGCCAGCAGAGCCCTGTGCTTCAGCAACAGAGCATGAAGATCTTCCAGAATTCAGCAAGGGAAGTCTAAGAAGTAGTGAAACTCACTCCTTTACCCTACATCACCTCTTGAGCTTTTGGGGCTACAGGGCGCTTTTTCCTCTCCTCCTCCCCCTTAGTCAGGTAATGCAAGGGCATCACACAGCACTCACCAGGCCCTCGAGTCTGAAGGCAGACACTTTGAAGCTATTAAAATGCAAAACCTCTACATTTTTAGCACTTGCCTCTGATATTGCAGCTGCCCTGTTGCCTTATTCAGAGGCATGTGCAGGTACAAGGTTATCACAGGAGGACACATCTGCCAACAGCAGAAAAGCCACCTGCAACAAGACTGGGCTGAAACCCAGCAAAAAAAAATCAAAGCAGAAATGGTGGGATTTTGTCCTAAACATTCCCTCTTCTCTGCACATGGCTGGAGGGTAGAACAGGAAAAAGGAAGGTGAACAATTCCTGCAGCTGAGCTTTTATATACAGCAAAGCCTTTCAGGATAAACCAGCATGGTTGTGGCAGGCTGTTTCCACGCTCATGTTCAGCCTTTGCATGACGCACTTGTTTCAGAACGCTGTGGATTGCTTCCGAAGTGATAAATGGGGAAAAAAGCACTTCTGCAGATAACAGGCTGCAGATAGCAGCTCAGTTGCTGCTGAAATTTGATGGCTGTCATACCACTCTGAAAGTGTTCAGGAAATTATCAACTAAGGAGGCTTTTAAAAATCATTTCATATCATATAAATACATGAACCTTTGCAACGCTTAAAAGGAGAGGTTGTAGCAAATGGCCTATCAGCTCTCCCTCTCTCATAATCATTAGCCAGTTTCAACCAAGTGTGCAGCATGTGCTTTCTATCATAGTGCTTCATATATAAACTTGTATTACTGTTTACTGCCCAGTAGGAGGAAAGATTTTATATGGACACACTAAATAAAGAGAAATTTGGTAAGGCAGCTCAGGCAGATCTTAAATCCCTTGGTGAATTTCTGTTGCATTTTTAAAATTATGTTCAAGACTTTGAAATTAAAGGACAGAGAACAAATGAAACAGGACAGTATGAGAAACCATGCCCCACTCCAGACTTTCCCTATGCTTTGTCTCACAGAGCAGATTCCACCCCAGTCTATTACACTTTGAACTTCAAATGCTGTGCCAGAGACCAAAGTGTAAAACGCCGGGCTTTTCACATCCCAGACTTGCTCCCTGCAGTCAGGCCCACATGGCCAGGCACTTGTGCCTACACAGGACCCTGCTCTCCTGACCAGCATTTTAAATCCAGACAAATGGTCAAATGGTGAATTTCAGGCCCTAAAGTCCAGCTGGCAAACAACTGCAGAAGCTCAATGACATTTACTGTCATTTTCCTCCCCTTTTTACAAAGCCCAAGGACAAATAGAGGATAAAGCCATGAAAATGCTGCGTTGTGTATTCTACGTGACATACAAGGTACAGAAATAGAACTGCCACACAGACAACCACACACAGCTCATATCTTGTTGTATTTTATTTAAGTTGTATAAATACAGGCATTTCCATTTTCTGAAACTACAGCAGAAGGAAATGGCTTCAAGCAACTGGACATGAAGAGCCCCTTTTTGCCCCAGCTCTGCCACTGATGAGCTCTGGGATCAAGAACAAGTCACTTCACTTCTCTACACCTCCTCCTTCTCTCCTTTCCCTCCTACCTCCCTTGTGCAGATTCCAGCCTCCAAACTGACAGCCGTCCTCAAAGTGTGGTCTCAAGCTGCTAGAGCTGAGCTGAACTCAAGTCAGCTCCAGAAGAGATGCAGATGTTCCCAGACTCACTCCTCCTGCCTGCTCCCACAGCACCAGCCCAGACATCCAGCTGAGAACCAACCCAACCAAGCCAAGCCAGATGAGCTCACTGGGAGAGCTGGGTGGTGGGGAGACTGGGGAGTGGTGCTTCCTCTACACAGCCCAAACACATGCACAAGTCATATCTGTACTGGGAAACGCTCAGGTGTCTGCAGGGCTCATGCAAGGAGCAGTGCTCTCTGCCAGTGGTGCTGGAGACATTTCACTGCAATTTCCTCCACACCCATTCCTGTAGGATGTACTTGACCATTTATATTAAATATATATATATATATATATATAATGTCTACATGAAATTGGTGTCCCAGTATGCAGCATATTTGTGTTAGGAATTGTTGAGGAATTTTTGCAAAAGAACAGACATTGGGAGCTGCACAACCCAGCGTTTAATCAAATCGAGTAAGAACACTGCAAGATTTAAGCAAGAACACACTGACTTTGCCAAGACTGCAAAGAAACATAGTAAGCAACTCTAGGATGTGAGATAGGAACGTGCTGACCGCAAGACGTGAGAGATGTGACAGAATATGTTGTGCAAAACACACAGCAATTGTTCGTGTGATATATACAATGTATCCAATTAGGGGAGCTTTAGGACTAGTGAACAATGCCTGCTTTGCTTGGAAAAAGTATAAGAAAGCTTGATGCACTATAATAAACGGCTTCACAAAATCATATTGATTTGTCTGTGTTGTCCCGTTACTGAGGCTCCGCAAGGAATCAGCTGCTCAACTTGCTATAAATTCAAAGGCATCCCACTAAATTCACTTTCCAGCAATGCAATCTGAATTAGGGCTGAATAAGGTCTTTCTGGGAGCCAACAGGAAAAGCAAATACAATGTAGTGCCCAAGTGTGAAAACAGGTAGGGTTAGTGAAGCGAAAGCTGCTTTAGTCAGCTACAAAAGGATCCCTGGAAAATAGCGAGCAAAGAGGAGCAGGTTTTTGACTGTGGATCTTCCAACACTGTACTCTGCTGAAATAAAGTGGTCACCTGACTCAGATCAGAAGTGCAAGTTCCAGGGTAAAAAACACACAGACAGAGAGAGAGCGAGCGAGCACAAGCACCCTACCCAGACAGTGCATGCCATGAAGGAACGGGTCCCTTACCTGAAAATCTTTGTCTTCGCCAAGTCAAACAAGGAGCTGGAATTGAAAATGAAGAGGCAAAACTGTGTTACAACAATGAGGCAAATCAGGGCTTTGGCAATTTTAGGGAGACTTATCCTGGAGCAGCGCATGGTGAGATACCCCTGAGTGTCAGAGGTGCTGCCGCCGCTGCCCAGGGGCACTCGCCAGGCACTGCTTCACCGAGGTGTGTGGAAGGACTGGGCTGGTCTTCCCTCTGGACTTCCCTATAACAATATGCACACCCTTTCTCCCAGAATTCCTAGACACTCTGCACACAGATCCAATTTCTCGGGCAAGCCGTCATTTTCCACTGTCCCCGTCTATCACCAGAAGTTTATTTAACAAAGAGTACGGAAAGGAACAATTTTTACTGCAAACAATGGAGGTTTCCTGTGTTTTCCTTAAGGACTTTGGTCTGGCCTAAAAAAGGAAACTATCTCTAATCTGGTAGAAGCACCACTGGGAACACACGGGAATTATGGAAGTGGCCAGAGTTACAATCAAAGAAGCTTTCATACCACCATCTGCCCAAAACTTTAGACATACCCATAAACATATATTCTTCATGCAGTAACTGCTTGCAGCTCCAATCCAGAAGCAATCCCTGCCCCTCAAAAGCTGATGGCTAGATACACATCCATTTTAACTTGTGCTTGCTTTGAAAGAAATCAAAGTAAGAGTCGGTGCAAATCCACCATAGAAAAGAGGAGTTTGTGTTATGAAAACCTCAAGTCAATGTGAAATCAGTCTTTGACAGTCCAAAGTACATCACCCCACTGGCAGAAGGAAAGATTTGCAGAGATGGATACCACCGATTTTTATCCCTGCCAGAGATGTAGTTTCACAGCAAAAGGCTATTTTAATTTTTTAAGTTGTTAAATAGTAAACCTGACAGTTCAAGTGGAGATGGCCATATTGCTTCTTATGCATAGGCTGCTTTTGCACAGCTCTTATTAAAAAATGGAGCTCAGATATAAAAAGAAGCTTTTGCTGACAGTATCTCAAATCTCAGAAGCACTCACACTGTTACTGAATACCCAGAGAACTGAACGTGCCTGTTTTATGTCACAGGAAAGACAGTCAACAGGTTTCACAACCACAAGACTTTTTTTGTTAAGAGTCCCAAAGGGAAATTTTGGAGGCAGGAAACATTTTCCTTCAACCTCCTCTATGTAACATTACTGCAAAACCAAGAACCACAAGGGATAGCAAAATTCCTACAACCAGAAAAATATGGATTTCTTTGCTTTTAAGGAACTGTGTTGATGATTGTGGAGAACTTGCCTGTAGCACTCTCTGTTCAGGAAGGACTGTGCTTGGGGGGATATCCAAATCTCTGGCAAGCACATCAGCCAAAAGCAGGCTTGCTATGCAAAACACAGCTTTTCACCTTCTTGGTGTAAGAAAAGAACACCTAAACTCCCCTGTCAGAGTACTGACTTTCACTTCCACAGAGCGTCATTTCATCATCATCCACCCCCACCGCTGAGATCAGTCTGTCAGAACCGAGGCACTAGGCTGGTTTGCTCAAACATGAGGTCAGATTGGGAAATGGGGATGTATTGGAACTCTCCAGGGATCACCTGGTGAAAACTGAGGCCAAGAGCAGAGCTGGTGCCTTACAAAGCTATGTAAGAACTAAGATTCTTGGTACACACAGGGCTCCCAGCCCTTAGGCAGGAGAATACAGAGCAAAGACTGCACTTAGCACAGGGCTTGGCCTCCCAAGGGCCACAGCATCCTTTTGCAAATGCAAGTTTCTCTGCAGTCCTACCTGCAATCCCAGGAGATGCTGCTTCTCACATGGTGTAGAAACTCCGAGCCCAACACTGCTAGTGTGTCCAGTTACCAACATCAGTGCCCACAGAAGAAATTCTTCTATTCTTCAGTACTGTAAAAACAAGATGACCATTTTTTTTTTTTTTAAAGGAAATTGCACCTGGAATCATCAAGTAAAGATGGTTATCTGTCAGTCCTTTTTGATATCCAACAGTCCATTTAATTCCACATCCACTCAATTACATCCTTAATTACATCCTGGACATATAAAAGGCAGATTTGCCTGTTTGGTTTTTTTCTTTTTATTCACAAACAAACTTGATTGCCATTAGATCTTACACAATCTGTGTGTGTTGAGGGTGTTAGCTGGCATTTGAACTATCCCATAAACTTACCTGTGTGCATGTTCTTGGCAGGGCTGGGTATCAAATCTTCTTTACTTGCCTGTGCCCTGTGTGCCCTTCTTTACTGTGCCTGTGTGCTTTCCACTCTCCCATGTCTCTGATCTACAGAACAGAACACCACAAGATGTGGTCTAAGAACAGAATTCTTCTACAAACTGATCCGGCTTTGCTGCAGGATAAACTTGTCTTTCAGTGACGGCTACAACCTACCGAAACCAGTATTTGATTGGAAGCCAGTGGAATAAAACTGCTAAAGAAGCTGGGGGTGTGTGGACACGTTCACAGTGTTACTTGATGATATAAGAACTGAGTTATAGGTGGGGGAGAAAAATGACGACATTGTCTGCAGTGTATCTGCTCAGTGGTCATGCCTGGGGGCTAGCAAAGGCTTGGCTTGGCAACTTTATGTTCTTGTTTTCCCCTCCCTGTTCAGCAGTCATCTTCAGGAGCAAATGCTTTCAGGCTGGGAATCTGTGGGTGGAAGAAATTACAAGAGCAAATTCCACATAGCTGTTTAAAGTCTTGCTTTCACCAAATAAAACTGATAGCCCAGAAACTCCCAAGCTTGGCCTAATTCCATATTCACTGGCCGTTTTCCAGCTAGTCCCTTCCCTTTTGCACCAAACCTTCTCTCAAAAACTGAAGAAGCACCCACAAACAACAGCATTTGTTGAGGCAAAGGCCCCACATCTTCTACAGCAGCACTTTCAAAAATACCCAGAGTTCTGTCACAGAGCAAAGTCCCAGAAAACTGTGCCAGGAGTGAGGGAACAGCTTAGTGAGCCAACTGGTCTGTGTTCTCCATGGGCTGAAATGCCCTCAGAGGAAGCACACAGTGGTTTTGATGGTGGAATGAGCAAGCGGCTGCTCAGTGTCCACACAGCAGAGCTGCAGAGATTGCAAACCCTGTCACGTTTTCATCAGTGCCGATTTGTGGGCTTGGTGTCCAGCCCCACCCAGCTCATGCCCCCATAAGGAAACTGCCTTGGATCTGTGTTGTGACAGCAGATGACAGGGGTCCAACCTAGAATACTGCCCCCTCTCCCACAGGGTAACGGGACCACGGGCAGGTTCCTCCAGCCAGTGCCCACACACCAGGGAATGTCCTTGCCTGCAGCAGTCACTGGGAGATGGGGTGTAAGTGTTCTGAATCTGGCCCTATTAACAGCCTCTGGTTGCTGGAACTTGTTTTAGTTCTTTCCGTAGGCACAGTGAGGACTCAGCTATTGAGTTGTTCCCTATGGCCACAGCTCTGGGTGATAATTAACCTCCCGGAACAGAGTGGAGCTGACCAAGTCTGTCATCACACAGCCTTTCTGCTCCTTGAGCTCTTCACATTTATCCCATCCCACTGCAATGGTCTGCTCCCAGCATTCCTTCCTCAGACACACAATGCTGAGAAGACTGATGAGCCTCTTCATTTGTGAGAATTTAAAAAACCACAGAAAAATACACTCTCAGCAACAATGGCTGGAAACGTCAGCTGGAGTTACACAGGCTGGAAAGAACCAGGGATCCTTTATCCAAAGGCACCCTCAGCAGCCTTTTGTCTGTGCCATCCCAGCAGGAAGCCTAGCACATCATCCCAGAGCTGACAGACAGAGACAAACTGACACCACTTCAGGGCTAAGATGGGTTAGTTTTTTCCCCCCCCCTTTTAAAATCTGTTTGATGTAAAGAAAAAAAAAAAATTCTGTTCCTTGGCTGGGAATCTCTCAGAGAGCTGGTCCCCCAAGGAGAAGGGCAGCACTGTAGACAGGTGAAGAGGTAATTTATTAAACTCATGGCTAGTTGGCCTCCCATCAGAAAAGCGGCCTCTCCAGCTCCTGTCCCTGAGAGCTGCCAGGAACAGGAGCATTCCAGGACTCTCCACCTCTTCAGAGAAAGAAACACAAGAATCACAAAGCCCAAATTCCTCTCCATACCCTTGGCAAAAGAAAAAAAAAGCAGGCATATTATCTCAGCACATCACATCTGGCAGCAAAATTCAGGCCCTGCTCAGGTTATGAATTACAGAGTCACATCTCTGTGGGCATCTACTAATTTTAGAGCCAGAAGTGAAATATTTCTTGGTAAAGGTCTTTCCCATACTCTTCCCACTGACATCAGAATATCAGACACCATTGCTCCTGACATCTCTGGCAGGACAAATGTGCCATTTGGCATCCTTTGGGGTGAAAAGTGCTGCAGGGAATGCAAGACGGAAGCCTGCTTCTTGAGTGGTATAAATCATCCTGTTCCTGTCTTACACTTGGGAAAATGTGGCCTCATAGTGCTTTCCTCTGTTCCTGACTGCCAGGAGCACCAGAGAAGTGCAGTCACATTTTTAGCTGCAAGGGTAGGACAGCCACAGGGTCCTGTGAGGACCTGCTTGAAATCAGATGCTTCTCTTCCCTTCTCTCCCTTTTGTGTATTGTCTTCTCTGTAACAGCTCTTCTCCTGCTTTATTTAGATAAATACCTGGTGCTACTTATCTCCACCTTCCTCCTGTTAATTTGACAGAGGCTTTTGTTAGCCATACAGAAAAGGGAATTTTTTGCCACGCCAGATGCACACCTCCTATCAACCTCACACTTGGAAATTCCCAGGCAAAATAATTGCTGGGCAGGAGAGCAGCACTGTGCTGTTGTAGTGGAAATACAAGATCCTTGTGCTCAGGAAGGACCACACATTCTCTCCTGATTCCCCAGGAGCTCTTTAGCACCTGTTCAATCCGGGTTTGTCTCAAAGATTCCAGGAAGGACACCTCTGTTGCAGTCTCAGCCAGAGCCAAGAGGATAAGCCAGCCTGTTTCTACTAAGGATGTGCAATGACATTCATAATCTCCTCCGTGAGCTGTACTTCCAGAAGATGTGCCATGGAGAAGCCAGCCAGGACATACACTGAGTGTGTTTGTTCCAAGCTCTGCAGCTTGCACCTCAAGCCTTGTGCCCCCATTTGCAGTTATCAAATGAGAATGATCAGGCCTACAACAGAAACAGTCTAAGCTGTGTTGTTTACACACGATGTCAAATTTGGGTGCTGCGCAGCCCTTGTGTTAATCTCTGTTAACCTGCCGTTACCAACCCCGTGAATCCAAGCAGATGTCAGCTGGGTCCTGTCTATCTTGCAGTGCCCGAGGTTTCCCTCCCTCTCCCTAAGCAATCTCCACCACCACATCACACTCCACTGATCCGCTTTGCTCCACCCCACCTGGCAGTTTGCTCAATATCTAAGTTCGTATTTACCCCTTGATATTGTAACCGTAAGTAAACACGAGCTCAGTTAACTAATATAACATCTTAAATGCATAAAACAACAAAGAGCAAGAACACACATTGCTCTGTATTAAAATGGGAACTATGAAAATTTATTCTCCTGGTTGTTTAACTAGGTGTGCTGACGTATAGTAAAGTGCTCTGAGAATCACGGAGAAATAACAAGCCCTTGGGTTTACAAACTTTGTGCAATTTACCCTAAAGCACTTGCAAATTACCTTACTGTGGGTCCTCTAGTTGATGCTGAAAGGCAGTCCTGGCTGCGAGGAGGATGAGGAGCCATTCTACAGCACCACACGCTTTTCCAGACAAAAGGTCTCTGAAACAAACAGAAAGGAGACAGAGCAGTAAAGGCAGTTAATCACATCAGAATTTAACCAGGATGGTGCCAACAATTCTGCTTTTGCCCAAAACTGTATGGATATCTTTTGGCTTTCAGCTTTATCTGTCAGCTTTTATTTTTTGTGGCTCCATCACAACATCCTCAGAGCCCTGACGGCTGAAGCCACCAGGCTCCAGCAGCCCACAAGTCAAAGATAGGTTATTTATTTTGCCACTGTCAAAATATTTCACCATTATTCAGGAAACCAATCTATTAAAAACACGTTGATATGTCGAGTACCCTACAGACACATTGAAATTTAGGTGCATGTTTACATGCACCTAATTTAGTTTACAGTTTCATGGATGGAAGTTCATATACAATTTGATTTGAGAATTAGCTTTATCTCACATCTACAAAATGCACATTTGTCTCTTCCTCTCTGAAGAAATAGGTGGCATCTTACTTGTGGAATTTCCTATGGTTTGCTATCTAATGTAACCAGGAAAAAAAATTTCCTGTCTTGCCATGTGGTTAGTCTTTGAGTTTTGTGTTATCCTGCGAAACAATTTATTATCTAGGGATTGTAGCTGAGTTGAAAGTCAGTTTTCCTAGTAGGCCACTTCCTTGAGTTGTTACTGTTCCCTGTAGAAAGCTGTATTCAGCCAGCCTTGTGCTTCTCTTAATACCAGAATTTGACAAGGTCTGGCCTTACAGCTTCAAGTAAACCAGACGCCTGCAGTTCCATTTATCAGTGCATGATTCATTAAAAAGGACCTGGTGCTCACCAGCACCACCAGGGTTTCCTGCAGGCCAAACTGAGACACATTCATGCCTGCAGACACTCGGTCACCATCTTGCTAATTGGGTTTGACTCGGAGCTGAGCCCAGGTGATCTAATTTTGTTTCAACACTGTAACTGGCAAGTGGAAGTGATACCTGGAAAGGAGATAAGCAGAACTGGCAAACACATCACCCTTACACCATCCCTTCCCACATGCACCTAAACGTGCCTGTAAATAACCATGCTAAGTGACTGAGGAGCACACTCTTTGTACCCCAGCCAGCTTTCTCCAAAAGTAGGTACACATGGCTAATTTTGCCCTATTTTGTGCTTGCAAAGAAAGAAAAAGATCTCCTGTCTTCTGGTAGGTTTGTTTAGAGAAATAAAGAAGGTTTGTACAAGGGGATCTTGGATAACACCACCTGCTGATGACCCCAAGGTTGCTGGGACAGAACCCTGCCATTACCATCACCACATGCTCTCCCAGGTCAGGACAACATGGTGGATCAGTCCTGGGTTCCTAGATCCCAGCCCCAAGGGTTTGCATGTCTGTGCCCCCACAGACATTGACACAGTCACTTTTCCTCAGCTGAATCAGCCACTCTGAGTGCAGAAAGCAGGATAAAGCCCACACCATTTCGAGGCTCTCTGCCTCATTTCTTGTTGCAGAAGGGTGAACAGGGACATCAGCCCCCTGATCATGGGCTTGTCAGTACAAATATCACCGAACTGTCATGCATGATGGAGGTCACTCCTGGGTGCAGTATATCCATGTACAAACAAGGATAATTCACCCTTGAGGAGAAAACCATTTGCCACAAAAGGCCATAGGAGGAGCTGGCTAGCTTGCAAAGACAGACTTTTGTCGAGAAGGAACCTCAAACATTTTAAGAATAGGCTGCTCCTGTGTGGATCTCCCAAAGGGTCACAAGTCCCACCAGCAATTCTGCTGCAGCATGGGCTCATCTCTCCATGGCTCTGCAGGTATCTGCCAGGACCCTGCTCCAGCTCAGGCTTCCCACAACTTCACAACCTTCTTTCAGGCATCCACCTGCTCCAGTGTGGGCTCCTGCAGGGGCTGCAGGAGCCCACCCACATTAACCTCCATGGGCTGCAGGGGCACAGCTGCTTTACCATGCTCTGCACCACGGGCTGCAGGGGAATCTCACTCCAGTGCCTGGAGCACCTCCTGCCCCTCCTTCTCCACTGACCTTGGTGCCTGCAGAGCCGTTTCTCTCACATATGCTGATCCTTCTCTTCTCTGACTGCAATTACCTCTGTGCAATAACCTTTTATTTCTTCTCAATATGTTATCACAGAGGTGTTACTGCCAACACTGATTGGCTGGCACTGGACAGCGGCAGGTCCATCCTGGAGCCAGCTGGTGTTGGCTCTGCTAGATGTGGAGGAAACTTTCGGCAGCTTCTCACAGAGGCCACCCCTGTAGCCATCCTGCTAACAAAACCTGGCCACACAAACCCAGTACAACCCACAAGGAACATCAAGTGCAACTCCTGGCCCTGCACAGGACAGCTTCAAAAATCCCACCCTGTGCCTGAAATCATTGTCCAAACACTGCTTGAGCTCTGGCAGCCTTGGGGCCATGACCGCTACCCTGAAGAGCCCATTTCCCACCTCAGCTGTGCTGCCAGCAGTTTTTAAAAAGCAAAGGAGGTGTACAGGACAGAGCGCAATTTCCTCAGGAAATTTAGAGAACCATCCCATCAATCCACTCACAGCACTGCCAATTTAACAGTGTCACTGTAGGACTATTGAAACTGTCACGGTCTACACACAAAATGAGGCTCAACACTTTTGGCTGTTCATGGGCAGCTTGCAAATAGGCAGAAGGTAACTCTCCCCCTACAAACAAGTTTTCAGAATGCCTCTGCTCCTATCTCAAGGTCACTGGGTTCATACACAGTGGCACTCCCCTTCTTCACTAAGGTCGTGCAGTTCTTTCCTGCCACAAGGACAGCAGATGAGGCACAGGAATCCTTAACTGCAGGACAAAAACACAGCCAACAGAGGAGAAAGAACTGGCAAACCCAACCTAATATTTCCATGTAGTGCCACCTGAAATAGAAGTCTTCCTGCTCATGCTAAAAGTCAAACTTCACCACTGCAAAGTTGGTTTAAGTGTGTGGGTGTGAAAATTTCAGCATAGTCTGTACAGAGGAAAGCTGGGGTCTCTATTTTCTCCATTCAGTTTCTGCTGGTCTTTCTACTGCTGCTGTGCAGACAACACCCTGTGTAACTCATCCACAGGCTTCACATCACAGTGGAAAAACAGAGCAAAGAGCATGGAAGAGGAACAGACGCTATCTGCTCAGACCCTTCAAAACTGAAGTACGTAAGCACACAGAGAGGAGATCTGACAAAGAGCCAAAACAAACAGAAAGTTCAGAAATCAGCAGGTGTGAGTCTCTCTCCCAGACTCTCCCACCACATTTTGGAAGTATCCAGAAACTATAAGTCTTCCATTTTAGTTTTAACTTTCAGTAAAGAGTCAGATGCTAGGATGAGCCTGAGCAGTCAGTCATTCCATCTCCTTGCAAATCTGTTTCCCCAGGCAGTCTGGTTTAGCCCTCCAATCACATCTTCACTAAGCCCCTCTTCCCTCCAAAGGTCAGTCATCTCCATTAGCTGCTGGCCTATGTTTCTCCTCCAAAGATAAACAGCTGGATTTTTCAATGGTCCTTGCTGACATGAAAGGACATGCTCTACATAAACACGGTGGCAGCTAAAGGGAATTCAAGGTGACAAAAGGGATTAAAAAGATCCTATTCTCCAGTGGAGAACCACTACTGTGTTCAAACAGGTTACAGTAAAATGAGAATTTAAAGCCTGAATCTAAAGCTGTTATTCATCTGAAGTCAGGACTTGTTTCACGTATGAACCACTGGCATCTCAGAGGCAGACACTCCCTCTACTGTCCTCTGCTTTCCGCCATGCTGGGAGCAGCCAGTCTGCAGACACTGGTTGTCACACCCTGCACGCATCCCAGACACCAGCTCTTGCTTATCTCACAACTGCTGCAGGGACCCAGGACTGATGCAAGCCTGGCCAGGGACACCAGACACAGCTCTGAGCCGAGCCAGTGCAGTCACACAGGGAGTTCTACCTGTACCCCATGGACTTGCAATGGACAGAAACAGCTACTGCCAGCGGGCTACAGCTTTCTCTGCAAAATTCTGCTCTGTTACCATAATTTGGGGTATCTGCAAACAAAAAGAAGATGACAGCCCATCCTCTGCTGCTGTAAGCCACTACAAAGTCAAAGCATCACCTTCCAGGAGAGTTACTGAACCACTGTGACCATCTTCACTTACTACAAATGAAACACTTTCACCACTCCTTTACCACTCTCCCATTTCCATAAAACCATCATCTTGAATTAATTTCTACATCCATCAATTATCAGTAGTAGAATTGGAACAAACTGAGTCATAGGCAGTTGCAAACATTTTTTTACACCACACAGGCAACTGGTTTGCTCTCTGATAAGAGGGTTTTAACAGTGTTGACAAGGAAGACAAATGACAGAGGCAATGATCCACAACGGTCTTCTCCTTTGTAAGGATTGCGTATCTTTATGACAGAGTTATAAAACCAAACAGTAAAGTTCCAAGACCATTAGAACAAGGTCACACATTACAGTAGGAAATACCTATTTCAGATCTTATCTGGAGCTATGAGGGCAAACAACATTCAAACACCAGAGTCCTGGCCTCCCTCTGGAACGGCACCTTCCTCAGAGGCATGTGCCTTCTCTTCCCCCACAGCGAAGTTTAATCAAGTTTGAAAACGAGCTTTTTTTCCTGTGACTCCAGGCCAGCTCAGTGCACTCCCCCGAGCCAACAAATACTCAGCCCCCAGGTGAAACAGAGCTTAACTCCTGGGGGCTGGGGGATTGAGGGAAGTTTTAAACGAGAGGTTTAAAAAAAAATCCTGGTCCTGACCAGGAGGAATTGCTCAGAAAATATGAATTTTCTCATCTGTAGTCATTAGGTAAGTTTAGCCAGTCTCAGGAATGCTGGAGAACAGGTGGATCACAACATACAGGATTCTTGAGAGATTTGCGAATAGAAAAGGACTGAGCATATCCTTAATCCTCCTCGGAGCAAACAGCACCTGAAATGTTCAGTCAGAGCTCTGTGAGCCCTCTCTGCTGCCTGTACAACACAACAGCACCATCCAGAGGATAAACAGTGCCTTTCCCACCACTTTCCCTTTCCCCACATTTGCAGGATATGAGCTTTATTCCAACTGGAAGCACTGTAGCGCTGTGTTTAAGTTACCCTCGGTAATTTTAGTAATTTATCCTTAAGTAAGCAAACATGAGGCATTCCAGGAGTGCACTAACGAAGACCTCAGAAAAGAACCCCCCTTTCTACTGCCAGGCAGCACCATCTCTCTCCAATATTCCTTGCACCAGGGCTGCAATCTCTTCACCACTGGAGAGAAAGAAAAATTGCCTGCACTGTATGGACACATCATCCCTCACCCTTGATTTATCACTGGCACAGCCAGTGGTGGTGCTGTGAGTGCATATAGCCCACGTGGAGGAGGCTCGCAGCCTCCCTGCCATGCCTGGCCCAGTCACACTGCCAATTTTGGAGATGTGCTGAGGCTGTTTGTGCTTCCCCGGGATGGTGTCAGCTGGCTGTCTCATCCCTCTCTGCAGCAGCATCCCTAACGACTTGGTTCCACGCTTGAAAACATAGCAATCCCCACAGTAGGCTTGGCACCGGCTTCTCATGGAAAACAGAATCAATTATCCCCTTCCTTCGAGACAAATTAAGATGAAACAAACTATGAAATGCTTCCACTTTGTGTTTATTGTTCCCAGTGCAATTTAGCCGTTGACAAACGGGAGCATTCCCAACAGCTGAGCACACTGTGACTCACTACAGCACATACCTCAATGGCTGCATTCCTGACCTACTTTGGGAATTAAGAAAGTATTTCAGACAGAAGAATTTCCCCTTTAGGTTAAAAAAAAAAGTGTCTTATAGCTATTCCGGAAGTGTTGGCTGGGATCCAGTGACTGGATAAGCTGGATAAGGATTAGGTCTATCCAGTTTTAAAAAAAAAAAAACTCAAAACAAACCACAGGGTCTTCCATGTTTTGCTCTGTCCCTGTCCTAGCACAAAGTCAGATTCGAATCCATGGCACTGGCACTCCATCCCCATCTCCTGAGCCTATCTTTAAGAATTCTTATCATGTAGTGCTGCTTCCAGAGCTCATAACCTCTGCTGCTTCGTCTGACATTTGGAGAGGACTCACAATAAAGATGACATTGCTCGGACGTGCCAGAACCCCTATGAAAACCCACTTTTGTGAGAAAAAATTTAGTCATATTATGGAGAAATAATTGAAAAACCAAAATACCACTTAGTTGCCACTACCAGAAGGTAGAAGACACCACTGTGTATTTTCCACCACCTCTGAGTTATGTCGGTCAGAAAATTCCCAGAGCAATGCAGGTACAAAAGGCTTCAGTACTGAGGAGGTTACTTTTTATCCAGTCCTTATATTAAAATGTGATTCACCAACAAAAGTGGCAGTAAAGGTGAAGCTGCTTTCTTAAAAGAGGAGCTGCTTTTGCCCCACACTCACTGCTTGATTATTGCCCAAATTCCCTATAGGCACCAGATGCAAAAACTTTCAGAACAAGTTATTTCACCTTCCAAAGGAAATGACATCATCTAAAATGGACTGTTATCTACATTATTTTTTAACTTTGTTCACACTATTCTTATGCGAATAAATCCTGAGTATTTTAAATTAACTCCCTGCCTGGCAACAGTGATTAAGAGAGACTGGAAGGGTGAGGAAGGAAGGAAGGAGTGGGGTGTTTCTTAGTGTTCTAACTCCAAATCTGGACTGGAAACTCCTGCTTGTTCTCCTCTGGTGAATATTATTGAGGAATTTTGCCTTTGGTTCATTCTGAGAAATACCCCCTGAGGAATTTATTCAAAATATTTCACATAGTTTGCAAAAATCCCAGAACTCTCCTGAGCAGTGCAAGAGGCAACACAAGGTGGAAAATAACCC
Organism: Dasyornis broadbenti; assembly: GCA_013397935.1. NCBI lineage: Eukaryota > Metazoa > Chordata > Aves > Passeriformes > Dasyornithidae > Dasyornis > Dasyornis broadbenti. The sequence continues at coordinate 229,428 of VZRN01006271.1, read as the reverse complement.
TGCAGGTGCAAAAAGCAAAGGGTTTATGGTGCGTGTGGGGCCACACTCTTTCCCACCTATAACTATTCCCATTTCCTTCCCAAAAAAGGACAGTGCAAACCCTCTTATTTTTCAGAGACTTTAACTGCACAGATGCACTGGGACAAGCCCAGCTCACTGAACTTACAGCAACTCGAGAGGAGGAAGCACCTACAATCACATCATGGGCACAAGGTTCACCAATTCCAGAAGGAAAAAGCTCATTGAAATGATCTGTAAAGAAATCTGAAATCCCTATCAAAGCTACCTAGAGAGCCAGAGGGGAATTCTGCTCATTTTCCCCTTCCCCTGGCTCCACCTTCCCCAATTACTAAAGTTCCTTAATTAAATCATTCCAGATTTTTTTTTTTTTTATCTGGATCTCTGATGGATATGGATGTCTTCAAGTCCAATGATCTGTCCTCGGACTGAATCTACTCAACTTTTGTAAATGTAACTGATGTCATCAGGTAACTTCTGGTAACTTCTACAATAGAAGATGCATAATAAAGAAAAGGATTTTGGGTTTCTTGTCCTCTAAGATTCACGCAAATAAAGTATGCTTATAACCACCCAAATAAAGCAAGTATTGAGTAAGATTACATCACCCAAATAAATATGCATTAGGTAGGCAGAGAATATGAATTAGAGAGGTGGATTCACACGAATTTTACTGTATAAAAAAAGTAACTTTTTGCCTCTTGGTGTGCTTGATTTGTGGGGACTTCCACTTCGCAGCCCGTGCAGAATAAACAATGTCTTGATGTCTTCAAGATGAATTACCTGTTCCGAGGCTGAATTTTCTCACCTTCTGTAAACATAACTGATTTCATCAGACAACTTCTACGATAATGAACAGAAGAACTTTGTGCTCCAAGATCAATCACCCAAAGAAATATGCAAGATGAATCACCCAAACAAACAAGTATAAGATAAGCGGGTTCAAGTGAATTTTACTATATCAAACGTGACTTTTCACCCCTTGGGCTGCTTGACTTGTGGAAACCTCCATCCTGAACCCTTGACAGAATAAACAACGCGTACTTCTCAGCCAGACTCTGTGTCTGTAATTAGAGAGCTCCGAAAATCGAAGGCTCACCGAACCCTCGCTGCCGCCATCGCTGTGAGGGCGGGAGCGCCAGCGGTTGTGTGACGTCACGCATGACGCGTGACATCTCGCGGCGCGCACGCGCATTGTCAGGCAACGGCTGCCCCCCCCCCCCCCCCCCCCCCCGGTTACGGAGGGCGCGCAGGGACAATCCCAGCCCGTTCCGCGTTGCCGTACGGGAGCCCAATGGGGACATGTCAGTACAAGAGCGATCGTCCGTGGTTGCCATGGCAACGGGGGCCCGCAGTGCCGCCGTCCCCTCACGGGGACCCCCCCAGTGCAGTGACCCCGTCATGGGGGTATCAGTATCGCCGTCCTCTTACGGGGACTCCCCCAGTGCAGCCACCCCCTCATGCGGACCCCCCATTACCGCCGTCCCCTCATGGAGACCCCGAATGCAGCCAGCGCATCAAAGGGACCCCCAGTTTCGCTGTCCCCTCATGAGGACCCCCCGTGCCATTATCCTGTCATGGGGACCTCCCAGTACCGCCATCCCCTCATGGAGAACCCCCAGTGCCGCCATCCTCTTATGGAGACCCCCAGTACCTTCGTCCCTCATAGGGATCCCCCGGTGCCACCATCCCCTTGGGGCGGGGTGCGGGGCGCGCGGGGTTTGGAACTAGAGGATCTCTAAGGTCACTTCAACACAAATGAGTCTGTGATTGATTCTGTGATTCTCCGATTATTTAGAGGACAATCCCCAGAAGAGGAGATGCTGCTGCTGCAGCCGGTGAAACTTCTGGTATAAACGGGAGATCCCGCCATAGCAATGGTGAAATTTCCTGTATAAATATTGATAAGTCCAGCGGGAAAAAGGCCTCAGAAGCTGCCCAGCCAAGTCAGGACGGTCCCATGGCTGCAGGTCCCTCTCCACCATCCTCACGGACTCAGACGGATGTGTCCAGCAGGATCCTCCTCACTATAGCCTTGCCAGTGCATGTGGAGAAATGCGCTGTTCAAAACCCACCGGTTTTACATCTCAACATCCCTTCATTTCATGTCTTGGGCAGAGCTTTTTTTATTTATCTTAATTTCTTTCTAAAATTTGAGCCTAGTAAATAACAGGTTTTTCACCGCTGTCCTGTCATCAGCAGCATCTGAACATTTTGGTGATGATGCTGGGAGCTGGTATGGACAGGACAGGTCTAATTCCAGCTCCTCTGGCTTGTGCAGCATTATCATTGCTGGCATATTTGGAATCTGAAGGGTTTGAGGAATTATTTTTTCTTCCCCAGAAATGTTCCTATTCAGAGAAGACCCAACCATAACATAAGCAACATAAAAATATGTTGGAAATAAACTGTAAAGTCTGTAAGACAAAGACTAAAAATCAACTAAACCTTATCTCTCCTTTTCTTGCTTTCATAAAGAGTTTTGGAAAAGATCCCGATTTCAGTTTTGAACTAGGGGTAAGCCCCATATACAAATTTTCTACATTTCTCCCTTTCCTCAGCTTGACAAAGGAAACTCTGTCCTCACCCAGCAAGCTAGTGTGATGTTTCACATCATGGGACTAATTTTCCCACTTAATTTGTTCATGTTGAATAAGAAGAGATAATTTTCAGACATTAAATTTAGATTAAGTCATGACTGGTAGTAAAACCAGCTTGATCTTGTTATAAATATGCCTTGACCTAAGTGAAAACAATTACAAGATAAAATGGTTCTTAAAAGTCTAAGTGTCTGTTGTTATAGAACTCACTGTAGTGGGAGACAGCGACCAGATAACAAGATATTAGGTTTTTCAGACTGAAGAGGATTACACAAAATAAAGCAAACCTAATTTTTTAAGTGATCATTCCCTAAAACTGGGTCAGAAAATGTTGCCTCCCTTTGTGAGCAGTTATTAAAACCGAGAAAATCCTTCCTGATAAGAAAGTATTTAACAGGATTTCATAGGAGAGATAAGCACACCAGAAGACATTTAGTTATAATTAGGAAAGCTCATTGATTTACTCTATCCAAACCACCAAGGGCTGGTCAAGACTGTTCAAAATACTTGATAAATTCACAGAGATTTCCTATGTATGTAATTTCCCACATAATTTTATACGAGAAGAGCAGGATCTGAGGCGGACACAACCATCCTTGTAATAAACCCAGCCACCTTTCTGTGCTCCTTTCACCAGTGCCAGGAGGCGAGGAGATGTTTGTGTTTCCAGGCTGGAGTTTGCTGCTGCTTCCTCAGGCGTGAGGATGAGCTCAGTGAGGTCAGCCGGCACTGACTTGGATTGGTTTCAAAAAGCCAGCATGAAGGAGGGTGAAGTGTTCCTTCCAGGGAGATGAGAGGCAGCACGCCCCTGATCAGAGCACTAATGCCTTGCCTTTGGCTGTTTGTTTTCTAACTGTAGGGTTGGAAGCCTCCCTGCCAAGAGATGTTGTGCAGTCTCCATCTTTGGAGGTTTTCAAGACCCAACAGGATAAAGCCCTGAGTAACCTGCCTTGGTCTCACAACTGATGCTGCTTTGAACAGGGGATTGGGCTACAGACCCTTCCAGCCTGAGTTATTCTATTATTTTCATCCATTTTACACCCATCATCTTTGGCTTTCTTCAAATGTCAAACTGATAAAGACTAGGTTTGAAAGTTCATTTGCATGAAACATGGCCAGAAAAATAGTTGTGAGTTTAACTGCTTTGTAGGACTGAGACATATGACCCAGCCAGAAAGAGGTAAAATTCTCTGTACGAGATGAAAAATCATGATAGCTCTTAAAAGAAAAATGATAAAAAGGTTGAGGAATTACAAGTCTTTTGAAATACATATCACAGGCCTATATGTGTTTGCAAAACAAACTGGAACTGCAAAATAACTACTGAGACACTTTTAAAGCCTCCAGTGTCCTGCATAACAAGGGCCAAGATGGCTTTTGGGCACAGGCTCCCCTGGCTGCAAGGTTTATATATCGTACAGTCTGAGCTGCTCCTTCATGTCTCCTTCAGACATCTCTCCGAACGTGTCACTTTTTTCCTTCATCAGTCTGAAGATGGCAGCCAGCTGCTCTCTCTGAACCCTGTCGAGAAGAAAAGGAGAAGTAGGAATAGCCAGTCCAGGAGCAGGAACACCACAGTCAAATGGAACACAGAGCCTAACTCAGGTCACTGTGCAAACCTCACCGGCTGCAGGAAATCTGTCCGTGTGAGATAAGGCAGAGATAGCCTCTGGTTCTTCTTCCTCCCCCTTCCCATCTAGCCCATCATCCTGCACGTCTCTCTGCAGCCCCTTAAATGTGGAGATAAACCAGCCTGCTTTGACACTAGCTTTGGAGTTCCTTAGGGCTTATCTATGCTCAAAGTTTCAAGATAACTCGACATGTGGAATTTTATAAGACCAGCATGTCCCGATTTAGAAGACTCCATAATGAACCTGGATTAAGATTCAACAGCAGTGTCCTTTCACAGAGTTTCAGGAATAGCTGTTATATTTTAAATGCATATCCTGACTTCAAACTAGAGACCACACTGCCTCCCAGTGTGGACATGACTTTAATCAGCCACTGGAAGATAAGATCACAGATAGGAATTTGCTTTGTTTCAAGTTTGTCTGCCCATTTCAAATGGTGAGATGGACCCAGGTAGCCAGTCCAGCAGTGAAGAGGTCCCTGTGTGGGCAGAGGCTGAGCAGTGGATCACCTAGCTCAGATTTTTAATCCCCAGACCGTCCCATAGTAGATGATGAACACCTTTCTCCTCCTAACAGAGGATATCCTGTTTATTCCCTACCCTGAAAGAGTTAACCAGTGTACATCCCACAGCATGAAGATTGGTATCTGTGATAGGGCTTTCTTTGGGGAGGCTTTAAACGAGGGCTTATACTGGCCATCACTCACGGATACAGGAGGGTGGGCAGCATAGGAATGTCATTTTTTTGCCAGCTCATGAACTGATGTGGCTCTGCAAAATCCCCTTTTGGGGCAAAATGAATGTGCACATGGCTCCAGCCAGGGCTGGCTGAAGTATGGTTTGTTTCCACTGCCAGACTCCTACCTGATTAGGATCAGGCTGCTCTATTGCCTAGCACATCTCATTCCTGACTCTCTTGTGGGAGATGAAAAGAGCTAATGAGGATGTGGTGCTTTATGGCTGTAACAAGGCAGATGTTGTTCCTATTACTTCAAAGCTCATTTTGTTCCTGCTTGAGTGAGGGGCCAGAACTCAGTGACAGCTCAGAGCACAGACCTGCCACAACCCCATCTCCTCCTCCTTGTTCAGCACCTTTAGACCTCTCCTGGGCTAAAAAGACAGAATCTGGCTTTTACTCCCACGTGGTCACCCTATCAAGAGTCCTCTTTCCGGCCACACAGCTTCCCACACAGGACTTTAAATCATTTAATTAATCCATTTAAATGCATGCCACTGGATAACCTGGGGTAGTCTTCCTGCAAGGCCTGGGTTGATGAACTATCAGCTGTTCCAGTAACAGGAGGGGCAGTTATAACTATTGACAGGCAAAACCAGGACACAATCTTCGCTTGAAAGAAAGGGCAGCATCAACCCACGAGCAGCCACCACACCATGAACAAGATCAGTGGAAGGAGACAGGAATGAGCAGAGGAACCTTCTTGCCGTGCTCCTGAGCTCCTGCTCTGCATTTCCCCCTCTCCTGGGTTAAGCACCAGCAGAAGCAGGAGCAGCCTGTCCTCTCAGCACTGCTGAAGCAAACAGGGCAGGAAAAAAGCAGATCCTGCTCTTAAAGCAAGCTCATTTGCCAGTTCTTTTCTATTGCAATTAAAATGCAATGGTGCTAAAGCCAAACATATCCTAATAATGATGTGGGATCTTTCAGTTATGAAAGCCTGGATTTGTCTGTCTCTTCTGTAATGTTTTCTGCTCACAGGAAGATCATCCAACTGCCCTTTCCAGACGAGAGGAAGGGAAGCAGGGTCATTAGTGATCAATATTTTATTTTAGATCACTGCTGGGCACCAGAGGGCACGCTGCCAGTCTGGCGTGGAGAATTCAATACGCATCTTGGCCTCCAGTGTCTCCAGCATCCCAGCTGGGAGTGCTCACACAGGTCTGCATCCCTCACTCCTTATTTCACAGACATCAACACTGCTGAAACCTCTCCAAAGGCCTATTTCCTTGTCTCCAAAATGAGGATCATAGGCAACATTCACTTCCTTTTTTTTTTTTTTAAACACAATATCAATGCATTTTCGCTCTCCGCTCAACTTTAAACATCATGACTGTGCATTTGGAAAATAGGAAAAAGAGCTGTTAGCGCTGTTACTTCTCTGCACTACATAATCTACAACAAAGGGACAGCAAAACAAAGATAAAGGGAGAAAAGAGCCTGGGAAGGAAAAGTAAGGCACCATAAATATGAAACTGTGTTTGAAGAGGAGCTTCTTCTATCAAAGGCAACCTTGCAAAACAACTTTGTAGTGCTCCAGGCTGGTTTGGTTTTGGCTTGGTTTTTTTGGATGAGTTCAGATCAAACATACCCCATTCACAAATAAAATCATTCTCTCTTCTCATAAATGCTGTCCTCAAAACTACTTGGATTCAGGAGGTCAAACAGAATTTTACTTATTGCTGACAAAATAGATTAATTAAGGATTTTCAAAGCAGGCTAATTCTTCTTCATAAGCAATTACGTTTGCATACTTAGCTCCCTTAGGCTCTTTTTAGACATTTCAGTCCAAGATTTTACAGTTAGCTGGAGGTTTGGGGCAGTGAGCCACGGGTATGTTAGAGATCTGGGGTTTAGGAACTGCTAAGCACCCGCATCCACAGCAGCTGAAATCCTGGGCAGAGCTCTGCATTGGGAATGTTGTTAATTCCTCTGCAGCCAAACAAGACCAGGATCCTGCTGCAACACTGTGTTGCTTCAGCAGAAAAAAAGCAAATATCCCAGACTTTTCCGCTGATCAGACTCTTTTGTTAAGGAAGCTGGTGGAATCATTTATGGGGTAAAAGTCATAGGAAGGCAGAATGTACCTCTAACCTAAAATCCAGATTTTCAACACGCAACTCTTGAGGATGAAGTTACAAGCTGCTGGAGGCAGGGAGAACAAGCACAAACCAAATAAACTATTGAAAGGTTTATTGGACCAAACAAAGGCAATTTTTACAGATTCAAGCCACTAGAATTACAGTCCTTTGTATAAGAGCCACCATCAGATACAAAACAAACAAACAAAAAACAAACAAAAGTAAAAAATATCCAGACAGCCATTTGAGTTGAAGAAAGAGTTTGACTTGCTGCCACTAGCAAAAATCTGGACGTAACTACCGACTTTGCTGGATGTACATATTGCCATGTAACTTAAACACAACGGATATAAGGCATTCTTTGCATAGTTGGGTGCTTGGGACACAGTCAGCCAGCCAGCACTGAGGGGAGACAGCGGCTGTACCAGCGGGATGTTGAAGCAGAGGGTCCAGATGTGCCTAAATTCATATGCAAACCACTGAACACGCTTGCAGTTGTCAGCTGGGAAGGGACAGCCCAGCCTCTTCTAAAGCTGAAGCCTCCTGCTGTTCTTTAAATGAGCCCTTTTATGAAGAGTTTGCCAACCCCAGGCGCTGGAAAGGACAACTGTGTACAAGGTTTCAAGTATTGTCTGCATAGGAATGAAAAAGGGGGGAGGGAGGGAAGCAGCCTTTTGGGTTCCTGATATGTTTGCAGCATTAGCCAAGAGGCAGTGACTGAGAAGCTTTGAAGGACACATCCCCACCCAGCCTGGAGTTTCTGTAACACCACAAGAGAACTCAGACCTCTTCCCTCTCTCAAAAACCAGCTGGGTTTGATTTCAAACCGAGTATGTGCCCAGCCAAATCCATCTGCTCTGTGCGACAGAGCTGACGGGTAATGCTGAGCTCTGGCTCCCGAGGACCAGCAAGAGAAGAGGGCACTGGGACAGCAAGCAGGCAGAGGAATGGGGAGAGCGCCTCTCCCAGGACCTCATGCCGAGCCAGAGGGAACCTCTGGTGCCATAGCTACCTCCTTGGGTTTCTCCTCTTGGGAACTGGAGTAGGGAAAAGTGAGGATGCAGATATTAACAGCAGCCAAAGTGTGGTCTCCTAAGCCTGCACCACAAGCGGAACAGCTAAACTATCAAACTTCATCACTTCTTGAATCTCCTGTCTACCTACAGAATCAACTCTCTGCTAAAATAACTACAGAACAAGATTTGAGTCAGCCCAGCCATCACCTGCCATCCCTCACGTGGACCCCACTTCATCCCTCCACCCCTCGGAGTAAAGCCGCTTTGTACAACATTGGAAATCACAGGCAGTTCCCACCCCCCAGCAATAAAGAGGAGTTTGGCCTCAGGATAAAACAACTTGAGTCTGGTACAAGGTCCTGGCTGGTCTGAGAGAAGAGCTAAGGTTTGCTCACTCAAGAAAGGAACAACATGGATTTCATGGCCTAATACATGTAACAAACAGAACTAATAGACTCGCTGCATATTTAGTGTTTACTTTGGGTTCTGTCTGGAGGAGAGGGAGGAAGGTTCATCCCAGCCCCCCAAACACAACTCAAGTCACTGCTTGGGCCCAGCCCCAGTCCGTGGAGCCACACAACAGGATCTCCTCAAACTTGACACCACAGGAGTTTTTGAAGAACTCAACTTCAGACCAAGAGGGGATCCCAAATTTTGAGGGTTTATGGATTTCTCTTATGGGTGTGTTTGGTTGGTTTTGGTATTTCTCTCAAGCCTTTAAAGATGCCAAGGGATGCCTTTAGGAGGAGGCTAGGGACAACTTCATATAGTCTTCAGGTCTGCAAAGAAAAACAGGGAGAGAAATCATTTCAGTAATTTCACCCCTCAGGTTGGTTCATTATTATTCACATAAACGAGCAGGGGGAACCCTCAGTGTGTGTGTTGGGGGCAAGGCAAGGCAGCTTCCCCCTCAGGGCAGGGCAAGCTGCTGTGTGCAAACTTCATGCCTCTAAGAAGGACTTTGCTTCATCAACTGCAGCAGGATAGTCGAAACCCAATCGGAAGTGCAAATCCTCTTGTCCGACACCAAGTTCAGTTACAACCCTCTGAGCTACTAATAAGAACTGGAGAAGCCAAGCTAATTAGCTCCAGGCGTTACTACCTCACTGTCCTGGGCAGAGCCTCCTGCAGCTGCTGGCACTCCTGCCCAGCCCAGATTCTGCTTCCCACCTGTAGCCAGATGAGCCAGGAACAAGTACTGGTTTCACAAGGCAGTGTGCCTGAACAGCTCGACCTTTCTCAATCTTTCTACAGATAAGTCTGTTCAGGGGAAGGAGGTAAAAACCCCAGACTCCCTGCAGGTCACTTCATTTTGAGGGGAAGGTCTCCCAGTGTCCCAGGGAAGGAGGGTGAGATGATTAGATGTGTTTTATGTGTGGGGACATTCAAGTACTCCCGCAAGGTCTTGCAGCATGTTGTTAGCAGAGCCAGGGGCTAAAAAATGTGGTCTCTTGTTCTCAGCTGGAATCTCTCAGACACTGTGCCCTTACTGACCCATCGTCTCTCATGGGTGAACCACCCACAACAGGAAACACCCAACAGAAGGCTGGACAGCTGCCCATGGAAACAGAAACCTGCACTGGGATAGAGGGAACCTACAGCACGCATCATCTACCCTAAAAACACATATAGAGCACCCCAGCCTATATATACTGAGCCCCCTGGATTCAATAGGGTTCATGGTCCATAACACCTGAGCCACATTTGAAAGGCCCCTACTCCTGCCGTCCACAGCATGAGGGTGAGGAACAGCCTCATTTCTTCCTCACTCTTCTGTAAAATCTTGCCTTGTCCAGCAGCCTTCCGAGCGCAGCTGGTGACCCGGATCCCGGATGGGAGATGCTGGGGGAAGCATCACATGGGACCAGGGTTACTGGAGCAACGTTGCCGAGGCTCAGTGGCTGTCCCATTAGGACAAAGAAAGGAAATTTTCCGGAGTGGATAATCGCTCTGCGGGATTCACGGGGCTGAGGAGCGGATCATCCCGCTCAAGTCACGCAAGCATAATCAGATTTCATGTGTGAGGGCAAGCTCGTTGCCATGGGGGCCCAGGAGGGGAGGTCCCCTCCAACATGCCACAGTTGGAGCAGGGAGGGATGGGGGACATCAGAGAGGGTGGAGGAGTCTCAGTGGTAGCCCCTCACAGGGATACTCACCTCCAGCACAGGGCCAGGCTGACAGCTGGGGTGAAAAGGCCTCAAAACTAGCATGACCCCAATGGAGGATATCCATGAGAGCCATAAATTCCCATCTGCACAACAGGGACACCCCTTTCTGCTCCTGGAGCAAGCTGTGAGGGGAATTAGACTGAAGAGCATGAGGCAGTCCCTCTCTGGGACACTGGAGCCATATAACCCTCCAGGCTGAGAAGCTCTGGCATTTCAGCCACGGAACATGAAAGTCTTAATTGGCTTGGGATGGAGGTTCAGAGATTTGAGCCACTGCTTATCCTTGGCTCTTCCCTCCTTTCCATTCTCCTTTGATCTGCATGCTTGCCCTCAGCAGCACATCAATCAAACCAGGTTAGGGTCATCTTGTGCCAGAAGCTGTATCCTTTCTTCAGATAAGATTATCCAAATATCTCTGCTCTTGCCCAAGCTGATGACCAAGTCACTGAATTGTGTGATTTGTCAGCTGGACACGGCTCTGTGCAAGGAACAGCTAGATAACACAGAGCCCAGACAAAAGGTCTGGAATATGAGGGTGGCTCAGGGATTGAAGGTCTCAAAGACCATGGTTTTCCTGAAGCATGCAAACTGCATGGCCTTCTGGTGGCTCAGCAGCATTCTCTTCACTCCAGCTCAGCCAGAGCATTGGCACAAGTCTTCCTGCTTTTGAGAGCAGACAGCACCTCAGCTCTGACAAACCGGGGGTACTGCCAACATTCCCATGTGCATTTATCTTTCATGTGTGCAAAAAATCCACAGCCGCTCAGTAAATCTGTACCCCATTCACAGACTACAGCTTTCCAAAGGAATCCTGACTCACTCTTAGGAGAGCCCAGAGCATCCTACTGTAACCATATCTGGTAACTGTCCCCTTTTCAGGAATAGTTTCACTCAAAGAGATGATTTTCAGAATCATGGAACATTCTCAGCTCCTTTCCCTGGCTCAGGACCTTGTCAGGACCATCAGTCCTCTGCTCTGAATCCTGGCAAGGAAGGCAGACAGCAACCTGGCTCCAGGCTCTTCTCACTCCAAACTAGGATTGACCCTTGAGGATGAAGAGCAGGGAATAAAGGCCCTCAGTGCTGCCCAGACCTGGCAATGAGTGGTTAAGTTCTCCCCAGGCTGTTCCCTCCGATCTCACTGTTGGGGATGTCCCATCACCATTCCTTCCCTGTTGCTTTACCATGGGGACAGCTCCCATCTCCTTTCTGGTGGTGACTATAACCCAGCTTTGTCAAGGACTGAGGTATTGCAGGAAGAATGTGAGGAATGACACACTAAATCTAAGCTTTCCTGGTGGTCCCAAAAGTGTGACCCAGTTGCTTCAGCCAATAAGTAACACACAGAGAGGACTTAAATGCAGAACAGGGAGACAGTGCTTAGAAAAGAGTGATTGAGTGAGAGGTACCAAAAGGAGCCTCTATCGACACAAATCTGAAATTCCTGCAGTGGGACAGAGAAGTTGAAAGGTGCTCTTAGCTTTGGGCAATACCTACTGCACCTCGAGGCTGCCAGAGCCATCGTGACCAGGGAGCACAAGTGCCATTGCCTTTAGGACAGGGGCTGGTGAGGAGTCAGTGGCGTTGGGGGCTGTACCACCCCTGGGCAGACCTTTGCCCACGGCTGTTTTGAGGCAGAAGCTTCCCACGTTTTGCAGCCACAACAGCAACAGCTGAAAAGGCTAGAGCACAGCCAGGAACGTGGCTCTGGCTCCCAACCAGCTCATCCATCAGTTGTGTGCCCATTCCCTTGCAACATTCCTGACCCCTCCAGCTGACCCTGTCGCACTGGGAAAAGCCACAGATGGGCCAGGCTGTGCTTTCCTCCATTACTCAGTGTTTGTTCTCCAGCTTGCTGAACACCAGTTTGCTCCCAGCATGGTGACATGTCCCAGTTTCCTGCATCCCTGGGTCTCTCCCAGCTGCAGGGGAGCCCAGGGCAGGCAGAGCAGGGCTGCCAGGGAGTTAGCAGGCAGAGAACAGCCAGCTGCCCATGCTGCACAAGGTTAAGCAGAAGCGGATGAAGACACATTGTGAGCGCTGGGTGAGGGAGACACAGAGAAGCAGCCACAAGCCAGGACAATTCAGGACCTGAGCCAAAAAAATCCCCCAGGAGCTCAAGCAGAGTTGCTGTCTGAACTGAAATCCATGCCAAGGCAGGGTCAGAGACTCACACCCTGCAAAGGCTATGGGGGAGTTTGCAAAGATTTCCTCTCTGGGACAGGAGAGGAGGAGATGGGGAAGGGGCTTCCTGGCCTCTCCTTCCCTGCCTTTCTGAGGGAGGCATCCTGAGTTACTCTGTTGTTAAAGTCTTTGGGGATTCATGACTCAATCATGACTATAAATAGGGCCAGAGCTCCAGTCCACTGACATCTCATAGGTCAGAGGACATTTTCCCCAGGGATATGGAGGCAGGGAACAACACCAGGCCACAGGCAGTCTCCCTCCTCATCCAAGTGGAGTTGGGCACCTACAGAATGAACATGATGGGGAGCTCGGCAGGGACCCCCAAACACACAGTGGCCTTTGCTACGGGAGACAGGTGGGAGGCAAACATGCCCCATGCCCTGGGTGTTTGCAGCTGAAAGCAGCTTTGCCCATGGCTGGTGCCATCCCCGTGGCCACCTGACCTGCGGAGTCCCACAGCCCTGGGCTCTGCACCCCTTGCAGCTGCTCTCCCCCCTCAGCCCAGGACGACTATCGTGCTGCAGAAGATGAGAAGCAAAGAAATAACAAAACCCCCCAAAAGCCCAAACTTACCAGCTGCCCTCATCCAAAAGAAGCACCATGCTGGACAGGACAGGACAGCAAAGCCACTGGGTGGGGGAAGGTTAGCAAAAGAGAAGGAAGGAGAAAGAGGCCCAGATCCCATGCTGTACGGAGAGGAGAGCAAGCAGGCAAGGCAGGGTGATGTGATGGCAATGCAGGGAGTGGACAGGGACAGATGCCAATGGACAGCTCTCCTGAAATGCAACCTCCCCCAGCCCTGTCCACCCACCTACTTTTGGAGGGCCACTAGTGGAGATGTTTGAAATAGGTCAAGGTCTGTCAACACAGTCATTAAACCCCTGCAGCTGCTTCCTGCCCTTGTGTTCTCCAGAGTTGTCATCACCAGCATTGTCTCATTCGAAATTCAGACTTCAGCACAGTTGTCCCTCAAGCCCAAGCTGCATCCCACTTTGATTCAGGATGCCTGGCAGAGCAGGGAAAGGTCTCTCTGCCATTCCCCAGAACCAGGGTCTGCCCACGACACCATGCCTTGCTGAAACTCCAGGGTCCAAGCCCAATTTTTTGCTGTGCCTCATAACCAAGAGGAACTCTGAATTTAGCTGGGGAGGAGAGACAGGTTTCCATTGCTAAATTACCACCAAGCAAAGGGTTGAGCTTGATATTTATAGCCATCCAATTCCCCTTGCATGAATTCCAGTTTGTGGTTGAGCCCTAAGCATAAACCCAGTCTCTATTCAAAGTGTCACCTCAACCCATCCATGGCTGCCCAGGAGGTGAGAGGAGAGGACTGAGAGGCAGGAAGGGAGTTTGCTCCTTGAATGGGTCACATTAACTCCTTGAACTGAGCCCATTAGCCAGGGAAACTGGGCAGCCATGGCTACCTTCTCCTTGCTGGTACAGAGGCTGACTGTGGTCTGGGGGATCCCCTGCTCCATCCAGGAGTGCCCTGCCAGCAGCAGAGTGTGTCTGAGCAGTTTGGTGTCATTCATCAGACCCAGTTCAAGGGGCCTGCCATGGGGCAGCTTCTGGCTCTTCACCCCTAGCTCTTCCTCAATTCCAGAAACAAGACAGAGGATAGAGAGACCTTTCCAGAGCCTGTCAGGTGGGACCTGCTCTCCTTTCTCCAGCCAACACACCTAGCCAAGAGTAACAAGGAGAGAGCACAGACAGCTCAAATCCTTGGCATCACGAAGGCCAGCCAAGGCTTGGCTGCTTTGCCTCATGGAAAGAGTGAACTGAAAGCAGAGAACCAAGGGGGCCATTTCTCCAATTGTTTTCTCTTTTATTATGAGTGGAGCCTTGTTGCAGCTGTCAATGCTCAGCGGAGTCCTGACCATACTCATTTCTAACTGAAAAAAACCCCACTAACCTCTTTCAGCCTTAAGAGAGGTTTGAAGAGCATGTGGCAGAGACCATTCCAACCCATCCATGAAAGGTAGGCCCTGAAGGCACACTGAGGAGCCCTTCCTCTTCCTCCCTCCTCCACAGGAGCTGCCCAGCCAGGACAGCAACACCTCTCAGCCAGCCTGGCTGTGTCTCACACCCACACACCTCAGCCGTGTGTGAGCAGGGGCAGCTGCACCACCACGACTCACATTTCCTGAGCTACAGCTTTGCACCACGGCAGCTACAGCTGGCAACAGATGGCCAAAAGCCTCAGGTGCAGAAGAGAAGGATTTGGGAATAAGCTGTGCTGGCCGGACCACGGGCTGCATCCTTCCCCTGCACTCTTCCCCTTCCTGCCCAGACTGTTTTTCTCCCCCAGGGGGGCACAGGCTATGTGCTTCTGTTCTAGAAGGACTGGTGACCCACCAGGTGTGATCAAGCACAGCCACCACCCCAGCAGATGTATTTGCCAACTGGATTTACTGTCCTCCTCCCTCAGTGAGCACTCTGTTTTTTAAGACTGAAGTCACCAGAAGCAGGAAGTTGCATCACTCCGTAAAGGTCACATTCCTTCCCCTTTTAGTCCAGATTTAGCACCAGTTGGAAGCCACAAGACTCAAGTGAATTGTAGGCAGGACAACCACAACTTCTGCAGGGATGCAGGTTAGAATAGAAGTGGGTTTTTTGGTTAAAGAACCAAATATATAGCATGCCTCTACTCTCCTGTCTAAAGTCCTACAGCTTCTCCTGAAAAAGGCAAGGAATGCTTTCAATGGCACCTCCAAAATCAAAGATTCCCAAAATTCAGACTGTGAGCTACACAACAAGTAGCCTCCAAGGGCCCACTTGCTTTTTTGGGATGTTGTTTACCAGCTGCTTCACATGGAAACCTGTTGGTCCATAGCAAAGCTAGAGCAGTGAAAAAATGAACACTAAACCTGTCTCAGGTTTGATAAGACACCTTAGGACTAACAGCCAACTCACCAGCAGCCCCAATTTCCCGAATCAATACAAAGAAGTGGTTGCAGGATGTCCAGCTTCAGGCATCCAAGATGTAAGAGGGGAGCATCCAAACATGAGAGCCCGCATTCCCCCTGGAGTGCTCATGGAAAGTGAGATGGAGGCAGAAGGGAGCGGGCTCATTAATCTGTTATGAGGCGGGAAGGGGAGGAAGGTGAGGAGGAAGGTGGGACAGGCAACCAACTGCAGCTCCAAACAACCCCTCCCCTGGAAAATAACCCAAAAGCAAAATAACCCAAGACACGAGCAGATGTTATCAGTGGTACCACTACCTCTAAGCAGCAGCGTGTCCTTACCAAAAAGATTTGCAAGAATGTTTGTGGCCGAGGACCTAAGGTACTTGCTACAGAGATGTGAGATCAGAGGTCAGCTCAATCCTGCAACATAAAGGTGGCAAACCCGGGTCACAGCAGGTCAGCAGCACGGTCAGGGCGCATGGAGTGGGGGAGAGGGGTGGAAGGGCAAGGAGAAGGATGCAGGACAAGGCTGAGCCGCTGTGCTCAGCTCACCCAGCTTACCTGGCAGCAGCCCTGCCCCCTTGCACCACCTGCGAGGCCTGCAATGAAAAGCTGCTGATGCCGCAGTGAAGATTTGAGGGGGGGAAAAGTAAGCCAGCAACAAAGCAAGACAAAAAAAAAAAAATTCACAAAGCTGCCTTAAAGAAATGAACAACACAAATATGGAAGAGAAGAAAGTAAAGGAGCAGTAGGAAAAACATGTCTGCCAATGGCCCTCAGTGGGGAAGGCCGCTGAGAGCCTCCAAGGGACACGAAGCCCAGGCGCTGTGCCTCAGTCCTAGGTGCACTGTCCTGCCCTGGGACAGCTCGAGACAGACAAGAGCAGTGGTGCCTGAGCAGTGCCATGTGCACAGGACAGGTCCATCACCCCCCAGAGCCTGTTCTACAGTCCCGAGTGCAAAACCTCCACCCCACTGCTGCCCTTAGGTAACGTCCCCTCAGTGTCCCCAGGTGACAACCAAGGGCATTTGTTTCCACACAGGAACCATCCCAAGGCCCTGCAGGACTCCTAGCCTTGAAAACCTGAGCAGTGATTGCTCCGATGGTCTGCATGGAGCTGCTGGTGCAAAGGGTTTGAATTTGCCAGCTGCAGGTAGATTTTTGCATTGGTGTTTAGCAGGATCCTGAAAAGCAAATCCCATCGAGACCTGTGGATGTCCCTGGCATTCGCTTAGCTCATCCCATCACCACCCTCCCCAAATGAAAAATACAGTGACACTCACAGCCCTGCTCAGCAATTTACAGGGTGGGGGCTTCGAGCACAACAAAGATACATGGGAAAGAAGAAAGCAAACTTTTTTCCTGGTGCCACCAATGCAGAATCAACCTCACGCCAGAGGAAACCAGGGCTAAGCAGAGCTCATTTCTGTTGCTGACCACAGAGCAGGGCAGGACTCTGGATTTACTCTGCCTGCCACAATGCCCTGCTCACATCACAGAGATAAACCTTGGCCAGCCCAGCTGGTGGCATCACAAAGATGCTGCCCAAGGGCCTCAAGGCGAGGTTTGTCAGCAGGAGACGCCTGAACCAGGGGCGAGGTGTGATCCCCTCATCCTTGCCTTAGTGCTTAGAATCAAGTTTCTACTTGGTTCTTTACACCAGGCCAGCTGTGGTAGTACTTAGACCACAATCTGATAAGCAAGGGGTGACAGATGCTCCTAAATCACTCTCTGCAAACTTCTGGGCGGAGAATTGTGTCCCACAGCCCTTGGGACAGCAGTGGAGAGAACACCATCCCCCAGGCTTGTTGAGCCACCACTGGGAAATCAATTCCTTGGAGCTCACCCTCAGGGAAAGGGTGTGAGCTGCAGACACCTGTAAGGGAGCAGCCTGCCACAGAGCCTCAGCTGTGGGGTTATTCCTTGTATAGGCTGGGGAATTGAGAGCCAGAAAGGTTGTTTTCAGTGACAGGACACGTTCTTCTTTCATGCAGGGCTCAGGAGAACACAGCAAAAAGTGCAAGAGAGACAATTCTCCATCTCTACCAGGCCCACTACTGGGTAAATGCCCACCACAGACAGCTGAGGAGACAGCCCTGGGATGGACACTTCCAGGGTCAGCCCCCTCTCAGTGAGCTTTAAAGCCTCACACTCCCTCACTTTGCCCCAGTGTTTCTGAGCTAAGCCCATGTCCTTGGTTGGGAGGCCATCCACAGGGCCAAGGGAGGGGAAGTGACCAGAGGTCAGGTCCTCAGCAGATGTGTGTCAACACAGAACTGATGGGATCAGGGCAAAGACACCTGCTGCCTCAGCTGGAAAATTTGGTCTAAGCATCCAGAGGAACTCCAAAGGTATTTAGGGCCACAGTGCCTCCATCTCCTAAATCAGTGTGATTTTATTTGTTCTCATGTGTTCCTGGGTGGAAGAGGTCTGGAACTCCAGAGCAATGAGACTCTGAGGCTACCAGGGCAGTGTGGGGAGAGAAGTCTGAGCATACCTAGCTTGCTCCAAGGGCATGTCAGCCAGGTGGGCTTGGGCAAGAAGAAAGAGGAAGCTCAACTTACCTTTGTTCTTCCTCAAGTTCTTCTTTGGACATCATTGACTTGTACTGGTTTCCTCTCAGCTTTCCAGGACTGTATTTAAAAGAGAATGTCTCATCTGCAGCTGGAGAGGGGAGAGAAAAAGAGCAAGAGATCTGTGAAACAGAGACCTCCTGAGAGCCAGAACAGACAGCGGTGAGGTTGCTCCTCTCAAGGTGCTCTCTGACCTCTGCTCCTGCACCCCAAATGCTCTGGCCAGCCCAGCATATTTCATGAGTCGGCTCCAGTCTCCAGAAAGGCTGGGCAGTGTCAGCGGAGTGGTGTGGAGCCCAGAGGAGAGCCAAGGTGCTGCTGGCCAGAGGATGGCAGGAGCCCAGCCACAGGCAGCTCTGGAAACAGCGAGGACTGCTGGGAGCGAGCAGCCTGCTGGAAGCAGATCCAAGTAAATCCTACAGCACAGGAACCATATGCTATTGTTCTCCCTGGATTCAAAGCCTTGCAGGCCCATCTTGGCTTATCAAGACATGCTAATCCTGCCCTGATTAACTCACAGCATTTTCCGCTTCTCCTCTCCAGACTTGCATTCCTTTTCCCTCCTTCCCTCCCTCTCCTTGTCCAGGGGCCCTTTCCCATGCTTGGGGCTCACGGATGGTGCCACGAGCAGAGCTGTCCCTCTGTAGGGCCATGCAGCTCTACAGCTGTCCTGCACAAAGCTTGTGAAAAGAAGATGCCACATGGCAAATCCCAGGGCTGCAAACAGCACTGAGCCAAGGCAGCCCCAGAGGCACCAACACAGTGGGGTCCAAGTGCCTCTGTCACCAGACCTGAAGAGGAAACTGAGGTCTCCTTCTCCTGGGTGCTCTCCCACCCGGCTCGCCAGCCTCAGCCCTGTGCTAATTAGAGCACCAAAGCTCACAGACTCTGAGCCAAAGCCGATCCCTTTCCAATCGGATTTTGCTCGAGCACTATTTGCTTTTAAAAACCTCTCCCGTGCTTTATCTTCCTACAGATGGGAGAAAACAACAGGAGGGGAGGTCAATCCAAAAGGCGGCCCAGGAGGAGCTGCTGCTTTGGGCAGTCGCCTTTATGGGTTATCCTTGGGCTGCTTATCTGAGAGCCTTTATCTCTCAAGGACTGCAGGACTCGGCTGTTTCACATCCAACCATTCAGCACTGCTGTTTCCACATTCCCAGAAACATCTGCTGCTTCCCCCGCGCCTCAGAGCCCTGGGGATGCTTCTGAGGGGTGCACAAAAGGAAGATGTTATTGCATTATCTGTGTGGCCCTGAAAAATTGCGCATTATCCACTAACCAGTATCCGGGATGATCCCTCCTGGCACCAGCAGGACCCCAAAACTGGTGGAACTCCCCTGGCAGGAGAGAAAGCCCCAACTTTTACATAACACACAAACACATCCTCTGTCCCCAGTCTCCCAGAGAGCCGCTTCCAATCTTCTCCACTGCTCTTGTGGGCACCACATTCAGGATTGTCTCTCCTCCTCCACTTGCCTAAATGAAAAACCTCTCACAGCTCCTCTCCTCCCTTCCTCACATCCAGGATTCAGCATCAGCCACTTCCCTTTATTTTCTAATCCATCCTGCCCTCAAGGATTTTTCTCCCCATTTCCAAGGTCAACAGCTTGATTTAGGGATTTTTCCAACTCCAAGCTTGTGCCCACATTCAGCTGCTGCCAGACCTTGGGGACCCCTTTGTAAAAGGCATTTCAGGGCCTCAATTTGTAGGTGGGGAAACCAGAGATCTCAGAAACAAGCAGTGCAGGGCACCGGGGAGGCACTGGAGTGACCGTGCCTGGAGCGATGGGAGAGGGATGGGAATTTCACAGAGACCTCCTTCCTGCTAACACCCACATTTCCTCACTTCTTTACATCTCCAGGTTCCTGATCTTGGGGAGATCCCCTGGGAGGGCCAGGTGGGTTACTGCTCAATTACTGATCCAGAGTGTTTCTCTAATCCCTAAATGTCGTTGGGGCTCCCAGGGGATGCAAAGCCTTTATCCAGCTTCGTCACAAATGTCTGAACACAAGCAGCCCAAAGCTCTGCTCCTGCAGCCCCAGACATCCAGCTTGGCCATATTCTACTTCCCTCGAGGGAAAACCTCCCCGTGGCCAAACAAACCAACCAACCTGGCCAGCTGGAAACAGTAGTGCTGCAGCTTACCAGCCCTTTGGGTGACCATAAAAGTGCATGGAAAGAAAATTCAGCTGGCTGCTGCTTTGGAAGATATTAAGAGAAAGAAAAAAAAACCAACAGGGTGTAACATCCTGTTCCTTATGCTGGTGCAGAGCAGGAGCTGTTCATTACCTTTGGAAAGCTCAACTGATTTCAAGAACAATTACGATTGTTTCCCTCACGTGGTTTTCTACCAAATCAAGTGAGATTTGGGATTTAGCCTGGCCCAAAAAGGGCAGTTTAGTTTCCACCTCACCAGAAAATATTAAGGGAAAAGGGAGACATCTCCCTGCCCACACAGTGTGATTAAAAAAAGGAGCCAGTGTGTGGCTTTGGAAACTTCTGGCTGTTTTTTGAGCTCAGGAACTTTCTTTGCAGATTGAAAACAAACTTCAGGAAACACTGAAAAGGGGAGGCTGGGTTTTCATGTAGACAGGGAAAACACTACAGGAATAGGAGGTGACCTACTTACTGAGAGCCTCCAGGAGTTCATATTAAAGAAAACATTTGTCTTTCATCTCTCTGCCCTGGCGTTGCCAGTGCTGTGACCCTGAGCTGGCAGGGTGAGAGCAGCCCCAAGAGTGCACCTCTCCCCTGAACATGCTTGCTCTGGCATGATCCATGTGTTATCCCTGCCAGCTCCCTGCCCCAAGTGAGGGAAGGTGGCTCCGGTGGGTTTGGTCACAGGGCAGCATCCCAGGCTGGTGACAGATGCCTGCAGGATCCCCACATGTCCCAGGGGAATCTCTGCCCTGGGCTCCCCGGGGAGCAGCTCAGTGGTTTGAGTGGGGCCAGGACACACAGGGGACAGTGAAAGAAGGAGCAGGGCTGATGCCAGCAAAGCCAGGGCACTGCTGGTATTCCCAGCTGCGTCCTGCTGGCTCCTCATCAGGCTGGGCCCTTGCTTTGCCCAGCCCATAATAATACACTTCAGAAATGGGGTGAATAATTCCGGAGAGGGGTCAGGGGCTGTCCGCAGGAGATGCTTAGGGAGGACGCTAGGCTAGCCAGAACTCACAGCCAGGCACCATCATCTTCTCCCGATCTGAAGTCACAGCCCTGGAATGATGCCCTGCAGTGCCAGAGCAGCCCTGAAATAGATCTGAACCCACAGAAGCAGAGCAGGGTTACTGAGCATCCCTTCGGCAGGATACACCCATCAATCCTCAAAGCAGACCTCCCACAGCTGCACAGGGAGACATCGCTGATCCTCAGTGCTGAGAGGAAGCCTAACGGGGTGCAATGAGTGTATTTTGGGAACCCCGTCTCCAAAGGCGCTTCCCCCACCTTGCAGGAATGGCACCAGGATTAAAATTTGATTCTCTGTGGCATGAGGCATAATCCTCCCAAGCTGGGGGATTGCCACACAGCACCTTCAAACAGCCAGGCAGAAAGTGGGGCAGCGAAGGGAGAACACCCCAATGCCTCCTGCTGCCCCAGCTGTCCCCAGCCACCCCAAGCCAGGACTTCTGGGGACATCCCAGCATCTCCAGGTCTGCTCAGGAGAGCAGAGTCCCCTTCAGACACACATTCCTGCTCGACACCATCTGTTTCATTTTATTAGGAGTGCAGCAGTTGTCACCCCAATTAGTCAATTAATCATTTTCCAATCAACTAATTGGCTAATCAGTTAAACATGGCTCTGACTAAAGCCCCTGGAGATTGTCCTGGATGCAAGCAAGTAGCTTTTGGAACAGCTGCATCACAAAGCTACCCCATGGCAAAGAGCCCAAGGGCATCTGGGGAAGGGATAGGAATTTCCTCTGTCCATAATTCCTGTGCAAGGTGCTGGCTTGCTTGGCACTCACCCTCCTCATCCTCTGGCTCTCTCACCACCAGCTTCTCGTTTTCTGAGTCCACCTCTTCCTCCTGGAGGAGTTAAAAATAGAGCAGCCGTGAGCAGAAGGAGCCGTGCTGAATAACCTGGGTTTGGTTGGGGCAGGGCACCCCTTTCCTGTTTCCTCCATGGAACAGGACAAAAGGATGCTCGCTAAGGAGCGAGGGTTATTAGTGTGCTTTCCTCTCACTAGCCCATCACAGGGATCTGGCCCACCCAAAGGCTGTGAAATGCAATGTCTCCCCAGAATCAAAGAGATATTAAGGTTTTTAAGAAGAACTTTGTGCCTGAGCACCCTCCCAGGCTGCACCCCCTGTGCACCCCTCACCCCTCCTGCCCAGAGACAGGCAGGGGACTGAGCTATGAGCCACAGGGACTTCTGTGAGCCCCCAGGCCAGCCTTGGACAGACTGTCCTGGCCAAAGCCACCTTGCAGCCGCAGGCCAAGCAGCTGCACTGAAGCACAGGAGCACTCACCAGTCAGGCCCAGTGGTCAAGGCAGCACTGGGGGTTTGTGCTGAGACCCCTCCAGGACCCACCCACAGCTGGCCTGGAGCACGGGCAGCAACAGCACCAGCACATTTTGGGGAGTTTTTAAATGCAAAGCAATTTTGGAAGTTTTGGGGTTCCCTTCTCCAAGGTACATACAAACTTCAACAAGCCCAGTTTCCTTGTCCCGTGCAGAAACTGCAAGGAAGAAAGAGGAGCGCTCCAGCTCTGGAAATAAGACAAGGACATGTGACAGAGCCCCTGCACAAGTGATTTCCTCCTGCAAAGCCCAGTAAGCCGAGCCCAGGGGTCACCAGCACCCTGGGGCACGTGGCCCCCTGCATCCTCCTGGCCCCGTGCATCCCGTGGGCTGGCAAAAGGGCAGAGCACACAGGAGAGAGGGGAGGAGCACAGAGGGAGGCGCTCAAGCCCCGCATTATCAAGGGCCACATGGGAAGAGCTGGGGTGAAGGAGACCCAAGGGAAATGAAGCCAATCCAAGAAGGATCATGCAGAGCTGAGTGCTGGCTTTGCAGTGCAGGGCTTTGGAGGAGCTTCTGGAGCACAGCCCCAGCCCAGAGCTGGGTTAGTTTGTCATCAGGGAGGAATGTGCAACACTCACAGCCACTTGGCTTCCTCTCACCACTCTGTTCCCCACAAGGAGATGCCACCAGGACCCCTGCCCACTGCAGCCATGGCTATTTTGGGTCATGTTTCCAAACATGGGCACTTCCCGCTGGACACCCGGACTTCCCCTGAGCATGGCTGGGGAGGCACCCAAAGGAGTGGCCTCAGGGGGGCCACAGGGAGGGGATATTCAGCTCTGGTGACTCAGCCACAAGTGCACAAGCGGTTCCCCATCACATTCATCTCTCCCTGAGAGCTGGGTCATCCCCAGGGAGACTCCACCCTCCAGGAGCAGACACATAGAGGGAGATTTTAGCCTGTTCCTTGCTTGGGCATTAGGAACTGAGCATTTAACAATGGGATCAAGCTGGAAATTTGGGTGGCAAACCACCAAGGAAGGAAAATATATCTGTTCCAGCACAGAAGAAGAAACATTTGATGGGAGCAGAGAGGGAACAGCCAGGGATGCCCGGCTGGCAGGCAACAGCAGCATGCTGGGGCTGTTTGGGAAGCCCTCTTCGTGGCAGCCAGGAGCTCCCTACACACAACATTTTTCTGCTTGGATGGCTTGGAGGCAAATGCCAGCACCTCCCTTCCCCCCATGCTGTGGCCCCAGCCTGGACATCCTCATCTCTCTGCCTCCCTGGGACTGCTCCCTCCCGCAGCCTTTGTGGTCCAGCTGCCCCAGAGGGACCCCACTCACTGACCCCTCCTCAGGGCATTGCTCCCTCCACCTCCACACCTGGAACACCAATTCTTTCTGCTTTAAATGGACAAAGTCATGAAAAGGCCACCCAACGCCACCAGGGGAGCACAGCAGGCAAACTTTGCCCCCCTTTCCCCATGGCCACTGCCACCCTGGGACAATGTCCCACCCGTGTGGGGACACAGGCACTCTGTGTGCTGTGCCACCCTCCCCAGGCTGGCTCTCCCTCCCGCGCACCTCTGCATGGCTGGAAAGTGCTGCATGGCCACACGTGTCGTCTGCTTGTCCTGCGTGCCCGAGGCTGGATCCAGGTGAGGCACCCAAAGGTGGTATCTGGAAAAGGGCAAAAACATTGAGCACAAACAGCCCCGAGCCCACCCAGTGCTCAACCAACCAGCTCTGGCAGCATCAGCACACACAGACAAACCTCTGGATGTGGCCAGTAGCCCACCTTGCCCCCCTGCCCAAGCCTGTGCTGTCTCTGATCCCTGTGCCAAGCCGTGGTGTGGCTGCTGGAGTGAGGAACACCGGACACCTGCAGTGCCCAGCCCTGGAGCCGGGGTTTGGAGCTCATGGAGCAGCCCCAGCCCAGTGCAAGGAGCCATCGGTGAGGGGGATTGGCTCTGCCCGTGTGTCCTGGCAGGGCTGGAGGCAGCTTCCCGGGATGCTGATGCAGCACATCAGGACTAGCAGGAAGGGAGAGGACATGCTCAGTTTGTTAATGCTCTACCAGCTGCCTTCTCCATCACATGGAATATCCCCTGGAAACCCTCCCATGCCCTCCTGCAATCCTGCCCCACATCAGCTGTGGATGGCCTCGGCCCCAGTGCACAGCCAGCCTTCCCTGCCCAACCCCTTCTCAGATTAAGGCTTTCCTGCTGTGCCTGGAGGGCTGTGGAGGAGGGTACGCGTGGGCAGGGAGCAGGGACACCGTGTCCATTGGCCTTGCAGTGAAATACCAGTACCGGGCTGGGAGCAGCCTCTGGGCAGGCTGGAAAAACAGCCAGCAGGGACAAAGCCCCACCTCGAGTCTGGCTGTGCCCACAGAGGACGGGAGAGCCCTTCCTGCCTGGTGCATCCCCAGATTTCAGAGCTCTCAACCCTGCCATGGCCAGTGGGTGCTGCTGTCCCAGCTCTTGCTCAGCCACGGGCTGGAACAGCCGAGCCGGGGCTGCGTGTCCCAGCCAGGGGATGCTCCGAGAGAAGGGCAGCATCCTGCAGCCAAAACAGGGAGGGGGAAGGCATTGGGACAACACTGGGAAACTTGGACACCAAACAGGACACCACGGCACCCCAGCCAATGCTCTTCTGTAGGAAGCACAGCCCATGGGAAATGCAGGGAGACTGTTTTGAGCAGCTGGGAGAGAAGGAAGGAACAAGTGGAGAAAAAGGGACCTGAGCGCTCCATCCAACAGCCCACAAACCAGCATCCCTCCGGTGCACACTGGCCACGAGAACCTCCCCGCGGGGGTGGGGGGGAAGAAAAAGGCGAGAAGCAGCCTTGCAGGGAGCCCGTGCACGTCATTATCCGGGAGCATCTGGAGGAGACTTGACACGGGCCGCCCCGACCAGCTGCTGCGGCAAACAAAGATCTCATTGCCGAGCTGAGGGGACGCGCTGGGCGGCAGCTGCCTGGCCCCGGGGCCGCGCAGGGCTGGGAACGCTCCCTGCCCGCTGCTGCCTGCGGGCGGCACGGACCCAGCCCAACCCGCAGCACATCCCGTGCCCCGCTGCATCTGAATCATACCCGGCCACGGCTTGTAAGGGGCTCCGGAAAGCCCAGGGTTAAAATCCAGCAAGGCATCCACCTTAAACAACAAGGCAGCGATCGATCCATCTGCCTCGGCGGTTGGCAGCTCCTGGCTGCGGAGCCGAAGCATTTGTTGGATCATCACAAACGTGCCTTTGCCCTTTAGCTCCATGGCCACGAGCGAGACGCCCACGCGTGAAGTGGACTCCGGCAGCGGGGTTTGGACCAAAGCAGAGCGAGGACAAGGCTTCAGGGACATTTTGGACGCAGCAGCACTGACCATGGACAAGCCTGTGTCTCCCGGGGGAAGATGGCTCAGATAGAGGAGCTTGGCATTGTGACTCCAAAAATCCCCCCCTCATGGCTCTGGCACCACTGAACCCTCTCCCAGCCTCTGGGCGATGGAAGCCAGGCTTCCCACCACAGCATCATCTGGTTTTCAGCTCATTTCTGGCCGTTTCCTCCCCACTTCCTCCATCCCCGGTGCAAACCCCTCTGAGCAATGGGCTTCTTTCTCAGAAAGGACATGAGGAGACTTTGGGGCTGGTGTGTCCCTCTCCCTTTCCTTAGCTGAAAGGACTACCCTGGCACTCATGGGCAGGCTGGGGACAAATAAATGCCCTGCTCCAGCTTCAGGAAAGGGGAAGATCGCAGGCTGCAAAGCAGGAGGAGAAAATTATCTTGGATTAAACTCCTGGGCCCTTTGTGTTGCCATTTATGGCTGCACTTTCTGCTCCAAGCCTGATGCAAGACATTGCAAGAGGGAAAGAAAGCAGACAGGAGAGAGCCAACCAGAGAGAGAAAAGCCAGGAGAAAAGGGGAAGGAAGAAATCTTTTAAAAAAGACCTAATAATAATAATGTTGGGCAGAATTTAGCAAAGCAAAACAGCTGCTCTGTCAGCAGCTCCCCTTCACCCACAACTGGGGCTCTCCCTCCTCCCGCTGGCCAGAGAAGCAGCTGCTACAGAACAAGAGCAGTTTCCCAGCCTTGGAGATGGTCCTGCCGGCTCTGGGGTGCCTGGAGAGGATGTGTCTCATGTGGAGATGGCATTTTGCCATTTTCTGACCCCCACAAATTGTGGGAGCATCTGCTCCTGCCTCTTCCCCTGTCACTGCTACAGGCAAGGACAAGCCGCAGAGTGAGCAGAGCATTGCTGAAGCTCTGGGACCATCCAGCCCTCAGTGAGGATCAGGCAATGCCAGGGCTGATGAGGAAAACACTGCTGTGTCCCGCAGCAGGGTGAGGAGTCCAGCTCGGCAGCACCCATCCCTGCAGGCACCACCAAACCCAGCGTGCCTGCCCCAGATCCCATCTGCTGCTCTCCCCTTTTTGCTACGGCCTCTGGAAAGCAAACACCACACAGCAGGACAGCCCTTGCTGCATCCTTGGGAGCAGTGGCAGGCAAAGCCTCACCTGGCAGCCATGCACACAGGTGGGCACTTCAGGAGGCAGAGTCCTCACAGCCTTTGCTCCAGCAGTGCCTGGCTCTGGCACAGCTCCCAGGGCTTCACCCAGCCCAGAAGGAACTGGGCAGCAGCCCAACCTCCTGGACCTGTGTAGAGGACAAAACACAGACCCCAATGCCACCGTGCCCCACAGCCCACGCACCAGCCCCGTGGCTGGGATGCAGGGGGGCCATGACACATGCACAGGCTCCTGGGGGTGACACATGTCCTGTCTCACTTCCCAGTTTCCAGCCACTGCAAGAGATGATGCATTTGTCCTTGGCACAGGCTGCTCTGGGTGAGAGCTGGGCACATCTGAGCAGTCAGGGATCTGGGTGGGGAGGCCTGCATTCCCTGGCAGTGCTGCTGCCAAGGCTGTGACGAGGGTTAGCACATCACCACATCCCTCCCCAGCACACTGTGGGACGGTGGAGCTCCTGTCCCAGCCCGCTGGCAGTGCAGACACAGCCTGAACAGCTGCCAATTACAGCCAGACTTAATTAGACACCCTCTCCCCTCTGGCACAGGGAGGGCAGGCAGGAGGTATTAGAGGGAGAGGTGGTGATGTTTTAAATGGAAAGAGGGTTCCTGCTGGGGGCTGGGTGTTTTGTGCTGCCTGGTTGTCCAGAGGCACCAGGAGCCCCCAGAAAGGCACAGACTGGGGTGGGGGGCACAGGGGAAATGCACCAGGAGCTTGGCAGAAGAGACAGATGAAGCCTTTGTGCCTCTGCTATCCAGGTGACAGCCCCACAAAGCTGCCCTGCTCAGGCAGGGTTTGCACGTCCCCTCTCCCCACTGTCACCCACTCACCCCTGCTCTGTTTGGAACTCCCAGCTGCAGTTAACCCTTGGCAAACCAGCCAGGCTGCCGTGCCCTGGCACTACCCACTTGCCCTCCGCATCTCCAGAGCATTTTGGCCAGGGTAGCAACCCGGAGGTGGCTCTGATCCAGCACTGAAAACCCTGCCCGGTCCCTGCCACCTGCCACTTGCAGGACAGAATGACTCATTAGAGAGCTGAAGTTTCTGACCGTTTCTCACAAGAACCACACTCCACAGCTCCAGCGCTGCTGCCGTTCCCACCCAGCAGCTTTTCATTAGGGGATTGCTTTGACAGCACTGCCTCATCCATTAACGAGCTGGGGATGGGGATGAGAACAGACAACGACAGACTAATTAAGTTTCTTTTCAGTGATGGGAGCGAGCAGAGACAAGGGGAACCACTACCAGCAGTTAAGGGAAACAAGGACTTCTGGGCTCCTTTCCCTGCTCTGCCACTGGTTCAATTTGTAGCCCTGGACACGAGGCTGCAATGAACTGATCACCGCAGAGAGGGGCAGGGAAGCTTCAATTTTACCGATTTTACCAGCCTTGCAGGAGATGGGAGCAGGAGGGAGGCTGGAACACGCAGCTGCCCCAGCAGATAACAGTTTGCCCAGGCAGGGAGCAGGGAAGGAGGAGGCAGCTCGAGCCAGTCATTAACACACCGAGGCTGCTCTCCCTAGGCGGGTTCATCCATCAGCATTTTGGTCGAGTGGTTAATGGCTGCGGGGAATCCGAGCCAGCCTGGCACAGTGCGTGCTAAGCAAACAGGAGGGAAAGAAAATAAGGAAGGAAAATAAATAAGGAAAGAAAATAAATAAGGAAAGAAAGCTCTCTGAGTGCAGAGCACAGCCCTCTGCTTGCTGATGTACTGAGAAGCCCCGAAGCTGCAGGAGCCAGGAGCCTGCAGCCGGACAGGGTCTGGGAGCCTCGTCTGCTGAGTCACATCGGGACCGCAACCCTCGGCCGAGCCAAGATACGCTGGAAAGGGAATGATTCCATCAGCAGCCGCCTGCAAAGCACTCACTGCTCTGCCAAGGGCCAGTCCCATCCCTGCCTGTGAGATCTGCTGGGCTTGGGTCTGAGCGGTGTTGGAGGAGGAGAAGGATGAAGCAACTTTGAGGATGTTCGTAAGGAGCAAAACCAGGGAATCCAGGGAGATTCTGTAGAGATGTGGATGGTCTCTCCCACTCTGCCCACAGGACCAACCCTTGGATCGGCAGACTGGGCACTGTCACACGTGTGCGGTGCCTGCTGGAAGTACACGTCGTCCCTCGGCCGTGCCACCCAGCCCCGGGGACGGCCAGCCCGGCCAGGCAGCCCAGCAGGGCTGGCAGCCACGGGATCATGGGCGGGCCACAGCTCCCAAACACTCACTCAGCAGCAAGAAGCTCCCACTGCTCGCCACCACCGCCCGGATCACCCGTGCCTGGTTCCTGTCCTTCCCAAAGGGATGCTGCTAGGGCCCAGGGTAACTTGCTGCTACAATGAGGCAACCATTTCCCAGGAGGAAAAGCTGGCCAGGACCCTACTCAGCTCCAGTGCCTCTTTGCTCTAAGAGGGGCTGAGGGCAGTGAGGAGACCGAGACCCAGAGAGCCCAGGTAGGCTTCTGGATGACACAGAACTCCCTGTTACTTGAGTAAGGACTCATTCCAGTCACACAAAATCCTGTTACCACACCTGTGCCGAGCTGGGGTAAAGGAGCTGAGCCCTTCTCTGCAGGCAACAAGCATTGCAGCAGTGCCTGTTCAAAGAAATCAGGGCTGAAGAGCAGACAGAGGGGAGGAAAACATTCCCAAGATTTGAGCTAGCAGCAGAGGAACCTGCGGGCTCTGGCAGCACTGGGTCCAGCCGTCTGTCCCGATGGGTGCTGCCCCTGCCCAGAGAGCAGCTCCAGCCGAGTGGCCAGCTCTGGTGCTGAGCTGGCCCAGCCAGGACCCAGCTGGCTAACGGTGGCCCAGGAGCTCTCCAGAGATCCTGGTGCTCACAGGCACCAATAAATCACACGACAGAGAAACAGATGTGGCTTCCAGGACGCTGGGACAAGGGATGGGGCTGCTCGAGAGCTGTAGCCATGGCCAAGGGGCACCAAAAAGGGGAGAGGGAGAGCTCCGAGACGCAGAAACCACCAGGGGAGGTGCTGAGGAGCACAGGGAGGCAGAGCCACATCCCAACCCCGAGAGCAGGGTAGGGCTCACCCCTGGGTGCCGCAGAGCATCACAGCACAGAGCAGAGTGTGCGAGCCCTCGGGACATGCCCAAGGCCGTCCAGTGAGTCAGTGGAGATGCTTTCCAAGGCGAGGGCTGTCTACGCACTGCCCGGCAGCCTGGATACAGTTGCTGAGGATTACAAATGCTGCTAATAATAGCCAGGAGGCGCCGGGGCCCCAGGCCTGCGCTCCCCGGCCCGAACACGCTGCCAGCACACGGCGACGCTCTCGGATTCCTGAGCCACCCCAGTACTCACTTCCCTGCCTTCGGACAAGGGGCCACATGGGAGAAAGCCACCAAGGCAGGGAGTTCGCGCACCTCAGGTTGGCACCGAGTCCCATCCAAGCTGGGCAAGAGCAGAACAAGATCTTCCCATGGACGCTGGGTCACCCTTTTATTTTTAAACAAGATCCGGTGCTGGAGGAGGATTTACCGGGAGTTTATAGGCATCAGTGCCCTCACCAGCCCCCCCAGTTCAGCCAGGGGTCAGAGCTTGGGGCCAGCATCCTGCTGGGGCTGGGAAAGAGTGGGGCGGTCCCTTCCCTAGGCCAGGCAAGGACAGCCAGCCAGGGACAGCGCAAGGAACCCGCGCTGGCACGGGGACAGTTTGCTGTAACCCACAGAACAGGGATGCAGACGGGAAGAATAAACACATGCACATTCCCCAGCACCTGGATGAGCTCTTGGGGGAAGGAAAAGACTCCCAGGGGTTGGATGTGCACACAAGAGAGGCTCACACTGACATTCGCTTCTCTTCCCTTAAAATCTTCACCGTCTTGATTATTTTTAGGAGCATTCCTTAAGGGACAGGGGTGGGAAGGAGCCAGAAACATCTCCCCTCCCAAACCGCTGCCTCCCCCGGGGTCAATGGGCTTGTCCCCACCCGAAAACAAAACACGGGTTTTGCCGGGACTTCTCTTGTTTTAGGGAAGAACCCCGAGTGCTGCTTCCTCGCTGCCACCCGCGGGGACAGAGGGATGGGGAAGGGACACCGCGAGGGTTTGGGAGGGACCCCGGCTGCGGGCGGTCCCGGCTGAAGCTCCGCGGGAAAGCCGGCCTTACCTTGCTCTCCGCATCCTCCCCGTGCCCGGGTTGTCGGGGCTCCGCGGGCGGCTGCCGGGGCTCCGCGGGCGGCTGCCGGGGCTCCGCGGGCGG
>VZRN01006271.1:123621-197806 GCA_013397935.1 Dasyornis broadbenti | reverse complement strand
CGGCAGCCAAAGCCAGGCCCCGCTCCCCGCCCGCGGGGATGCGCCTCCGCATCCACCCCCACCCACGGGTGGCATTTGGGAAGGGGCGACCGGGAGAGGAAGGCTCGGGCTGCAAGCAACCCCGGCTGTGCCTGATGCGAGAGTCCAGCTTGGGACAAGGGGATCTTTCATTAGACACTGCCCTGTATCCACAAAGTCATTCCCAGATTGCTCGGCAGTTGCTCGCATCGCCAAATCCTAGAATCGTTCACACTGGAAAAGACCCCTAAGATCATCACCCCTTTCAGTGAAGAAATTGTTCTTAATATCCAATCTAAACCTGCCCTGGCGCAACTTGAGGACATTTCCTCTTGTCCAGCCACTCGTTAACGGGTCCCATTTGTAACAGTGGGAAGGTGTCTGTCTCCCTGTGGGCAGGCAGGCACCGAGGGCTTGGGGAGCTCTGACACACTGGGGTGTCAGCTGGCCTCCGGGCAGCGTTAAATGAGCATTTGCAGCTTGTTAGCCTTTGGCTGGGTAGTGGAGGGGTTGGCAGGGTCAGGAAGGCTGTCTTGACTCCCCTGGGTGAACAACATCTGGCAGCACACCCATGCCAAGCTCCAGAGCATCACTCCACCTTCCCCAGGAGCTGCAGGCGATATCGGTGGCTCATTTGTGCCATAAACTGCTGTTGTACGCACCAGGTAAAGCTGCTGTCGAGAGCAGCTGGGCTGCCAGAGCCTCCCCCTGAGCATCTTGCTGCTGGGGGGTCTGAAAAATGGAAGGCTGAAAAACCGGGATGTGCCCAAAAGCCATCACAAGCCGGCAAGGAGAGAGGCCAAGGAATTGTCAGGTCCCTCCAGACTCTGCCACTGAGGATTTCCTGCCTCTTGAGACTGCTGGGAGGATTAGCTAACCTTTTACAAAGCAGGCTGAAATTAGAAGGCCAAAGCTATTCCTGCCAGGGTAAAACTAGCATGGAGCTGGATGCATGCGAGGGGAGCAGACATGGGAATTCACCCCGGAAAGTTTCTTCCAGGGAAAAGGCACCAGAGATACCACCAGGAGCGGAGTTTTTTTATTGACTGACTAAAGACAAAACTCAAACAAAGCTGGGATTAAATCCCCGGGTGGGAGGAAGGAAGTGAAGCCATGATCCTCACTGCGTTTGTCTTTATTGGTAATCCTATCAGGCAGGCAATCGTTAGCGTATGGATAATTGTATTCTTAGCAACAACCAACCACGGGACTTATCTCCCCTTCTCCCGCAGAGCTTTGCATTTCCTGGGTCCTGATCGTCAGAGCTCAGCCAAATCACCCAGAGACTGGCAGCGTCACAGCACTCTTTGGTTCAGTAGCTTTCTGGATGTATATTCTGTCCCTTCTTTCCCCTACTTGCCCAAATCCCAGTAGCCATGAAGGCACCATCCCGAGTCCAGTGCAGCACTTGCTTTCAGAGGCTTCCTCTGAGCCCTGGAAATTGCTCACAGCCAGAGACAGAACCAGGGAGGGGAAGCTCCAGGGACTGGGTCCTTGCTCCTATAGTCACGCAGAATGTCAGTTTTGGGCACAAAGAGGAATTCTGGGTGAGACTGACAGAAACTGGCCACTGTGAGCTGCTAATAGGGTGCCATGGGGTGTTCTGGTGTTACACACATTTCCTGCTGTCACAGTGCCCTTGATTACTGCCAACACCCAGGACACCTCCTGCTCTTTCTCTCTGGCAGAAATTTTCCACGGGTTTTGGTTGGAAGTGTGTTGGAGGGTGTTTGCCCGCTCAGGAATGCAGCAGCATGTGGCTTGTGTTAACCCAGCACGGAGACAGAGTACTTCAGTGAGCACCTTCCTGAGCAGGATATATCACTGCCTTAAAATAAGAGAAGCTGGTCCTGACAGCTTCTCCTGAGTTTGGGATCCCTGACAAGGGAACCAACAGGAGTCTCAGAGATGCTCATTAGCAGCTTCTGGCTCTGGACCTGCAGCGATTGCCTCTCAGGTTGCTGGAACCTGTGACATTCACAGGAGTTTTGAGAGCTGCAGGGTTTGGATGTCTCTGAAAAACAACACTCCTGGTCTTGAGAGCAACAGCCAGGAGCAGCAAGGACACACCTGCCAGAAGAGCTGTTCTAACTGAGCCAAACTCATGCAGTAACAAGGGGACAGGATCAGCAAGAGAGCTCACCTCCCCTTGTCCAGACCTGGGGCAGAGCCTTGACTCTCCCGCAGAATGTGATCTGATGGGGGTGACCCCTCAAGCAGAAATTGAGCCCAGCAGGTCCCGTGTGATGCCACCTTGTCCCCTCCATGGTTCTCCAGAGTGAACTGCATGGAGTAAACTCGGCCTGGTCCCTGGCCAAAGCTCCCACTGGGAGGCACAGAGGGTATCTGTGGGGTTCCCCTATCGACTTACAAGGCACGATTAATGCTGGCTTCTGTCATGAATGCTCCAGGACAGGAGGGGAGGGATTCACATTCCAGGCCAGCCAGGCAGGCTCCCAGCCAGGGATCTCTGCCCTGGGCCTGCCCGCCAGCTCCAGGACAGACGAGCTCGGGCTCTGCTGGCAGTGGGGGCTCGGGGAGGGGTTCGCCTGGGCACGGCACCCCCACCCCAGCCCCAGCCCCAGCTTGGGCTGAGGCCGGAGCGGGGCAGCAGCAGCAGCTTGAGTGCGCTGCCCTCTCTTGGGAGGAGAACCTCCCTGCAGCGCCCGGCGAGCGGGGATGGCTGGGAACCGCTTCCCGAGAGCCCCAGCCGGGCAGAGGGTGGCTGGGAATCGCTTCCCGAGAGCCCCGGCCAGGCTGGGAATGGCTGGGAGCAGTCGCCGAGAGCCCCGGCAGAGCCCGGGATGGTGGTCCCCGAGAGCCCCGGGTGGTCAGGGACTGGCTGGGGACGGTCCCCAGAGTCCCGGCCCCGCACAGAAGCCGCTTTCACACGGCCGTCAGCTCTGGGCCGCAGCGGGGAAGCCAAGGGCGGCAGCAGCTGAAGAGTTTTGCCAACAAAGAGGGTTTCAGGAGAGCCGCGGTGACAACTGCTCCGGGAAACGGCCCCGGCACGGAAAATGCTGCGCTGCAAATCTGCCTGCGGGAGGGACTGAGCCGGGCTGGCTCCTGCTGCCCAGGCCACTGCGGGTGACAGCACTCCCAGGATCCGGGAATGGGATGTGGGGCAGTCGGGAGAGCCTTCCGGAGGCACAAAAAAGACCTGATCTAACACACCACACATTCTCAGTCTCTGGCAGTCTTTGAGCTGCACAGGCAGGCGCTGTTCCGAGGTCCTCTGCATCCCTCCCACCCAAAGCAAGGAGGTCACTGAGTTCCAGCAACCCCCTCTGCACCCCAGCCATAACCCAAGTCTGGCTCCACAGGACCCTGTGCAGTGAGGTGAGCAGATACATGCAGGTTTCCAAGGGAAAAGACAGGATTTTATGTTCCCAGATCCTCCCATCACATAAAGCTTGAGCACAGACCAGTCTTATAACTGGTCCAAACTTGGATTATTTCTGCAAACCCCAGTAATGCTCCCAGTCATGGATACCACTTTTCCTTGCCAAGAACACAGCCCTCTCCATGTAGGTGCCAGAAATGAGAAGCTCTCCCAAGAAATGCCCCTGTACTCGCTGTCCTTCAGGCTTGGATGTCACTCCTCTACCTGGCTGATTTCTTACTTCCCTTCTGACACCTGGCTGTGCACTGGCTCGGGGATATTTGGGTTCAATCCATGAATGGCAGAGCTCAGCCCAGCGATGGGGGTGGCCGTAGCTTGCTCCCATCGAAAGGAATGATCCAAGCCAAGAGCTCTCCAGGGAGTGCTTGTTTCTAGACCTTCTCCCTAAGCTCCTGTCACTACTCCTTCTGCTTGAGAGGCCTCTGCTCTCACCCACACAGCTCTTCCAAAAACTTAGTTAATTTTACAATCTAATCCCTGAGCCAGGGCAGGCTCTGAGTGGTTGTTGAGGGTCTTCAGTCTTGAACCAGTACAACTGGCCTTGTCCTTGACAGCACACGGATACAAGCCGATATTCCAAAGGCTCCTGGATGCTGGCAGCCATTCCAGCCCCAGCTGCAGTGGAACAGCTGAGAAGTGACACAGCCTTGGGTCTAAACAAGGCAATGCTGCAGCAGAAAAGCAATTGCAGAATACTCCTCCAGCCCTGGTCTGCCTTTCTCTGTCAGCACAGCTGGGACAGACAGCAGGACACGGCTGCTTCTCCAGCTGTCCTGCCCCTCCTCCTGCTCCAGGCAGGCTGCACAGATTTGTTCCAGTGGCAGCCCCCAGTTCCACACCCCTCTGCTGAGGACAGGACACACACGGTCACACATCACACACAGGTGGGAGCCACCAGGTCTCACTCAGACCAGAAGGGACATGGAATGATTATTTCCCTCTGAATACATTCTCAATCAGCTCTACCTGCCTCAATCCACACTTCTCCAGAACCAGAAGAGGTGCAGGCCCTCGGAGGTGTCTTTATGTGCCTTGAAGGAAAAAATGTGCTGCAAGCCTGTTCATTCAATCCCAAAACCTGTCTCAAACATGCAGCTGCTCAGTACCATGCCTGACACTGCAGGAGGGACACAGCCCTTGCTTTCCAACTGCCACAAAAGCAAGAGCAGGAGTTATTTGCTTCTGCATCAGACTGGAGGAAAGCACAGGAATATCGGCAAAGTTGCAGCACAGGCCATCCAACCTGTGGGCTCCCCAGCAGTAATTAAAATATCAGTGTATATCATCCTCCTTGTTGAAATGAGATTGCAACTGTCACAAAAAGGACGATGTGTAGATAAATCAAGAGGAATAAAAATAAATCAACTCTCACAAGGCCACAGAGGCACTGCAGGAGGTACCAGCAGTACCTGCAAATGAGAAAGAACAGTGAGGTTATCTTGAAGCACCCCAAACTGCCTCCCCAGACTGCAAAGCAGGAGAGATTACTTTAAAAGCATTTTTACAACAGCTGTACAGTTTTCAGCCACCATTAACTGACGGCATTTTCTGGAACTGGGGCTTGTTAAATGCCAAGCACAGATACACCCAGATCATCCACAAGGAGAGGAGGGGTTCACTTGCTAATTGTGCATTGAGCAGGGGAGGTGAGCTGGGCATGGGGAGAGCTGCTGAAGGGCAACTGGAAAGGAGGAAAAAAAATAGGCTTTATAGGTAACATTAAATAAGAATAATGTTTCCAGCAGTGTCAGGAAAAGGGAGGACAGAGGTTTATGTGGAAATGAGCGAGCTGCCTGTCTGCTGCCACAGAGGTGCACACCGCAAGGTTTTTTTCATTTACTCTTTGAGGTGTTTCATTTTACAATATAATGCTATAAATATTTCAAAAGCCTCAGGGCTGCTGTCCCACACTCTATTCCAGCTTATTTACCTACAGTTAATGGTTTCAACAAAGCTCACTGAAAAAATATACAAGTTTTTCCGCTTTCCCAGTCCTTGTTCCACCTCACAGCCAGGCTCCTTGAGGCAGCTCTGCCCCAACCCCTCTGCTTGGAGTGCAGCCCTTCTACACAGCCCCTCTGCACTATGTGTCTTGTCTAGAATCATGGAATCACAGAATGGGTTAGGTTGGAAGGGACTTTAAAGCTCATCTCGTTCCACCCCCTACCACTGGCAGGGACACCTTCCACTAGACCAGGTTATTCCAAGCTGGCCTTGGACAATTCCAGGGATGGAGCAACCACAGCTTCCCGGGGCAACTTTTCCAGGGCCTCAGCACCCTCACAGGGAAGAATTTCATCCTCACATCTAATCTAAACCTACTCTCTGTCAGTTTGAAGCCATTCCCCCTTGTCCTGCCATCCAGGTCCCTGTAAAACATCTCTCTCCATCTCTCTTGTAGGTTCCCTCCAGGTAGCAGAAGGCTGCAATCAGATCACCCCAGACACTTCTCTTCTCCAGGCTGAACAACCCCATTTCTCTCACCCTTTCCTCACAGGGGAAGTGCTCCATCCCTCTGATCACCGTGGCGGCCCTCCCAAAGCAGCACACGACATCTGAAGATGAAACCCCCTCTCACCAGTGAGAGGGTATCAGAAACAAAACGCAGAAACCTCTTATGACAGACTGGGGAGCGCAAGGCAGGGGCAAACAGCAGGTGGGGCCAGGGGAAGTGAAACCTACTACCTACTACCAACTACCAACAAAACCTTCTCCCAAAGCCAGTGCAACCCCAGCAGCTTTCAAACCATGCCCTGGCACAGATGTCCAAACCACAAAGAGCTGAGCAAGTCCCCACAGCACCCCTGGAGTTGTTACCCAACACGTTTAGCACTTTGGGAAACAGAGGTGCACACCTGCAAGGTTTTTTTCAGATCACAGTATGAAAAAAAAGGGACAGGATAATGCAAAATAATTGATTTTATTTAAAATAAAAAGCAAAACCACAATCATCCGAACAAGACAAGTATCCCAGCTCTGCTGGATGGGTGATAAAAGCAGCTAAGGGCAGTGGCAGGGCTTGGAGCTGACAGTGGGACTGTCACACGAATGGGTAACACTTTCCTTCCCCCCTTTGCAAAGGGAATGCCAAAAACCTCCTGTTACAATGTGCCCACACAGGCAGTTCAGATTGGATTCAGCCAACAATTTTGCTTCCCAGCCCACGATGGCTGGGAATTCAGGGAAGAGAGTAGAGGTTAATTATGAAAGAGGTTGCTGTCTTTCCTTGAAGCATTCAGAGAGGTTTGGTGTAACTGAGAAGACAAACTGGAGCCAGTGCACACGAGCTGGAAAGGGGAGGAAGGTCTGCCAGGGGCTCCTCCTTCCTCCTCCAGGAAGGTCTGTCACCTGCTCCTATGGCACTTGTGCAGGAACAGGTGCTGGGACTGGTGCTTCTTGTTCACATCTGTGGTTCTGACAGAGTGTTTGGTTGTTTCCTCCTGAACTCTCATAGCTTGTGTTGGTCACCAGGCTCTATAAAGCACAGCCAGTGGTCCCAAATCCTGTCACCTTTACCAGAGCAGGCAGGATTGTGACAGTGACACCCAGCTGGAGGCTCTCTGCCCATCCCTGGGGAACAGGGCAGCCCCCAAAGCCCCAGGGGGGCTGAGGCAAAGCTGTGCTGCTGCTCTGGGGCTCAAGGAAGTCAGGGGCCCACGGGGTGCTGGACCAGCTGCATCCAGGGCCTCTAAAGCACAAATGCAGCAGAGTTGGAACAAGAAACATGGATGCCCCAAAAAGCAAAAGCCTGGAAAGTGAGAGCACAAAACCCACTCTCCCCAGTCAGCCTCCCAGAAACACAGAGCCAGGCACAAAGGGAGCAGAGTTAATTAACTATTCCTCACTCACCCAGCCTGGAATGAGGGCCTGGGAAGCACCAGCTCCCTCTATTCCTGGAAGGCCACCGAAGCTGACTCCCTGATCAGAGAACTGAATCCAGTCCTATTTAAAACCAGCTCCTGCTCTAGCAGGACCTCCTGTTTAGAGCACGCCATAGAACAGCAACAGTTCAACCCTGGTGAAAACAAACTGTCTTGTTCTGCTACAATTTATGTACCACACAGCAATTCTGGAAGGGCCATCACAGAACACCACACAGCCAAGAGGGCTGGACAACATCCCCAATGTTTTCTGCTACGAAAAGCTCCCACCAGGAGTCTTAAGTTGGAAGTCTCCCACTCAGAAGTCTCAGGTTGCATGGAACACTTTTTGTGGGCAGATGGCTTCAAAGCATCTTAGACAGGAACTACAGTTCAGCCTCACAACAGCCCTGTGAAGTAGGGATTTTCCTCACTGCTCAAACAAGGACTTACCGAAGTGGCCGAGGCAAAAGCTGTAAGTGGAAGAACTGGAGATCCCAGAGTCCTGATTCCCAGGCAGCCTGAACAGACACTGTTTCACAGCAGGAAGTTCCCTGTGGAGCAGTCAGGAGAGGGTTGCTGGTACTACTGTGATGTCTGCAGTCCATTGTAAACACACTGCTTTTCTGTGATGGCTGTCACACCAACACAGGCTTCACCTGGAATTGCTTTATTTCACACCATGCAAGAGTTCACAGGCATGGAAGAATGGTCCATATACTGGATCTTTCCACTGTGCTTCCAGAGGCAGAGGTGTGGCTTTCCCAGCACAAGAATCAGGCTTTCACATCAGATTTTAAGACTGTGCAAACTGGACCACGTGTGCCAAATGCAATTTCATCTCACTGAGGTATTGCCCAGCCACCACAGAGCACAAGGACAGCTCTCCAAGGACTCCTCTCACTGTGACAAAGCTGAGTCTTGTAAGCCTCTGCCTCTCCAGGCCCCACATTCTTCCAAAAGGCAGCAGCTGCAGCCTGCTCTGAGAGGACACACACAGACTGTGCAAGCTCCCAGCCTGTTCATCCTTGGCCAGAACTGCCAAGAGTTGGAGAAGTTGGGGGTTTTTTTTTAAGTAATCTTGTGGAATAATCTGCAGTGTCTACAGAGGAAGTGTGCTCGCTTATGCCTGGCTATCACAGGAAATTTGAGAGTCTGGACAGCTAAAGAATGTACCAAAACACCTTCCCTCTCTCCATTTCCCCACCACCACACTGCTCCTACACAAACTGACTGGCACAGAAGAGTCAAAAACAGAGATCCTAACAAACATATTTAGGATTCCTTTGTACAAAAGGATATGGCCCAGGAGTGCTTA
This sequence comes from Dasyornis broadbenti, assembly GCA_013397935.1. NCBI lineage: Eukaryota > Metazoa > Chordata > Aves > Passeriformes > Dasyornithidae > Dasyornis > Dasyornis broadbenti. Next base: position 189,207 of record VZRN01006271.1, on the reverse strand, counting down.
AATAGGGAAGAGACAAGGTTAAAAATGGATCGGAGAACCCAGACAAGCAATGCTCCAGGTTCCACTAAACCAAACACATTTAAAGAAGTCACAGTTGAGGCTTTAATCTCTCTTTGATTTGCTCTTGCATCAGTGCCTGGGCATTGCTGTGTGTTTATTACACGCACAACACTTCTGCTGTCAAGTTTCCTCCCCCAAAGAATGGCTGAAGCGAGTTCTGTACCACCCTCCTGGGACTCAGGAAAGCACCCTCGGAAGCAGTCCATGGGAAGTTCAGATTTCCTGACAGCATCTTCAGCCACACACAGACACCACTGACACCACCAGTACAAGCCCCTGCTAATAAAACAAACCAGCAGCTCCCACAGATCCCTTCGGGACAAGAGCTTTACCTGGTGTAATACAAATGCATCTACACAGACTTAAGCAACACATTGCATTTTTAAAAAGCATAAAAAACAACAATATGCCCCCCCCCCCCTTAAAATTGGCACTGCAAATTTCAGAAACATTTGAACCCACAACCTCAAAGAAAAGCCATTTAGGGATTTGAACTGCACTGGCCTGAGTGAGCCCATGGCCCCAGAACTGTTTGGTGTTTCAAGACCAGCAAATGTTGCGATCGTGCCAGAGTCAAACTTGGTCAGCAGTTGCCCTGTGCTAAACACCACACCTGCACCTAAAGGACTGGAATTACTGGCAAATGCTGACTTTTCCCCCTGCCAGTTTTTGCTGGGCAAGAAACTCCGGGATTCTCCTGCTCCATTGAGCTTCCCATCACAAGGTGCTAGTGCAGCTTTGTTACCTGTCATCGTGACAGACACAGAGTGGAAGTAGTTGGACGGTTGCTGGTTCAGGTGTTGCACCTCAGGTGTGTGCATGGAGCACGTGGATTAGGACTACAAAAGATGCTTCAGGTTGGTGGTAACCTCTGCTGAAGTTGCTTCAGTGTTTGGGGCATTCACACCACCTTCCCTTTCTTGGTTAAACAGGGATCTTCTCTTGGAAATAAGATGAAAAAGGAAGGTATTTGCCCAGAGGAAGCAAGGTCAGGTGACATGAGAAGAACACAGAAATGCTGCTGCCACTGTAGGCAGAAAATTCGTGTGGCCAAAGCTCAGCTGGAGATTGAAACTGGCCAGAACAGCTGGGGACAATAAAAAAACCAGATTTTTCAAATATATTAATGGCAAAAGGCAAATTAGAAATTACACTGGCCCACTGCAGGATGAGGATGATCACCTCACAAACAGCGACAGGGACAAGGCAGAGGTGTTTAATACTTTCTTTGCCTCTGTCTTCAGCACAGATGATGGACCAAGGGGGTCCCACTGCCCTGAGCTGAAGGACCATGACTGTTAGACTGTTCAGCTCCCAGTCGACCCTGAACTTGCGTGAGATCTGCTGCTCCAGCTGAATCCCTACAAATCCATGGGACCTCATGGGATTCATCTGAGAATCCTTAAGGAGCTGCTGATGTCATTGCAAAACCTCTCAATGATTTTTGAGCAGTCTTGAGCATCCAGAGGGGTCCCAGCTGGCTGGAAGCTGGAGAATGTTGTCCCAATTTTCAAGAAGAAGGACCCTGGAAACCACAGGCCTGTCAGTCTCACTTCAGTGCCTAGACAAATTATGGATGATTCTGGGAAGTACTGAAAAACACCTGGAGGACAATGGAGGCATCAGTCACAGCTTCATGCAGGGAAAGTGCTGCTTGTTGAATCTGATCTCCTTCTGTGACAGGGCAACCCACCTGGCTGATCTAGGAAAGCCAGTAGATGTCAACTTTTAGACTTCAGCTAAGGTTTGGATACTGTCTCTCCCAGGATCCTTCTGGCCAAACTGTCCAGGCCACAGCTGGATAACCGTGTTACGTGATGGGTGAGCAGCCGGCTCACAGGTCGGACACAAAGGATGACAGTGACTGGGGTGACACCAGGCTGGCACGGGTCACTAGTGGGGTTCTGCAGGGCTTCATCCTCATTCCTGTGCTCTTCAACATCCCCATTAACGACTTGGATGCAGGACTGGATGGAATATTAAGTTTGCCAACAACACAGAACTGGGAGGAGCTGTCAAGTCCCTCAGGGGTAGAGAGGCCTCAACAAATTAGATGGGCAATCACCAACCATGGGGAGTTTAACAAGAGGAAGTGCTGGATTCTGCACTGGGGAGGGGGCACTCCTCATTGTGTGGACAGACTGGGGAATGAGAGGCTGTAGAGTAGAACTGTGAAAAAGGACCTGGGGGTCCTGGTTGGTGGCAAGCTGGATCTGAGTCAGCAGTGCCCCAGAGCCTGGAGGGCCAACCATGTCCGGGGGGGCATCAGGCCCAGCATCGCCAGCCGGGCAAGGGAGGGGATTGTCCCACTCTTCTCTGCACTGGGGCAGCCTCACCTTGAGTGCTGGGGACAGTTTTGGGAACTACAACGTGAAACAGACATTAAGCCATTGGAGAGCACCCAAAGGAGGCCACAAGGACGATGAAGGGTCTAGAGGGGAAACTGTATGAGGAGCAGCTGAGGTCACTTGGTCTGTTCAGTCCGGAGGTGACTGAGGTCAGACCTCACTGTGATCTTCAACACCTTCATGAGGGACAGTAGAGGGGCAGGTACCAATCTCTTCACTCTTGTGACCAGTGACAGGACTTGAGGAAATGGCTGGAGCTGAGTCAGGGCAGGTTTAGGTTGGATATCACAAAAAGTTTTTTTTACCCAGAGGGTGGTTGGGCACTGGAACAGGCTCCCTAGAGCAGTGGTCACAGCACTGAGCCTGTCTGAGTTCAAGAAGCATTTGGACAATGCTCTTGGGTAAAGGCTGGGGTTCTTGGTTCCTGTGCAGGGCCAGGAGCTGGACTCGATGATCCTGAAGAGCTCTTTCCAACTGCTCATATTCTAGGATTCTATGAGACATGCACTTGGAAGCGCCAGCCCCGACAGCAATGTCCTCCTGCAGTAAGGTAAGACCCAAGAACCCATTTTCCACAGCTCAGTTCTTGCAGAAGCTCATTTCTTCCTTGTTTTTCCTGAAATTCTCGTGCGAGATCCACTGGATGTTGCGCTAGGCCAAAAGGGCTGGTGCTCCTTTCCTCAAGTGTACAGGACAACATGTAAACATATGACAGTGTCAAAGCAAGGCAGGTTTTTACATTTACCTGCTGGTTTTAAAAAGAGTTCTTTAAAAACTGACCGTCGTCTTCCTTGCCAGTTCCGTGACCCATTAAATACTTGGCATGTACCCACAGCTGGGTTATAGTGCACTCACCCGGGGCGCAGAGGGGACAAAGCATTGCACAAAGGACACAGTCAGGGCATTCCCCTACAGGTTATTCAGGAGCCAACCTTGGACAGCACGTAATGAAGATGAGTGGATCGAGGAAGGGTGATAAAAACTTAAGGAGTGTGAGAAATAGAAGCAGAAGGGGGTAGAACAGAGCTGGCTGGCTGCTAACGGAGCTTCGAGTGGCAGCTGCCTCTGGGCAGGTGGTGTTATCCCTCAGGGGTGGCTGCGGCCTCCACAAGATTCCCTAATCCTGTCAAAAAAAGGTACAACTGCCTTTGAGCATTCCCCTCGTAGCAGGGTGCGAGATCCCAGCATGCAGATTAATCTCAGGCTTATTCTTCCTCTAGCATTGTACAAGCAGGGTAAGAGTTCATGTTTGGAAGCGTTTCTATCAACTAAGCCATCACACAGCTGGAACAGAACGCCCACCCGCCCTCACAGAGTGAAACAATCAACATACAGGAGGAAGAACGGTTGAGACCCAGAAAGCAAATATTCTAGGCAAGGTCCTAATTTTTAATATTTAGGGGTATTCATTTAAAAATTTGAACCGCAAATAATTTAAAAATGCACACGATTTTCAGAAGAACAGAGTTGCATCGTGATCTGCAATTTTACTGATTTTTTTTTAAACCAGGGCCTGCATTAAAGTTTGTTCTCTCCTGCTGCTCATTCCCTGCCTGAAGTCACACTGGCTGCTGAAATGGGATTTGACAATGTCATAACAAGCAAATTGTGAAAACCTCCAGGGCAAAATAAGCAGTCAGTACAGTTCTCCCCAACCTTTAATGATGCTCTGTACTTGTAATTCAACCGTATTCAGTTCTGGGCAACTCCTGAAAACAAGAGCAATCTACAGGAGCACACAGGTCTTCAGGCAGACCCTGCACAGGGAAGTCAGGTGTCATGCTGGGAATACGGACTTCCTCAGGTAAATTACTGCTGCACACCTTCTTTAGCAAGCCACACACTAAGCCACCATAGCACTTGCATCCATGCCAAACCTGGAGCATCCAAGAGCTCAGGAACTGGCCAGCATTCTAATGCAGGCAGGCAGCCAATTCAGCAGCACTGGTTAACCAAGCTGCAAGCAACTTGCGTAGGAATTTTGGCAAGTCTCTGCTATATGAGAAAAATGCTTCATTTAGCAAAGAATGTTTAAGTTCTTCCCTGCAGTATACTCCCAGATTCCCAGTGTTCCACTGTTTTTAACCTGGCCAGCCCAAAGAACTGCCTTCCTCAGCAACTCTACCCTAAGCATATCTAGTCTTGATGTTGCAATATTAATGTTGCTTCCTTCCACACTGACTGAAACTTGCTCGCTATTTATTCTTTTAAATGTAGACGCAGACATTTGGAATTAGGGATGAATTTTGCCTTTAACAGACAATGCAGTGGAACAAATTGAAATAATCCAGGCAGCAATAAGAGAAACCATACAACTACTTGAAGGTTTTCTATTTGAACAAGACATTGAAATCTGAGTCCTGCCTGATCATTCTTCATCTTTAACTGTTCACTGTTCATTTGTGCTCTCTGAAGAGCAGTTAAAACATCCCACCTCTCCCATTAAATGAAGATAAAATCAAATCCTTTTGTCTATTAAAAGAAACAAGTAGGAAAAGTAATAAAACTGTTTATTAAATAAAACCCCTAATTTTTTAAAAAACATCAATAATCTTAGTTTTTTGTTTGGAACAATTAAAATAATCACTGGCTAACTGCTTTACATCCTGTAAGGAATCCCTTGCTGTCCATCCCTCTGCCGTGAGGAACCCCCTATCTGAAGTGTGCCAGCTTTCCCTTATATTGTCCTGTGCTTGTTTAAAACCAACAGCTGCCCTGGGGTCACCTGGAGGAGCTGCGCTCTTTGCTCACGCAGTCGTCCTGGGAAGTTGTGTCCCCGTTCCCCATCATCCCGCACGTCCTCCGCTTTTTCCTCCGATGCATCATCCCCTCTGTTTCAGAGCCAGAGTCACACTGAAGGATGGAAAGATGAAACCACAGTTCAGAGGAACCTCACGCTCTGTGCTGTGCAATTCACCACAAGAGCTACTCAGCAACCCTGAGCAATAATAATGTTCAGAAAATGTACTGTTTTAGGTTATACACATGAAAGAAATTTTAAATTAAGGATTTAAAAATCAGGAACAGAAATGTTCTTGTATTTCATCACTAACTAAACCTGACTTGGGGCAAGACAATTAATGTGTTCCTTTTGGTCCCTAGAAGGACCTCATCTTCCAAGAGAAGACTCTGGCTTCTGAAGAATTTAAGAGCCTAGAAGAGTCCTGTGTCATAACTGATCTATTTTGGATCTTGTTCCCTCTCCCAATTTTTAAAACATTCATTTTGCAGCCGTTTTCCACAATCTAAATGAGTGACAGATTCATATTTAATACTGACATGGATCAAGCAAACTGAATCCATTTAGCAATGCAAAGAGAGGCTGCAGTAAACAGAACTTCCTAAGATCACAGGCTCCTCCACTATGTAGATTTATTTAGTTGCTTTCCATTTATATATTACATAAGGCATGACTATTAGGATATGGGCCCATGATCAGGTACGGAAAAACAATGTAATTGCAGAATATGGATTACCTATTGCAGTAAAAAGCATTACCTCTGAATCAGAGTCTGAAGAGCTGGAACTTGAAGAACTGGAAGAATCACTAGAACTGTCAGAAGCAATACCAGTAGATTCCTGCAGGTCAACTGAATCAGCCAAGGCTGCCAAGTCAGGATGTTCCTGCTTTAGGATCCTAAATACAGTTGAAATTTCAGGGTTAGCCTTTGAACTGTAACACTGCATGCTAATGAATAATTTTAGGTTTTGTTTTCAATGGAGAATATGCCCAGAAAGCTATGAAATCTCTTACCTGTACCATTTCCGTGATAGCTTGGGTCTCCCTCTTACTGTCTTGTGCCACACCACGGGGAAGTTGGTACAGCTGGCAAAGTTTTGTGTGATGGCAATAGTCGTGTCAAGATTGAGGACTACGTGCCACCAGCCACCTAAAACACAACACCAGTGACCATTGGTGGCTGCATGGCAGAGAGCAAGCTCAGAACAGCCAAGAACACTTTTTCCACAGTGCAGGAGGAATGAACATTATCTCCTAAATCCAGGTGAGTTTGCCAACACATCATCTTTCCTCAGTCTTATTTTAGCTTTCACCCCAGTGCCTGACAGGTTCTGCTGCTCCATGCTCTGACCAAATTACCCAGCTCACACACAGCACTGAAGATGTGACTTGACAGCACCACACTGGCTGCTGACAATTTATTTAACAGCAACAGCCATTGTAACCCAGACTGCACAGAGGCCCTTTCTGTTCAGCTGGAGAGCACTTTCCACGCTGATTTTGTAAGGTTCTTATGACTACAGACTAACCTTTCATTTAAAAATAGATGCAAAATTGTTTCTCCACACAGGATAAAAATAGCGGAGGTCTTACAACCCACTTACAGCCTCATAAAAGACTAAGGGAACAGTTTAATGGCACCCGACAGCTACAAACTCTTAACAGAAGGTACACTGAGGAGTCGCTAATAAGTGCCAAGACAATCACAAGGCACCCTTCACACACCACGTCAGCTGGATGTTAGAAACAAGACACGTGGACAGAAACTATGGGCTGTGCTGTACATAAATTATGCAAGATTCACAGGTTAGAATCTGGCAATGAACTCACCTCACCCCTCAGTTACAACGGGCACACAGTGTGCAGCTACTCAGAGAGAAGAGCATCTTTAGCAAAGCTTTATTTAGCTTTTGATTTCAAATGCAAGATGAAGCATAACCACAGAGAGGTGGGTGGAAGGTGTCAGTGCCTTTAAGTAGTTCATTTCCCACAGCTAAGAAAAATTCATATGCAAAACTTAGTCGGCATATGTAAACTTGAAATTTTTGACTAAAAGTTACTGGTATTCAAACACCTCTATTCTTATATGCCATTATTTTATACCCTGACAGCTTCCTATTATTACTGCAATTTAGTTCAGGATTGCATTCCTGTGATGCTGCAACTCAAGTCTCATTTGTTTTGCCATCTTTACCATATGCAATCCTATGCCACTGGCCATACATGTTTTGGGACATTCCGGAAAAACTGAATAGTCTCAGAACGACCTCAGGAGAGTTTCTTTTGTAAGAGATAGACCATATAAAAAAAAAACTAAACATTCTCTTCATCTCTATTACACAGGAGTATCACAAATATGCTTTTCTCTCCCAGATTTCCTTACTGTAGAATTTGCACATACCTGGCACAAAGACTGTCTCTCCTGGTTTCTGTAAGACTTCCAGGGGTTTGAATTCGGGGGGCCAGGTGGGAAGCTGTGTCCGAGGATAGATGACATTGAACCAGGTGATAGCCTCGTCCTGCTGGTTCCCTCCCTCTTCCCGCGTCACTTTGATCAGCTCCCTGGGAGTGCTGGTCGGGAACAGGCACCAACGCTTATGACCCTGGACTAAGGCATTCCATGCACTAGTTCCCAAGGGATCGATGTGAATTCCTGTTCCAGAACGAGGTGGGCCCATCACAAACCATCTGTATGGGGGGCAAGAAAAGTGCTTTAGTCATAGAGCAAGCAGGTAGCTTCCTTTCTGCATTTGAGACAGAGAATTACAGCTCTTCATTGCACATACAGTTAGAAATTAAAGTAATTACAGGTCCTTCATTTACATTCCTGATTTTGTTAAATTTACAACGCAGGAAAAAGATGCAACACGAGTTTAACTTAAAAACCAACGTGAATTGGGACAGAAATGACTGTGGGACAAGCAAGTGAAAATAATCTATTTCATAGCTGTATTTTGTTTTAAACAGTTCTTCAATAAAATAAACAGCGGTTTCAAAGTTTATGACTGTGATTAAGTCCCAACAGCCTGTGTTGGGATTCTTCCTAGGCAGGCGGGATTCTCCTATGGTTTTCTAAAATTTGCTGCTCAAACAGATCCAGAACTGCAGAATAATGAGGAACAAAAGGCAACACAAGGAACAGAGCAAGTTACGCAACCCTGGCCTCTCTCTGCGCCTTCTGTTCATTCACAATAGGCTTTTCATTCCAACATTTAACTACATGGAGCTTACTCTCCAGTGACCATTCAGGATTGGAGGCTTATATTCCCACTGGCCATTTGCAAGGTTTCTTTCTCCCAGTGGAGAACTTTATCTACTGTACATCTTTAACAGCAGCAGCACCTTCAACTTCTCATTTCCCCTGGAACAGAGCAGTAAGACCTACCACACCAGCGAAAGCAGTGTGAAGTAGCTTCATACCAGGCATCAAGAGGAAAAAATGACAATAATTGTTTAATAGCAGAGAGTACAGAACCAAAGCACCAACATGATCCCTCCATGGCGTAGCTGACAGGCAGGTGATGCCCAGCAAGAGGAATGCAAAGGTTCAGAAAATACAGCAAGTTCTCCATCTCCCCTTTCCAGCGCGGCTGTAAATCGAGCTGGTCTTGAGGGATCATTTGCCAGCATCAATTGTAGGACTGTAAGTTTGATTATCAAGCTGCTTTCTTCCTGCTTCACAAAGGAGCTGTAAATAAGCAGGTGTTTGTCATTTCTATTGCCAATTCACTCTTTAGATTCATATTAGCCCTGGAAAGCTGACTAAACCACAAGTAGAACAGTCAAGGCTTTCCTTAAGAAATCAGAAGAAATTAAATGCATGAAGGTCTTTCAGGCACAGACAGATGAACTGTTCAATACCATTTTTCTGACACTAACTTGAGTCTACACACAGAGAAGCTTTTAAAACCCTTATTTGGCAACAGTGTCATTTACTAGTACCTTCCTCCAAACCTTTAACTTAAAATGAACAAAACACAGTTTGCCCCAAGACATCAAATTTACCATTAAAAACTTCACAACTCCTAAATTCAATCCGAATGCAAATCCAAACCCCACTCCCCAAACTAAAATAGCTGCTTCAGTAAATGGCTTCTAAACATTATTGTCTTTAAAATAAAGAGGAATAATACCAATAAAGATGTCCTAAACAGCACCAGTTCTTCATTTAAGGTCTACACACTATCACACACCTCTCAATCCAGAGGTCAGCTTGTACAGGTCATATCCTCAGCACGTGATTAGCACCACTTCCGGTGAGATTTTCCATTATGCTCTAGGAGTACTCATTTCTGAACCTAGATGAACCCTCTTATTCCAGGAGGCATTACGACGCCCTCATGCATCACACTCAGCTCTCAAAAAACCTCAACAGCCTGAAACAAACCCGCATTTTCCGGAACAAAATACAAGAAGTTGGATACCAAGATCACGAGCAAAGAGCTCAGCATGTGCCTGTAGGTGGGGAGGGTGTGGGGGAGACAGACAGCAAAATAAATGAGTCACAACCAGATTATCTCATTTACCTCTAACTTGGGTAAATGATCCCTAGTTCATTAAGCATATTCAATTTCTACTAGACACTACACCTGGTGTGGTTTTGTGTTCGATCACAGCACTGTATATTCTTAGAAGAGAATTTTAAAAAGCATCTGCTCCAGCATTGCAAAAACACCTTCGGTGATCTCAAATGCAATTAGGTTCTTGCTTTACTCCTACAAAAGCACAACTGGACTAGAGACACATGAGAGAGTGCAGAGGAAAGTGCCATAACTTGCTCAACTTTATTTAAATAAACCACATCACAGCCTCGTGTCACTCAAACGGCAACAGGCATTGTCTGACAATTACACTGTCACTGTAAAAACTTTAATTACGTGGGAGGGTTTGGCTTATGCTCATACTGCTATGAAGCGTCACAGTAACATAGACAGAATTGGCTTTTCTATTTAGCAGCCCAAATACAAGGTTATTGCATTTGAATTTATGAATGAAATGTCATTTCACTCCTTTTCCAATCTGAAGCAAAAACAAGGAAAGACCTGAAAAGATTACATAGATATGAAACACTGTTCTCTTTCAAATCCATCCGAAGGGGAGCCAAGAGCTAGTTCCCACATTAGATCCTAACGTAGCTTAAGATCTTTACCTTAAAAGGACTGACTCATAATTAAACAAAATTCCACACTGTACATAAGCCACTGGTGCAAAACTCAGGAGATATTCCTGAGGTGTTTAAAATTTGAATGCCAGAAGGCACATACAGCAAGAAATTGATCTTTATGACTCTCAGTAACTCTGTAATTTTTCAAAAAGCTAGGAAATTATGTAAACTGACTTAATAGAATGAAAAGAAAAAACAAACCACACACTATAAACTTGTAGCAACACTGGTAGCTGAAGGGGAAATTGTGATATACAAATCTACCCTTCTCTCTCTCACAATTACAGACATACTCTGATTTTAGAGATAAAACAAAGATATCCCTTTCTTATGTGAGACAATCCCAAGTATGCATGAACAGTCAATGAGCAGGAAAATACCCAGTTTTGTCTTGCTGTCACTCTACCTGTAAGGTGGCCGTCGCTTCTCCCCTGCATACTGAAAGAGATCATCAGTGAAGAATTTGGGGACCTTGTAGTCCTCCAGGAGTTTCCTTCGCTTGGGATGCTCTCCATAGCTGCTGTCAAAGATGTAGAGTGGGCTGTCATCACGTGTAGTTTCCATGTATTCTATGTAATATTTCATTTTCATCTTCACAGAGTAACCGTCATTGTCCTCCCCACACTTAAACTTCTGGTTCCTGTACTTGCGTTTCAGCCGCTCCAGGGTCCACTTCTCCTGGGCAGACCAGCCCACCTGAGCATTCAGCAACACCACAGGCTTGTAAGGCTTTTCATAACGCTCAACAAATTCCTCCACTGTTAACTGGAGTGCATCTGCCCTCTCCACGTTATCCTGTGAGGGCAAGGGAAGAAAGCAGGACAGATATTAGGACAGACTAAGGTCCTAGGACTGCAGTTGCCTGTGGGGGAGCTTCACACATATCCTTTGCTCCACACACCACGAAGCTATGGAGCTGCCTCTGTGTTATTTTAAGCTCCCCGAGGCTGCAGCCCCATTTCTCCTGGCCCACTCCCTGCACACATCAGTGACACCAGCAGCCTGAAGCCTTTGGCACTGCTCCTCACCGAGGCAGCTCCCCACGCGGAGAGGCCACCCTGCCCTTTCGGCTGACGCATCCTCTGCTACATTTCATCCCCTCGGGACACCGAGAAGCACTCCTGGGAATTATGCGGGTGCCCATCCCACCCCGGCGGGTCCTGACCTTCCCACACTCCTCGCCACGTGGAGGAAAGAAAGTCCTCTCCCTCAGCAAACCTCCCCTTCCCGCCAGCTCTGAGGCAACCCCAGCCTCAGGAAAAGGCCCCTTCCCGCTTCCCATCAGACGTTCCGGAGTTCCCCTTCACCTCACGCATTCCTAATCCCCTCAGACGCCCCCTCCATTCCTGCCCCCTCAGGGCTCCCCAAACCCCTCAGTCGTGTCCCCACCCCAGGTCCCTCATGCCCCCCGGTCCCCTCAGGTCTTTCCCCCGTTCCTCTCAGGACTCGGTCTGTCGCGCCCCACCTCCATTCCCAATTTCCCCTCCTCCAATTCCCCGTCCTCCTCTTTGCCCTCAGCCCCACGCTGCCCTCCGCCCGACGCACCTTGCAGGCGGTGGGGCTGAGGGGGAAGGTCTCGCAGTAGTTGTGACGGGTCCAGTCCAGCGAGTCCTTCAGCTCCGGCCGGGCGCTGCGCTTCGCCTCACGGATCCGCTTCTTGCTCTTGTGATTCATGGCGGCGGCACTGGGGGCCGTCACCGCCCTCCGCCCCTGGCCCGACCCTGATCCCGATCCCGATTCCGGCTCCGCTCAGGCCGCACCTTCCAGAAATTTCACCCCGTGCCGCCGCTGTCGCCGTGGCCCCACCCCAGCCGCGCTCCCATTGGATGGCTGGACGCCGGCTTCCGCCACGCCTCGGTGCTGATTGGCCGATGCTGGCGAAGCGGCGCCCCCGCGCCGCCATGTTGAGAAAGGGCAGCGCGGGCGGCACGGAGGCAGCGCGGCCACCGGGCACCCTTGGCTGTGCAGTCCTGCGGCCGCACCGGGAACCCATCGTCGCCGCTGCCCTTCTCACGGCGGGCCCGCGCTCCGCGCTTGCTGCTCCTCTGACAGCGGCTGGCCGGCAGCGTGTTACCCGGTTTCCTCCCTTCTTCCAGCAGCAGCCCACGGAGGCACCCGCCCCGCCCCGCCGGGGCAGCGGCGCGGGCGGGAGCGGCCCGGTTTAAGCGCGGCGCCCGGGGGAGGCCGCGGCTGGGCGAGCGGCCCACCGCCATCAGTGCCCGCGGCGGCGCTCTGCGTGACGTGACACCGGGAGGAGGTGCCGATTGGTCAGCGCGGCCCGGCGCCAAGACGTGTCTGTTCGCGATTGGCCCATGGCGGAGCCGGGGCGGCGGCGCGCGCGGCGGTACCGTTTCGAGGACGGTCCGGCGGCGCTGGCTGTGCGCGTGCCCGAGGTACCGTGGGCAGCCGGGACCCGGGGAACAGCGGGAACTGCCCGGACCCCGGCACAGCGCCTCGCCCCGTGCGTTGCAGGTGCTCGACTCGCAGTATGGGATGTACGTGTGGCCCTGCGCCGTGGTCCTGGCCCAGTACCTGTGGGCGCACAGGCGGAGCCTGCCTGGCAAGCGAGTGCTGGAGGTAGCGCCTGCTCCCCGCCCGGCACCCCCTCTCGTGACTCGCGGGTCAGGCTCCGCCCGCGGGTCAGGTCTCCACGAACGCGCTGTGGTTTCAGATCGGTGCCGGTGTGAGTCTCCCCGGCGTGGTGGCCGCCAGATGCGGTGCCCAGGTGATCCTGTCTGACAGCGAGGAGCTGCCCCGCTGCCTGCAGAGCTGCCGCAGCAGCTGCCTCATGAACCGTCTGTCCCACGTGCCCGTCCTCGGCCTCACCTGGGGTCGGGTGTCGCCAGAGCTGCTCTCTCTTGCTCCCATAGACGTTATTTTAGGCTCAGATGTCTTTTTTGACCCCAAAGGTATGTTAATTCTCTCAGGTATCTTTGGCTTATGACTGCGAGGACTTTGCGTCCAAGTAGTGCCAGGGAACGGTGTCAATAGATCAGCTGACACTGTGCTACTGACCTTGTTACTCTGGGGTAATTCTAGTTTAGAGCTGTCATAAATACAACTGAGAGCATGAGAGTAGGACATGGAGTAATTAACTAAATCCCTTTATGCCATGCTTGAGTCTCTCATACAGGTAACACCATGTTTGCACTGATTTGGTAATTACCATTTCATAGAACTAGGCAGATTTATCCACACCTGACATCCAGAGACTAACCCAGACTACTTTATCTCCCCGAACTACACAGACTTTGAAGATATTTTAACTACAATTTACTTCTTGTTGGAGAAGAACCCACATGCTCAATTCTGGACAACTTATCAAGTCCGAAGGTACATTTTTACATATTTAAAACTCAAATCTTACCTCCCCGTTTCAGCTGTGGACGAGTGTTAACTTCTCTGTGGCACCAGTATTGTGACTCAGAAAAGCTCCTTATTATGAGTCAGGCTGCTATTTGCACAGTAAATCCTGGGGGTAACTATCTGAAAATAGCTGTTGAGTAGAAAACTGTTACAAACCCAGCTGTGTTGTACTGAAGTTAGGTGATGCCTGCTCGAGATACTGTAGCAGTCATAACCCTGGGTTAGGTTTTCACACTGTTTCCTCCCCTCAGTGCTGACTGGTCTATCGAAGCTCTGCTCTACAAATGGAAACTGAAAAGCATCCACGTCCCCTTGCACTCCTTTGGTGCAGACAAAGAGCACTTGGCCAGCTCATCTCTGCCAGGAAGACACACAATTGAAATGATGATCATCTCACTAGCACAGTCAGATGGCACTTCAGTTTATTCCACTTCAGGTTTCAGTACAAGGTGATACTCAGCTGTTCACTGTAGCACAGAGCTTCAGAGAACAGTCCTGTTTACAGCAAACCTCACTGATATTTTGGGGAAAGAGCAATTCTTAAAACATACATTGTAAAAATAAAGCTGTTTGGTTTTCCAGCTATGGCTTTGGAGAAATTTGTGTTCCTCCCCCAAGCCCATTAAATAGTTCAGAGCCTCAATTCCATCATGTGAGCCACTGCACAACAGAGCTTAACCTGGAAATCCACAAGATCCAACCTAAATCCACAACTTCAGCTATGAAAAGGTACCTGCACTCTTTCAAAATAAAAACCCATCCCTGTAAGATCCCTCTTCCCAGGACTGAGAATCCTTCCCAAAGATCCACATACAAAAGCCAGCCCCTCTGTTTGTAAATGAGTGTGTGGAGACTGCGCTAACCTGGAACATACAAACTCGTCAGTTTGTAGAAAAGTACTTTTAATCCTCAACAAAGCCATACTGCCAGTGTTCAGATGTTTCCATTCCCATTTAACATACATGCAGTAAGATAAAACAATGCATTACAATAACCCTTGACACAGGATGTTTGAAGTTACAAATCATTAGGTACCAAATCAAGATAAATCGTCACTCTTAAGATCAGCCCCTGTCAAGCAGCAGCCTGGTGAGCCAGGGCAAGCACACAGCAATGCAATTATTAGTACTGCTCAGTGTGGACCTCCCACAATACCATCCCAGGACCTGGCTGGTTCTGTGTTCATGGCCTAGTGTGTTACCACTTGCCACACAACAGTGGGTGTTAGTCACAAAACTAATTAAAGTTTGCCCACAGTAATTTAAAAGCAACCCCAGTGGATAAAATTTATAAGCAGTAGAATGCATTTGGTTACTATATAGAAGTTAAACATTGACAATATAATTGCAGAAATCTTTTCAAGCTAAAAATAAGCTGACCCAAGACATTAAGTTGAGAAAAGTTAACACAGAAAAAAAATGTTTAATATTAACTACAGAGACAGTGGGTATAGTACAGAATGTCTTAAGCAAAAGATACACCAATCAGTACTTACAAAGGAATGAACCATTTCTTTGCTTAACATTACAATTCTCATATGTAAGTTCATATATGTAGGTTGGTAAGTTTTACCATTCTGGAAAAAATAAGGTGTGTATATCATCAGCTAGATGTGCTCACTGTATGCTCCATTTTTTTTACGCAAGGCCCGGGTGACTGGAAGTGCAGTTGTCAGGCATTTAATTAACTGGACAGCCATTTGTTTCTGCACGACAAGGCATCGTTACACAGGAGCAATCAGGAGACAACAGGAAACAGCCAAGCACTCTGCACTGCAACACGCCACCTTAACAGCTAACCAGCATTACTCAACTGCTACACAACTGCGCCTAGTGCACAAAAATACATAAGAGAAGAGATTAGAATTGAGTCTGATAAAACAATTCTTGCAAATATCAACTGTCACCTGAAAAGATTTCTACCAATTTGAATTTGAAGGTACTATTTTAAGTCAAAGTTGTTCTTTCTTTTTAAAAAAGCATTTACAGTAAGTTTCAAGTTGAAGTTTTGTGGAAATTTAATAAGGAATCAAGACAAAATTGAGAATACTTTTTGACAGTTAGCTATCAGCATATAATGGCTGCATGATTTCTCAGTATGAAACTGGAGGCAGCAAGTTACCATCAGTTTTAATTTCCAATAGAAGTCAGCACTATATAAACAAAAATGAAGTTTTACCTCAAATATCCAAGCCAATAATGAAATCGGTAGTCGTTCACTTCACTAAATTACAAGAAATTTGAATAACAGCAACAAAATGGCACATAAAATGTAAAATCTGCCACTTGAGGCGCAACTTAAACAAGTAAAAAGTTAGACAAAATGTTACAAAATAACCTTTTCAACAGCTGGTTGCTCGGCCAGGGTCTCTCCAATGGGCTGAAGACTCAAGCGATCCTTTCCCCCCAAAGGCGTCCTTTATGTGGGTTCTCATTTAGCTGAAGCATCTAGGTTTGAAGAGAAAAAAGTTCAGCCAGGTTTCTACCTTGTCTATTTTGGGTGTGGATGGCTTCAGAGATACTTCTAGTTGTGTTTCAACTGGCTTTGACTAATTTAATTAAGTTTTAGGAATTTCAACAGTGTTCCACCTCCCCCCATCTGTTGCTTTACTTCAGAGGCCAAATATAAGGTTCTGTCAAAATATTTAGTTACAAAGGACAATAAGCACCAGGCTGTAGATCAAGCCACCATTAACTTCAATTCAGCCTGTTCAAACCGTCAATTATTCAAAGTTCTATAAAAGTTAAAAACCTAATACTTCTTCATAAAGACTTAACTAAACTCTAATTAGCATTCAAAACCGAAAAAGTGACTAATTTTGCTACAATTATCTAACTCCAGAGCTAGCTCAGGCCCTTTCCTTTTAAAAAACAGGACCAAACAGTTTGAAGGGTTAAAGACACACTATCCTTTCCCCACCCGATGTATCCTTAGATGCCTCTTCAAGATGTCGACTTGAGGAAAAACTAGTTTCCATGTTTTTCTCGTTGCAAGGAATTTGCCACTTTTCTAGAACAGTTATTACCTCCAGTCAGTACAACGGCCACTGAACCGATCTTCCGTTCTAAAAGGATAGTGTATCTTTAACAGTGTAAGACAAACCTGCTCCAACACTCGCCCACAGAAACTGGTCCCTGGAGGATCAGCCAAATCAGTTAAAATCTGCAATACTGGCCAATATTCTTTTAGCAAACAGGAGACCGCAGCTTTAAAGGGGAAAATGCAGATGTTGGATAAATACAGTAAGAAATAGTCATTTTCATCATAGGTTGCGTCTCATACAATATTTTATTAAAACCAAGGCATTAATCTTGCAATAAAACATTTTCTTTGTAAAAAAAAAAAAAATTTCTCCGTAGAAAACCCTTCAGCAATTATTTTCCTAAATCAATAACCAAAGAGCACTGCTCAAGAACAAAAAAAACCAAAAGCAACAACTAACATTGTGCCCCACTAGGATTCACTTGGTTCAGGCTATTAATATTCCAAGAACTACCCAACACCCCACCTAAGTGCTCTAATAAAGTAACATGCATCCTGTGCTGACCCCGAGGTACATTACCATGTTCCTAGGAGGATACAGCTCCTTCTTCTTCCGGAGACTTGGGAGGGCTCTTAGACCTGGATCTAGAGTTGGATTCCCTCTTTGAGGCAGGAGGAGGGCTTCTAGATCTGGACCGGGATCTTGACCTGGACCGGGATCTGGAGACAGATGAGGACTTTGACTTGGATCTCCTGGCAGACCTGGACTTTGAGGTGGAGCGAGACCGAGAGCGTGTGCGAGACCGGGATTTGGATCGACTGTAGCGGGACCGACTGCGAGACCTAGAGCGGCTCCTGCTTCTCGATCGGCTGCGACGGCGTCTTCTAGGGCTAAAACATACCAAAAGGAAAGAGAAAAGGGAAAAAAAAAAAAAAAAAAAAAAAAGGGCGTAAAANGATGGGGTGGGTAGGAGGAAAAAAAAAAAAAAAAAAAAAAGAGCGCGTTAAAAGTTGCTCACGGGTGACGAATGGATTCGAGCGAGTGCTGCGGGACAGTGAAGGCGGAACAGGACGCACGTGGGCAAGAAAATGAGTGTTACGAGGGCGCCATCGTTCAGAGCGAGTGGCCGGGGGCTAAATCTACTACAGGGCGAAACTCTCCCACTCCGAGAGAACTTGACGTGCTTTTGCTAGTAAATCTCTAGTAAACTCCTACTCCCTCTTCCCAGCCCCGCTGCTAAACTCACTGGGAAAAGGACACAGACTCACAGAATCGGTCCGGCTGGGACCACAGTGGGTATTCCGACCCAACCTTCCTGCTTAAGCAGAGTCGTCCTAGAGGATATGGCACGGGATTGCGTCCAGGCGGTTCACTGAGAGACTTCACTACCTCTCTAGGCAACCAGTACGAAAACAAACGGGCCCCGTTGCACAGGCGCATAGCTAAGCTTCATCTCCTTATTTACTGCCCAAACTCCACTGCCCGTTCCGCGGCACTCACCTGCGGCTGCGGCGGCCGTAGCCGCTGCTGCTGTACCGGCGGGGCGGCGGCCCTCGGCGGCTGTGGTGCGAGTCAGGCGGGCGGCCGTAGCGGGCCATCTGCACGCGGAGCTCCCGGCCGTCCAGCACCGCCCCGTCCATCGCGTCCATCGCGTCCTCCGCGTCCCGCTTGTCGTGGAAGCGCACGAAGGCGAAGCCGCGGCTCTCCTTGGTGTAGCGGTCCCGGGGGATGTAGACGTCGCCCACGCGGCCGTACTTCTCAAAGACCCTCCGCAGTGTGTCCGGGGAGGTGCGGTAGGTCAGGTTGTCCACCTTGAGGGACGTCATGCCCTCCACGTCGGGCGGCGGGCGACCGTAGCTCATGGTGGGCAGGAGCCCCTGAGGGGCAGCGGCGGCCGAAGAGAATAAACCTGAGGGGATGAGGGGGGTCAGCAGTCGGCGCGGCCCTGAGGGCGACGCGCCTCACACCGCAGGACAAGTCCAAAAAACAAGAGAGCTACAACGCACAGGGGAAAGCCACGGGGTCCGCAAGGAGCAGCACCCACCTCAGCGTCCGAGGGGCGGCCCGAGACCGGAGTGAAGCACCAGGAATGGCCGCTCCGTCCCGCCGCGACGAGGAAATGAGGGGGAACCGCCCGCGCGCGCGGCTTAACGCCACAAAATGGCCGGCGGCGCCCCGGAAGGGAACGCGGCACCGCCCCGCCCGCAGCGCCGCGGGAGCGACCTCCGATCGGTTTTTCCTTCTTTTCCCCGAGGTGGTCTCGGAGGAAGCGCGGGGAATCTGCCTTTAAATTAATAATTTACCCTGCGGTTGGAAAGTGGCTTTTAAAATAGCGCCGCCGTGACCCGGAAGGGCTCGGTGGAGGCGGGGAATTTTTGAACAATGTGTGTTGAAAACCGTAAAAACCCCCAAACAATAATAATAACAATAAAAAAGAAAAAAAGGGCAGAGCAGTGTGCGTGTGGGGGAAAAGGGGCGAGAAAGCCCCGGTATGGGGAAAAAAAGCGATAATGAAGGGACTCGCTTGTGGCGCGGGCGGACGAGGACGGTTTAAAATGGCGGACGTAGAGGGGAGAGCTGTGAGGGGAATGGGGCCTCGTCTCTGTGAGGGAACCGGCGCTCGGGCCGTGCTCTGTGAGGATGCTTTTCCCGGAGCAGCTGCTGTGGGAGCTCGGTTCTTTTCATGTCCCCGCTCCACTCTGTGCCTGTGGCGCTCTGAGGGGCCGGGCAGCCCGGAGCGGGCTCTCCGCGGGCTCTTCTTTATCCCACGCGGGCAGCGGTGCCTGGGGAAACCTCCTCGACCCCGCCAGCTCTAGATGTGCTCCCATGGATCCGCGCTGCAGCCCATGAGATCCCCGCCGGCTCCTCGGTGCTGCTCTGCGAGTTTGTCGTGTGGCAGGAACAAGGGAGAAGATTTACACAGCCCTTGTGTAAGGGTGACAACAAACTTCTCAGAGTCCAGGGAATTCCGTGAAAGCTGCTCCCCTACCCCAAAAGTTGTTGCTCTGTCACCTCAGGCACTAATAAAACGCCCAAACTCAATTTCTGAACCAATACCTGTTTCTCATCTCACAACAGTGTTAGAAGTTTTTACCCATCTGTTTCATAATACTGTGTTAAAAAAAATAATAGAAATTAGACTGTTTTCTACTGGTCTGTTTAATCAAATGACAGTATTGGTATGAACAATTATTTCAGTATTAGAATTTAAATTCGTAGTCGTACTATAATTGTGTTTAATTTTTTGGGTTTTTTTTGCATTCAATAAGTATAAAAATAAGTAGACACATTGATACAAACCCAGAAGCAACAGTTGGCTTCCTGCTACAAATTACTTCAGAAATCAAATAAACTGATACTGGTTTCACGTTTTGTATTGCTTCATGCTTGTTCTTCTTTTTTTTTTCCCCCAGAGAATTTTGATTTAAAAATCTGGTTTTCGTCTGCTGAAACCCTTTCTTAAAGGAGAAAATTGAAGTTTGTTTTTACCATGATTTCCCTAAAATGACAGAGGGAGTTTCCTGTGTCCCTTCCTCCCAGCTTCAGTCACTTCAAAACACATTGCTGCTGTTGCCAAATGATTTGTTCCAGTACACTAGCCCAGTTTGCTCTGCAGCAGGGTGGAAGCTTCTACTGGCACAAGGGGAAAAAGACACACGAGGGATACTATTCCTGGAGGATCTTAAACTTCTACTACTGTAAATTAATAATTTTAAAAAGGAAGAAGAGAGCTTTTCTTGAGCTAAGACCCCTCACCTTGATATTTTGAGTGGATCTTTGTAAAGCAGCCTCTGAATAATCACATTCACTTCCTTCCACAAGTGAAAAATACACACTGTTTTGAAAAATACATTTAAAAATACTGCTTGGGAATTTTAAAAGCCTCTAATGCGTGTATTAAATATATGTAACTATAGCTGGAAAGGAACAAGAGGGAGATGTCTTTACAAACAAACTGTGAGGCCTGCTGGTAGATAAGGCCAGATACTGATAGGTGAAAGAAGCAATGGGATGAACCATAAATTCCATAGGAATTCCATTAATTGGCACAGACTGTTACTCACCCAAGGCCATGCTAAATCCCTGCACTTAGAGAAAAAGAACAGAGAAACAAAGAAAAAAGAAGGGGGGAGAATGTACATTGCAAGGGGGTCTGTATTAGGCAGTTCGGGAAGTCTGTACCTCTCAAGTACCTCAGCCAATGGGGAAAGAGAGAGGGAAATGCAGCTGGGCAATCAGGATAAAAAGAGGCTGCGTCCTCTAACAATTTGAGAGACCCCATGGGAAACTGTCCCATGACCTCTCCCTTTATTCAAATAAAGTTACAGGACTCCTCTGTCTCCTTTTTGGACATAAACCTCTGGTGTCTGTGAATTAATTTTCCTGACACTGGGGTGTGGATTTTATTTCACAGAACTACATATGTTGGAAGGGACCGTGGTGGGTCGGTCCCACCTCCCTGCTCCAGCAGGGCCATCCCAGAGCACAGGGCACAGGATTGTGTTCAGACAGCTCTGGAGTATCTCCAGTGAGGAGACTCCACAGCCTCTCCGGGCAATCCAGTCCTCAGTCACTGCACAGGAAAGAAGTTCTGCCTCATTTTCGGGTAGAATTTCCTGGGCATCAGTTCCTGCCCTTTCCTCTTGTGCCATTGCTGAGGCCCCTGGAGCAGAGCCTGAGCCCTGCTCGGAGCCCTCCCTGCAGACAGGGACAGACAGGGATGAGGGCCCCTCAGCCCCTGCTCTGTCAGTCTTTCCTCAGGACAGAGATGCTCCAGCCCCCAGATCATCTTTGTGGCCCTCCACAGGACCTGCTCCAGGAGCTCCGTGTCTCTCTCAAACTGAGGAGCCCAGAACTGAACACTGCTCCAGGGGAGGCCTTGCCAGGGCTGAGCAGAGAGGCAGGATCACTCCCTGACCTGCTGGAAATGCTCTTCCTAACACACCCTGGGACACCAGCGCTCTTCTTGTCCCTCCCCAGGCACAGTGCTGGTCATGAACAGCTCGCTGTCCACCAGGACCCCCAGCTCCTTCCCCACAGAGCTGCTTTTCCAGCCGGCCTGTGCTGGTGCCTAGGGTTGTTCCTCCCCAGGTGAAGGACCCTGCACTTGCCTTTGTTGAACTTCAGACAATTCCTCTCTGCCCATCTCTCCAGCCTGTCCAGGCCCCTCTAAAGAGCAGCACAGCCCTTGGGGGTATCAGCTGCTCCTTCCGGCTTTGTGCCATTTGTGAACTTGCTGAGGAGGCATCAACCCCCTCATCCAAGTCATTGATGAACAAATAAAACAACCCTGGGCTCAGTATTGAGCCCTGGGGGACACCACTAGTGACAGGACTCCGATCAGGCCCTGTGCCACTGATTATGACTCTGGGGTTTTCCATTCAGCCAGTTCTCAATCACCTCGCTGCCCACTCATCCCACCTACATGTCCTGACTTTCCCCAGGAGGTGTTGTGAGATATGATGTCGAAAGCCTTGCTGCAGTCAAGATGGACAATATCCACTGCTCTCCCCTCATCCATCCAGGCAGTTGTTTCATCACAGAAGGTGATCACATTGGCCAAGCAAACCTTATCCCTCTTCAAATCTAGTTTAAACTCTTTCAATGAGCCCTTCTTAACTCCTGGGTTAAGATCCTTCTTCCTGTTTGAGACCCCTGTTTTTTTAAACCCATTACTGGAGACAGCAGAGGTAAAATGTGGTGATTTGTTGCTTACTTCTATGCATTCTGCATTTCCTTCTCTGTCTTTTTGGCTAGCATTAAAGTGGAACTGATTTAGTTGAATTTCCCAATTCCAGAGGCCCAACAGAACAGACAGAGATGGTAACAGGAAAAAGTGGCCATTCAGTCAATGCCTGACCCTCTCTCAATTTTGCTGATGTTTTAACAGAGATCTTCATGACTCAAAGTTCAATTGACCTTAAATTTATTATTTAAAAGTACTGTGAAGTAAAAGATTAATGGTGTCACTTCCATCCCTGGAAGTGTCCAAGGCAAGGCTGGATGGGACTTGGAGCAACCTGGGATAGTGGAAAGTGTCCCTGCGCATGGTGGGAGTTGGAATGAGATGAGCTTTAAGGTCCCTTCCAACCCAAACCATTCTGTGAGTTCATTATTCTGTAGTTCTGTGGGGTGTTATTTTTTGGTTTGGTTAGTGGGTTTTTTGTCTGTTTGTTTGTTTTTGTGTGTGTGTGTGTGTGTGTGTGTGTGTGTTTGGGGTTTTTTGGGGGGGTCAGGGTTTTTTTTTTGTTTGGGTTTTTTTTTTTTTTTAATCTTGCCAGGTGTTATTTAGTGGATAGAGATTTTACAATTTTTAAAAACTTTTTAAATACAAATCATTTTAATTTAAGGGCTGGGAGATTGTCACCGTTTTCAGTAGAAAAGGGCTGATTTCATAAAACTGCATTTCCCACAGTGCACAAGGGCTCTCAGGGCCGGGTCAGCTGATTGAGACACTGAAATGTTCCTTATTTCCTGTGCAGTGCGTGGAAATGACTGGTGGGTGCGAGTGGCTCATCTTTCCTTCGTCAGGTGATTGAGAGGCCGGGGACCACAATTCTGATTTCAACATCAGCAAGAAGCTGAGCCGATTAACCTGCTCGATATTGGGAAAACTGCTCCTTTGGGAGAAAGGGATGTCATGAAGTAACACACTGCAGTCAGCCCTGCTAACTTCATGGGAACAGGTAGAGGGAATCTTGGGCTTTACCTTTTGTACCAGACCTTTTGTTTTTTAAAGTTACCGACTTTGTTGCACATTATTTTAAAAGAGTTACCAGAATTCTTGATTAATTGATATTTTCTAGCAGGTAATAAGTAGCCCTAAGTAATTAGCATTTTCAAAGCTTGCTTTCTTTTATTTTTTTGCTTTTTTCTTTTTAACAGAGGTTAAAAGGAAACTTCTAAAACAAAAAAGAATTTTTTCAGAGTGAAGCTGAGAACTTGGGAAGAAAACACAAAATGTCTTCTGAAGGAAAAAAGCTTTTCAACATCATTATTTTGGGAGTCTCATTTATGTTTATATTCACTGCTTTCCAAACCTGTGGAAATATCGCGGTAGGTGCAACTTTCAAAATGTGCTACATTCCTATCTCAGTTATTTATCCTGGCTTGCCTTTTGTGTGCTCTAATGTGGCTTCATTTAGGATTTTCTAGTGTGTAAGATACTTTGACATTTTATCTTCTTTTGGTTTAATGTTACCAAGATTAATGTGTTTAACCAAATAATAAAGCAGATTATTTCTTTAAGATAGCATAGCTACACACATAACTCTGCCTCATTACCTAGAAAGTAGAAAATCAATCTTATCAAATGTTTGAACTTTAAAAGTGTCAAAACAAATCTGTTTTGACACTTGCAGTGTTGAACAATTGAATTACACTGAACCTTGCATATTCTGTATTCCATATTTTGTATAGTCCCTTCAAAATACTTACTTGCCTGAGTTATTATTAACCATGCTATTATTAACTAGTTTTTCATGATCTAACAAACTAGATCTTGAGGGGGAGTATCAGGATAGCACCTGACAAATAGACTTCCACAATTGCTAAACTGCCAAGTCACCTTCCAGCTGAAGAAGTTATTTGCTGCTGAGTAGTATCTCTTTGCAGAGCAAAAACTGAGCACAGCATAATCCAAATTTACTGTTACTATTTAAATTTTTAGACTCGTGCTACTGCTCGGCTTAGCCCTTTAACTTCCTGAGCTGCTTTCAGTATTATTAGTTCTGTGCCTGCAGGGCAGTTAGATTTCAACATCCCTCTTGAGCCCACAGGTCTTGCAGCTTTTTTCTTGCATGCAAGAAGAATCCTTGCTGGGTTCAGACAGATAAATGTCCTTCACGGCATTGTAGAAATAACTGCTTGGGGTAGTTTTTGTAAGTCCTAGTGCAGTGTGATACTACATGTAAGCACTTTAGTAGAGCCCAGCAATCTCAGAAATCCTCCAATGAATTCAGCACCTCACTGAATTGGACTTCGTGACCATGCAGTCTTGTAATTAATTGTCATAATTACATGACAATTAATCTTTACAAGTGACTTTCAGTCAGATCTGCCTGCCAGTCCAGCTAACTACATGGTCTTGTGATCACGAAAGCTGATTCAAGGGGAAAAAAAAAGGAATAGGGAAATAATAGGAAGCTGAAAAGAGTGGAAACTCTTATCAGAGATTCATAGTTAGGTCAAGTTGCTAGGAGTATTCTGAAACTTCTCCTTTTCCCCCCACTTTTAAAATTAAGGTTGTCATACCTATCTCCGTAAGAAAGGTCTTTAGTGAAACAAAAGTTTTGTGAAGTATTTTAAGGTCTCGTATGAAATCATGATTTATTCACAGAGTACTAATTTCTTCTTCAAATGTAGATGTTTCCTTGCCAAGTATCTCCTGCGTCTTTCTTGTGGAGGTGGTGTGAGTGGTAATTAATATTTTCAATTCTTTTAAGTACTTCGTAGAGTCTATTAATGAGTAACTCTAACATTTGATACTGACTTCAAACCAACGCAGTTGTTCTCAAACTACAAGATAGATTCTTACATATGACAGTGTATTATTCTCTCCTCACAGCAAACTGTTATCACGAATTTAAACAACACAGACTTTCATGGCAGTGGCTACACAAGGTAATTATACAGATTTTCTTCTTTGCTCCTTGCAGGGTGAACTTAGTTACAGTTTCATCCAGTAGAGAGACACTCTCAAGAGACTGAAGTGTTCTGGTGACTTCACATTTTATTGACACACTTAAAGCACTTTAAAACAGGCTTTTCACAGTCCTTCTCTGATTTTTTTTTTTTGCACTTGAGCTACATATCTGGTTTGCATGTGTTTTTTATCGGGAGAAAAACCACCATCATCACATTCTCAGCATTTTACCTTAGGAGGCGAAGAATATGGAAGTTTAAAAATAAATAAAACTGCTAACTCAGGCCTTGGTTGTTTGCTCTTGTACACTGTGTGTTTGTGTAGGACAGGTGGCGTGGATCAGCTCCCAGGAAATGCAGCATAAATGTGAAAGGAGCAGTCAGAGAGAAGCAAAGCCACAAAAAGCCATTCTCTTTGTTCCACTGGTAGAGTCAAACTTGTCAGGCATGACCAGGGAGCTTTTGCGTGTCAAATTAATCTGTCATGTAGGAAAACCTGATTGCTGCTTTGAAGGGTTTACTGTTAATTTAAACTAAAAATCCTGCTGGCACAAAATATGTCTGTAAAATTTCTGTGGCGTATTTGGCAAAAGATGAAAACCTCACTGATGGATTAATGAAGTTCCAGAACATTCTCCTCTAGACATACAGGGTACCCAATACAATAAATGCTGTTCAGGCAGTATGACAAATGCATGCTCTAAATTATAAGGTGTGCTTGCCTACAGTAGTTTGGGACTCTACTCAGCAATCCAGGGAACACTGTACAATCCTGTGTTGGCATGTGGAATGCAATGGGTGAAGGGAACAGAAGAAATAAAGAAATGTTTGACCATCAAAGTTCTGCTGTTAAATTATGTATGTACTTAACTGGGTATTTTGAAATCCATTGATCACTCTTAAATCAGTTGCAATGATGGCCTACATTTTAAGTATTTAATCATCTTTGTTTTTTATTTTTGTAGCATGTCCATTATTTATGGAGTGTTGTCTGCATCAAATCTTATATCACCTTCAGTGGTTGCAATAGTAGGCCCTCAATTCTCCATGGTTGTTAGTGGCATGTTTTATAGGTAAGTATTAATTTTGAGCTTTTGCCTGCTTCCTTTGAAGTATTTCTTTCCTTTTTTTTTTTCACATCTAAGACTCCTGTGCCATTCATGAAATTGTACTGGCTAAGAAAAGCATCTCACAGAGCTACTGCAGATGTGTAACTGCAGAGTATTTCAGCCTACTGGAAACAGCTTATTTTTTTCCACAGTGTTTCCAGACTTTGCTAACTGTGGAATTCAGGTTATGGTCTCAGATTAATGACTATATAAAAAAAATTCTATGTACTTAGTAGGGTAAATAGATTTTTCGCATAGAACCTAACCTGTTTTCCAGTGTCCCTTAGGTGAGAAAAGCTCATTCAGAAGCACCTGAGTGAGGTATCAGATTGTTAAAAAACATTGTCCACTTTAAGTCAATATTGAATAAACTGATCTGTTCTATTCTAGCCTATACATTGCAGTTTTTATCCAACCTGCTACATGGGCTTTCTACACTGCCTCTGTGTTTATTGGCATTGCAGCTGCTGGTAAGGATTGTTCTTACTCTGCTGGCTGTTTTTTATGAGGTTTGAATATACCTTTAAAATATTTTTATTTCCTGAGCAATATATTCTGTCTGTTTCAGTCCTCTGGACAGCCCAGGGAAATTGCTTGACTGTAAATTCTGATGAAAACACCATTGGAAGGAACAGTGGGGTATTTTGGGCACTCCTACAGTTCAGGTAAGCTTTATTTCTTAATATTTTTTTTGGTTGTCTATGTACTCTGCTTTTTACATCTTTTTGTAAGTGGGAGACTACGTCCAAAAATACTGCCTTGGTACCTTGCAGTCAGTGAAGTGGGAGGGAGAGATGGAAGCAACATTTTTATTGGGTTGTGCATTACAGAACAGGGAATGAAAGAAAGTTGGATATTGCAATCTCTACTCTTGAGGTGCTGAAAAGATGCATTTCTGTTAGGGGAGCATTTGAATGATGTAACTGCAATATTGTTGATTATGGAGGGCTATGCCAGTTTATGTCTTTTACAGAGGCAGAAGCTGGTTCTTGCTGCCAGGGTGAAGATACTGAAGTTGGACCTGGCAGTCAAAAGCCAGAAATGAAATATTGTCCTTGTTGTTGATGGCTCTCTGATATTAAACTCAGAGTGCTGCTTGACTAAAAGAGTCAACAAAAGGCTCAGCATCAAGAAGGGCAGTGGGAACAAGGCAGTGGATGTTGTGTTGTGGCCATTAAGTGTTTTGTGCAGGGATAGTTACGTCTCTCATGAGAGTGTAATGCAATTAGGATATAGAGAAAAATAATACAATTATGCAAGAGGATAGAGCTGATGGCTTGAAGAGAGAATGAAAAGGTTGGGACTCTTTGCTGTGGAGGAACAGCAGCTGAGGAGGATTAGACCTGTGTGTTACCCAAACACGAGAGCAGCGGGTGAGCTGAGCGTAGAACTGCTGCTCACCAAATGCTGCTGTTCTGTAACTTGGGTCACTTGGTGAGACTAAAGAGGACTGATTTGGAGCAAAGTGCTTTGTGCAGTGGGTGATGAAACTTCTGCAGCTCGAAGCCACAGGAGAGTATAGAGTTGGATTGTGTCAGCAAGGCCAAAAAGGAATCAAAAAAATTTATGGGAGACAGGTCCACAAATGGTTCCTGCAGAGAGATCCCTTTTACCACCTCTAATGCAGCAATTTTGAATATTGAGAGATAACCAGGGGAATCAATTGCAGAAATGCTTAGGGTGCTGAACCTGCATTGCTAATGCTGCTGTGGGGATGGGATCCTGGACTGGGAGAACATCAGCCTGCACCAGGCTGTGTTTCTAAAGTTTTCAGTTCCAGAATTTACACCTCAGTATGTTATCAGAATAGCAGAGCACTACAAACATATCTAATTTTGTGTTTTACCATGAGTAAAATGCATGGCTTAAGATGAGGAAATTGGCACTAAAACAGTTTTGAATCATTCATTCAGAATGACTGTATTTTGGGAAATGGTAGTTACGGACTCATAATTTCCTTGAGCTGAAGCAATAATTCAGACAAGGCACATGACCCTGCAAAGGAAGTATTACAAGGTCACCTCTTTCAATATGTCAGCTTTCTAACCTATACCCTTCCAAAATTAGAAGCTACATTGATGCAGATTTCCTCGTTTTTGCTACCACCTTGTGTCTTGATTGATGAAAATGAATGGCCAGCATTGTGGGACAGAATCCTCAAAATTGTTTGAAGTTTTATATAGAAGAAGCTGGCGTGGAAAGTGACGCTTGTCTTTATTTCTTTCACAATTGCACAGCCTTGGTATTTCTTTTTAATAGGATAATACTACTGTGATGCAACGACCCTAATCCTTTCAAGAAATGTGTTGCTGATCTTTGTCCTTTTTATTTACAGCTTGTTTTTTGGAAATCTGTATATATACTTTGCTTGGCAAGGAAAAACTCACATATCAGGTGGGTACTGCTTGTTTATCTGCCCAACCTTTAAATATAGTAGCATGAATAAACAGATGAAATAACGAACTCAGAAGTGGCAGGAAGCTTATACAATAGCAGACTGGTTTTTGCCCAGTTTATTGTAGATAGTCTCCTTTTGGAGATTTTCCCTGTGCAGACACACTTGTGCCAAAATACACCTACTTGGGGGGAAGGCATTCTGGCTGTATGTGTAATATTGTACACACCATCCTATTCCAAAATAAGCTCCTGGTGTAGGGTCCTCCTAAATCATACTGGAGATTGATTAAGCAATGAAAGAAAGGAAAATAAAGGAAACCATCCCAGTTCACTTCATGGCTGGCACAAAGCAGTGTAGGAGGCAGAGGCTGATATGGGGCAGCACTGCTGGGAGAACAGAGAAAGAACTTGCTCTGTCTTAGTTTATGAAGACAGACTTCCTGATGGGATTGTAATTAATGCTGTAGTTTTTCCCATTTGACATTGGCAAAGAGCAGGAATTGGAGAGCAGTGGACTTTATTAATGTTCTTAAGCTGGACAGTGGTTGAGACTCTGTTTTTAAAGCAAAAATTTCTGTCAGCTGTGTAAGTCAGGCAAAATATGAGGGGTATTCACTAAGAAAAGTGCAATGATGCAAATAGAATTTAATAACCAAAAATGAGCATTGCTAGGAAATCAGTGTTCTGTAAGCAAGTAAGTTTGATTTTCCTGTTCTATAGTGACTGATAATTTTCCTTATTTAGTCCTAAAGTGGAATATCTGCTAGAATGGTCAATTCTTTTTACCTTTAACAGATGAAAATTCTGCTCTAGTCAATCAGGAATAAGATCTTGACTTTTACATTATAATTATCAGGCTTCAGGAACAACAGAACAGAAAGATCAGTCCACTTCTTGTTTCTGTTAGATCCATCTTTCCAGGTTCTCCACAGACACAGGTTTGGTAATGACACACTGGATAATTTTAAAAGGTCATCTTCTGCATCCCCTCGTCTATAACACAAAGGTTTAAGTGTTATTGGAAGTACTGGAGACACTTTGAACCTAGGGGTTCTGAAATTCTGTGTATTCCAAATTTCACTGCTCTGCTAACCATAGAATACAGCAATTGGCTATGAGGCAGTTCTGCTGTTACATTTTCCTTCATCTTTACATGGCTTGAGATCCTTTTTATTAAAAAAAAATTGATGTCAAAAGGTTTAACAATATTTAAAAATCAATATTTTTTTCTATCCATACGAAAATATTAAGGGCATTTCAAGTTGTGAAGCACACTTTCTCTTTTTGGACCTGTGATCATGCACAAGTTATTTTTAGAACAAGTTTGCGTTGCTGTTAAGCTAAAGGGGAAGTAAATATAGGTAATATCTTCAGGGTCATGCTTTAGCTCAGTACAGGTATTGGCTGCTACTGGCTTTTTTTCCCTGCTTGATATTGGTAATTGGGAGTGACTTTTGTATTAGATGTGTCTGTGCTCTGCTGCAGTAACCAACTTGTTTAGCATAGCTCTCCCCCTCCAGCTGCTGTGACAGTTCTGAGGTTTCGGTGGTTTTAATGCCTTTGTAGTTTCCAAGCCTATAGTTTGTGAAGTCATGGTGCTTATGGTTCTGATGCTGGTTGAGAGCTTCTTTGAGAAATCTGAAGGGGTTTGGGGCAGTTTATGTCCACTCTGAATTATGTAAATCTTCAAAGATGTACTTTCTTCTGCTAATAATTTATGCACTTCCTTTAATTGGCTGCTCCTTGGTCATAGCCTTTGCATGGCAGAAAATGCGAGGGACCCTCTTTAATTTGCCGATATTTAATTAGCACCATAAAACTGAGACAGGAGTTTGCCAGCAGCTCCATGTGGAAGGTAAGCTAGAAAATTAGTGTGTGTTGAACACTGTAGTTATGTCTGTGTTAATTGTTTGAAGGGAGCTGGCTTGGTTTGAAACGCTTCTGCACATCTGGTTATGGCTCTTGTTTGTTTTTCCACAGAGAGCGATCGCAGAACTGTCTTCATTGCTCTGACTGTTATCAGTCTTGTGGGCACAGTTCTGTTCTTTCTGATTAGGAAACAGGAGGACACAAAAGCTCCAGGGGATGATGATTCCACTAATGAAATCCTGGGGGAGAGCTCGTAAGTGTTGGTGGCAATAACGTGTTGTCACATCTCCTCGTTTGTGCTCCTGCTCTGCAGAGGAGCATTGTGCATTCACTTCCCCTCTGTGCTGGAAACATGAACGTTATCAACAACCTGTAGGATTCACAGATTTAATAGAAAAGTGTCTGTATTTTAACAATGAGAATATATGAGAAATAATGTTCTTGTTATGGCATATTCTCAAGGGTGAAGTGCAGAACCACTAATGAAGTTTTTCCTTTGATAAGCAAGTGCCTTGCAAAAGATACCCTTCACCTCTCCTCCACTAATTATTATTAAATGCTTTTGTACTTTATCTTGCCCTCATCAGCCCAGTTGAAAGGCTGGAATAAGCAGAAAGTACTCCTTTTTTACAGGTTGTTTTACAAACTGGAACATGTTTTTCCTGTCTTCTCTAAATATATATGCCACCCTGATAAATACATTAGAAATGCACAGTTACACAGATTCAATGCAGTTTTGCCTGAGGCATCAGCTTAAATATTTTTGCTTTATTTAAAGAAGAATGAAAATGTTAGAAAAAACATCAGTAAGTATGCCTGTGGAAAAAAATCTTGAAAGCTAAAAATGTTCAAAAGAAGGATTCTGTTAAGCAGGCATTCACTAGTGCAGACAGCAAATAAATGTTATTGTTACTTTAGATCTCAGAAACATCTAAAAATACATTGGCATATTCCAGCATATAGTACTGGGCTAGAAAATGTACAGAAGGTTTGAAAAATGAAGATGCCTTCCAGCACAGCAATAGAGTGTGGTTTTTCTTTGTCCATTTTGACCAAGTAACTTGTTTACCCAGGTCTGCAGGAAACAAAATGATGAGAGCAGTGGCTGCCTTCAGTAAGTACGATTTCAAATAATGGTTGCTTCAGCAAAACCTGGCATCTTCACTCCAGCTCTCTGTGTTTGTGCTGGTGATGTGATCATGTACAAATCACTTCAGTCACAGACCTGTGTAGTCCAGGAGAGACTCGGATTGTTCCTCCTTTGATGTGGTTTCAGATCCAAACTGCTTTACAACAGCTTCCTTGTACAGAGGAGCACAAAAGGAGCAGGTTGCAACGTGGGAAAGGCAGAGTGAGATTGAAAAATAAAAATCAACAAACACAACAAGATAAAAAGAAGCCACATGTTGTTTGATTTTGTCACCAGTTGATACCAGTTAACAATTTAGAACTGAAGTGTCTGCAGTTTCCTTTGAAGTTTGATGTGTTCTGCCTGAGACTGCTAAGTTTGTTGGGAGAATGTGGGGACCTTCACTGAAAATTAATTTATCCTTTCAGGAGACAATTGCCATGAACCGAGAATACAAAAATACAGTGAGCAGAAAATTGTCTGATAATTGAAAACTGTGTATCTCCTCTTTAATATTTCCACCATTACATTTCTTACAAAAAGTGATATTTGAATGGCACATTCTTCCTAGGTTGCAGGTTGGGGTTGGTTTATTTAGCGCTCTGCTGTAATAAACAGTAAATGAAACTTTAATATACAGTTCATCAATTTTAGCCAATGTTTACTTTAAGCAAAGAGCCCAAGTAAGTGTACATTATTTTAGTGGTATTATCAGAAGCTTTATTAATTTTCTTCATTGTTTCTTTGCAGAGAAATCTATTACACTGAGCTTCACCAAAGAGATGATGCTTCTCAGTGTTACAACAGCCTATACAGGTATGAAGCCAGCAGAGTTTCACTATGGAGCACTGCCAGGGCATTGCTTGGGATTTTAACCCCAAACTGGAATTTTAACCCATATCTCTGCAAATATTACTTGGATATTTTAGTTAATTTTGGGTTACTCATGACATTTCTCTGTCCTGGGAAGTGTTGCTGTACAGGAGGAGGGGTGCACCTAAATCTGCAGGTGCTTGTTAAGTAAAGTTCTGGGTCCCAAAGTGAGGGTTAGGCAAAATTTACAGAGCTGGCTTTTATGGGATTTGATATTGCACTATCAACAGTTTATAGATTGTTTAATGCAGTTGTATTGCATTTGAATTAAATGTATGTTTGTACATCACATCTTCATTAAGGGAGATTCCTAATACCCTTCATTTTAGTCCTGGTTCTATTGGGAACAAGCATTTTCAACTGTTACTTGCTGTAGCAAGAGTTCTCACTATTTTTAGGACCTTTTAGTTAAACTTCGTCTGCCATCCTTAGACCAATGTATGAGTTGTAAGATAAAAATGTATTTTTGCCATGTAAGTGATTCTTCCACAAAGCATACTATAAAGTCCTTGAATTGCTTTTTTTTTAGGGGTGTTTCTTGCTCTTTATTTGGATTCAGATGTAGTTTTGTTCATGATCAAATTAGGTTTTTTAAAAAAAATAAATGCACTTTCAGTACCTAAGCTCTGAGTCACCGTTACGAAAAATCACTGTTAGGTGAAAAGAAAAACATAGACGTGAACAAAATATAAACAGTGCAGTTTACAGTCAGCTCCCGGTAGAGAAATAGCAACGGTAGCTCTAGAGTTGGGTTATTTCAGCCACTAACCTGAGTTAGCTCGCAGCATCTCCAGTGTTGTGGTAACCCAGATTAACTCACCTGAATTCCCCTTACAGTGCAGTGGGAATGTGGTGCAAGATACCGAGGGAAGGGAGTCAGTCAGGTTTTGCCTGAATATCCTGAAATTTGGTTTTACAGGTGGCGTAAAAACAAATCAGTCCAGACTGGGGAAAAAAATATCTGCTGCCATCTTCTGGATCTGGGTCGGTGTTGCCACTTTAAGCAGGAAAGCAGAAAATTCCATTAGGCCAACAAGGGCTTTTAGTCCAAAATTGCTGGTCAGGTTAAGATGCTCCAAGTGCATCCCTGTTTTTGAAGCCGTGCAGTTCATCCAGACAGGCCAGGATGTGCTGTACCAGAATTTGGCTGTAGCAAAAGGCACAGGATATAAATTAGGAAGTTTTATTTTGAGCCGGTTTTCTCTGTTTAGACATAACATTTTGCATTGTTTTAAATGCACTTTTTTATTGAGTTGGTATTTTTATGGTTAGGATCATGTTAGCTGGACTCAGTGGTGTCACCTTCCCTCACACCTATGTCAATAGAAAGAAAGAAAGAAGGATTTTAAACAAATAGCAGTTGTTCTTTCTCAGCTTAAATTCATTATGTATGTGTAGAAAAGTTCATTTTAGGATTCTTAGCTGCTTATTGGTATGTGGGGATGCAGGGACTTTTAGGAATGCCATAACTTCTGGGGTGTGTGGAAAGTCTTACACTGAAATTGTGCTTTATTTCTTCAGTTATTTCAAGTGTTTTTTCACGTTGGATGAAATTCCAAAATTCCTGAAAAATAGGAATCAAACTGTATTAAGGGGTTACGTCAGCAGTAGCAGCACTGAACCTGGGTACCTGTGACACCCATTAGAGACACTTTAATGTGGCTTTTGTAAACTGGTATAGAAGAATATAATAATTACATAGTTTAAAATTCCCTCTTTGCTTCTATTACCCACACCTCATTTAAATATGTAATTTGAAAGATACATGAGAGGAAAAGAGCCTTTAGACAAAAAGATTTTTTCATGACTTTTGTGAAAGTTCACCTGTCAGTTCTGTTTGGTTTCTTTCCAAGGTTTGGTGTTAACGTTCTTTTCTGGAGTGTATGGAACGTGCATTGGTGCTGTGAATAGGTTTGGCAGTGAAGAGAAAAGCCTGATTGGTCTCTCTGGTATTTTTACTGGTGTTGGAGAAATCTTGGGTGAGTCTAAATTTGCTTCCTTTTGACAAAAAAAAAAAAGGATTAGGGTGAAGAAGTTATTCAATATATATATACATATATTTGTATTTAACTCAGTGATGTGTTTTGAGCTTCCAGGAATGATTATGTGAATAAAAAACGAACTAGTAGCA
The DNA here is from genome assembly GCA_013397935.1 of Dasyornis broadbenti. Taxonomy (NCBI): domain Eukaryota; kingdom Metazoa; phylum Chordata; class Aves; order Passeriformes; family Dasyornithidae; genus Dasyornis; species Dasyornis broadbenti. The sequence continues at coordinate 154,395 of VZRN01006271.1, read as the reverse complement.
ATATAACTGGCACTGTGGTTCCTTACTGCACTGTGAATTTTACCTTACACTGTGTAATGTATATGTAGATCAATATCTGATGCCTATGAATTCTAATATTCTGCATTCTCTTTGGATGAATGAGGGGAAGTACACAAGACTTAAAATGCGAGAAACACTGGGCTGCAGTGTTATTAGGGAATTGACATCATTTTACTATTTTAAGTGCTATTTTGAAACAGTATTATGTTTGCATTTTTATTACTTCTTGAGTGATATAATTTTAAAATTTTTGAATAAATGGTTACACTAAGGATTTCTTTCTTTAAAAAGTTTGCCTGTGTTAAATGAGATGTGGTATTTGAATAAATTTGGGTACAGGTAATGTTCATTAAGTAAATACTGCTTTTTTTTCTGTAGACTCAAGTAGTGTGGTGTTTAACAAAAAAACAGTGTTCGTTAGCAGCTCAGATCCATTGAGTTGTATGTTTTTTGCAATTAAGAGCTGAGCACAAGGCTGTCCATTTTCACTCAGTGCTGTTGCAATACTGAAGGAAAGGAGCTGCTGATGAAATACTTGCTGAAAGGTGAAATGTCTCCATCAGCAACCATCTGATCAATCTCCTGCCCCGTTTCCCTGCAAACTCCTTGGGGCTGTTTGCATATCAGTCAATCTTTGTTATCCAATATGGGGACATTTATAATTTAAATTGTCAGTATTTAAATCTTCACTTCTGCTTCAGTTCTCTCCTCTTTCCTGCTCCTGCAGGTGGAGGAGTCTTTGGCTTACTGAGCAAGAAGAGTCGTTCTGGGAGGAACCCAGTGGTGATGCTGGGCATCCTTGTCCACTTCATAGCCTTTTATTTAATTTTTTTCAACATGCCAAATGATGCCCCCATTGCTCCTATGGAAGGAACAGATCAAGTTGCTTATATGATTCCGAGGTATGTGAGATTTTTGCCTTTGGCTGCTGTAACTCAGGATGTACATAAACAGCTTGTTCCTCCACAGAAAACTCCTTGGAGTTTTTTTTCCATGTGGTGACTAACTCCCTAGAAAAAGCTTTCAGGAATTCTGTTTTTATTAAAGGTAGATATTCCACCAGTGTGCACCCAATTTAGTAACTTGAATGGCATAAGAATAAAAAGCCTGGGGATGAATAATAGCAGTTGTGTCACTTGAGAACTGACGTTTCTGACATGTAGCACAATAGCAAGACCAGCAACTATTGTAGTAGGTGTTAGGAATTCAGTTTATTTTAAAACAGTCTTGGGCTCAGTTTTACATCAGGGAGCAACAGCTTTGTCCTGTTGCACTGGTTTCCAAAGTCTTCCAGTGCTTATTGTCAATTTCCACTTGGTCTATCTGCAGACTGTTCCTTCTAGCACTCAGTGTTTGGGGGAGGAATATAGAAAGCTTTCTTATCTCATCATTACAACTTTCTTTTGGGATATATTTTTGCCAGTTTGTGTGAAAATCCTGTATTGTCAGTTTTGCAGACCCAGCCACGAACTTGCAATTGTAAGCATTTGTGCCTGTGCAGGTGCCTGGTCTTAGCTGGAGTATTCTTCTGCAAAATGAATTGATATTTCACGAATGTTTCTGCAGATTTTGTGAATTCACCATGTGCCTCAGCTTTTAATCACTGCTGTGTGGGCTTAGTGGCTCCAAGCACCCAAATGAGTTCTTTTAGTGATTCTAAATCAGTGCAGAATTGACTGCAGGTAACAGTAACAGAAGTCTTGGCATTCAAGAAATTAAAGCTGATGAAATGACTCTTTTTGCCAAGCCAGGCATTCCCAGTTCTTTTCGAGCGAAATTAAAAGTGTGATAACTTTCTTCCATTCTCAGTTTCCAAATAAGTCTGCCAGAAATAGTTTATAGATCTGTGAGCTGTTTGAATGAATGGCTTTTAAATTGGAATTTCTTTCTCCTTCAGCAAAGAGGTGGCCATGCTCTGCAGCTTCCTGCTGGGGCTGGGGGACAGCTGCTTCAACACCCAGCTCCTCAGTATTTTGGGATTCCTGTATTCAGAGGACAGTGCTCCTGCCTTTGCCATCTTCAAGTTTGTTCAGGTATTACCTGATGCAGCCTTTTGGAAGTAGGGCTATTGCGATGTTACTGAAATACTGGGTTGGGCTTTTTAATGAGCAGAAGAAAAATGTTTCTGCAAATTATTTCATCCTGAATTTTGGTGTAAAACAGTTTTGTGATGCTGGAAACAGTTTCCTGGGCTGTGGTCTTAAAGCTTTGTCTGTGTTGTTTCTAGACAAAGTGGTTTGAATTAGCAGAGATTTTGGTAATGTTTTTACCAGTTTGAAATACCAGCTTGCAGTGCTACAAACACTTTGGAGTTTGGTGTTCATTTTCTACAGTTGAACACTGTTTAAATAACAAGTAAAAACTAAATCTGTTGTGGGACACGCCAAGGCATATGTTGAGGTATAATGAAGCCTTAAGATTGTCTGTCTACTACAAAAGCATCCTGAGAGCTTCATATTAAACTGTGTCTCTGTCAGTTGGATAATCCTTCTGTAGTAGCACCAGCCTGGAAATCTCCACTGATAATCTTTTCACTTTGTTTTTCCCCTCAGTCCATCTGTGCTGCAGTTGCCTATTTCTACAGCAACTACTTCCTCCTGCAGTGGCAGCTCCTGATCATGGTGGTCGTGGGCTTCTTTGGAACAATCACCTTCTTCACAGTGGAGTGGGGAGCAGCAGCAGCCCTTGCTGCCCGTGGCTCAGACTACAGCAGCATTTGATCCCCGTGCCGGGCCTGCTCTGACAGCAGGAACAGCACAGGCACGATTTTTGGGAAGTGTTAAAAGGTGAAAGAGGTCGAGTTGCTGCAGAGGTTGAAATGGAGGAAGCTGCTACTTCAGTCCGACTGAATGTGAAACAGGAAAACAATGCCACATTTGAAAGGCTATTTTTTCCTTGCTTTCATCGACTGAGTGTGGTGTATGCGTTGTTAAAAATCTGGTATTGGAAATGGAAGGGAATGTAGGGATCCGTGTATTGAACAATTCTCTTCTGAGATGTCCCTTTCAGAATGTAATTGCCTAATTTCACTCTGCCATGCACTACAGAATTAGTTTGGGGTTTTGTCCCTTAAATTATTTTTCCTATATTCTAGTTCTGCAGACATTTGAATTCCTGTATTGAATGAGTGATATTTTTATAAGGTAGATTATATTGCAGATCATGTCTGCACAGCTGAGAAATCAATTTGGCGTTGAATTTTTCAACAATTAGATGTGAGGAAGTATTTCTGTGGGAAATATTGCCTTACTCTGTATCACTCAGCTCCTTGTTTCCCAACCATTTGTTTATTAATCTGTTTCATGTGTCTATATTGTCCGATCCATGGGGGTTTTTAGTTTGTTTTTTCTTCTGTTTTTTGGCTTTTTGGTTTTGGTGTTTTAAAATTTTTTTGTAAGGAAGTTGATCAGGTTATAGTGTGACATGAAAAATTTGACAAGAATTTGAAGAAATCACCCTTGGCCATCTTAAGGATGGGATCCCAAGGCCTGTGAAATGTTGATGATGGAAAACAGCCTCTGGCTCAGCATCTCAGAATTGAACTGTGTTGGGAAAGGTGCTGGAACTTCCTCAGGGTAGTGCTGTATGAAGAACCATAATCCACAGAGCACCAGAATCCATGGCTTCCCTCCCAGTATCCCAAATAGTTGAGTTCAGTGGCATTTTCATAATAAAATGATGAAAATCTGTGATAAGAGCACTAAGATAACTTTTTAAAAAGTACAAATAGCCTCAGAATGTGAACTGTCAGAATAACATTGCAGTGTTCATTCTAGTGCGTAACCCGAAACACTTGTCCTAAGGTGTTTTATTCAGTTTATTTTGGGGAAATTGCACCAAATATGAAAGCAAGGTTACTGGCACAGTACGTACATTTGAATCCAGAACTGTTAGAGGTGATATAACAGACAGTGAGCGCAGCTCACCTTGACTTTATCTGCCTCCGTGACTCTGAAGCACTTGCAGTTATGTTTGTCTGGTGGGCAGAGAGCAGGCATGGAACACTGAGAAGGTGTTTTTAGACACTCCATGGAGCTATTTTTAGAAAAGTACCGTTCATCAACCTTTTTTTTTATGCACAGTCAGAATGTTAATGTCTTACCTCTAAAGACAAGTTAAATAAACCTCCACTGGTTACGTGTCAGTAGCTCCCACGTGTTGTAGCTGTGTAGGTGCTCCCAAGGTTAACCCTGGGCAAGAGGATGGCATCTCCTGTGACATTTGCTGTCACTTTCGCTCTCCAGGAGCAGCGTCACAACTCCTGCGGAGCACAGCCCTCCTTGTGCACAGCGAAACAGCCGAGGGGGATCATTTCACAGGGATAGAGAAAGGGATCTTTAAATTCGCTGCAGGTTTTTACTGTGAGATCAGCGAGGTGTTAATGGGGGGACGAGAGGGCACCTGAACATCCAGCAAGCAGAGAAATCTGGGAGGACAAGCAGGAGAGAGAGGCTGTGTGTGTTCCCAGGAGATTTAATGAATGATGTAAAAGAGAATGAGGCAGAGCATGGATTTGAGTGAGGGGTTACCGAAGCCATTCCAATTTGTCAGGCAGCCTGAAAAAGCATTCAGTGTTCAATCAATACGTGATTAATGGGACCAGCAGCACTGCAAAGCCTCTCTCTCACCCACTCCTGTTAGCCTGCAATTTGAAGCGCACTATTTTTATATACTGAGCACTACAAAGGTGTAGATTAAAGGGTGCTGCCAGTGATTAAAATTCTCTTGTTGCTACGCACTTATATTTTTTCCAGAGTACCAAAAGGGATTAAGAGCTGCTTTTCAGATGGGGAATTACTGATTTTTTTTTTTTTTTTTTTTTCCAAACTCTTTTTGGAACCTGTACTCCTCTCCACAGAAAGACATGAAAGTTCACAAGGAGCAGTTTTGTTTTACAGTATATTTGGGGGAAAAATGATTCTTGGGTCTTGTGGTGATAAATAACTTGTAAGTGCTTTCTAAACAATGTCATTTAATTGTAAGTGGGTTATGGCTTTCGTGAGGTTGCTTTTTAAATTGATCCCTTTTAATGATGAACTTCTGTGATGTTCATTTGCCATATAAGAGTTATATGAACTATTTTGTTAGAAATTAAAGAAAATTGCCAAGTTTATGTAGTTTCCGAAAGCGTTTTGAAACCAACTTAGAGGGATATGAATGAACAAGAACTTGTGGGTTTTCAGTACCTCTGTGAATCTGATGCTTTACTTTTTTCCCTTTTTCTCCATTCTGGTCTGACTCAGCATCAGATAATCTTAGAAGGCTGCTCAGAACTATTTATAGGGTCATTAAAGGGAAGTATTACTGCTCCGTGACTAGTTTTATAAGAAATCATGACATTTGCAAAGCTGCATCACGGATAGCTGTTATTTTTTACTATTAACTATATAAGTATTGCTTTTGACGTTTGATCTGAAGAGAGAGGCCTCAGTTATTCAGGCTGCTGCTGACATAGAGTGCTTTTCACTTGTTCATGTTTCTTTGATTTGTGGAGAGGTGAAAAATCCTCCCAAATATGCACAGTTGTGAGTTTGGTTGAAATTTTTGGCGTAGCCATATAAAGGATAGCGACACTGACATCCATTTATGATTGCATCTCTTCATCTCAGCTTTTAATTATCAGCATTTACCAACCATGAGGCTGCACCCCCTTCATTTCACCCCGGTGGCCTTTGAACAATTTCACGTTAATCTGAATTAGGACATCACTGTTAAAATAAGTGGGATTTTAAGAAAAAGGCTTTTGCTTTATCTGTGGGTTTGTTTTGTATTGCCGATTTTATCTTTATAAGCAAAATGATACATTAAGTTGCTTTGGTTCATTAAAAAGTCCTCTCATTTTTTTCCCCCCTCATTCTTTTAGGTTGTTACTAAGGTTTTATATCTTGACATATCACATCCCCAGGTTTTTCAAACAAATGCTAAAGAGGAAATGAAAACTGATTTTCTATACAATTGAGTGCCGAAGAAGCTGCTACAAATTAGTCTTTAATGAATATAATATAAACATATCTATATTTTTGTCTTGCCAGTTGGTTTTCATTTTGATACATGAATGCATGGACTGAGAATTTCTACAGCTGTAGACTTCGTTCATAATTAATGATGCATTTTTAATTCCGCTGTGTTTATTTCATTAGGTACAATCTATGTTAGCAAACTGAGATAAGAAAGAGAACCCTTTATAAAATGTTTTTAAAAAATATTTCTAATCTATAATTTCCTGCAGGTATTGCTAAACTCATAAGGGTTATTAAAAAAAACCAAAACAACCAAAATCCACCAAACCCCCTAACCAAAGTCCCTATCTTAGCAGAAACCCTCCTGTGGTACAGTTATGACAAACAAGAAATCTTGTGCTGGTAAGTTCTTTGAATGTTTGTGACCATTTAAAAATATCCTGAAGAGGGAACTTCCTGGTGGGGTTTGGTGTGTTTTTATGGAAAAATAATTGAAGTGTTGAAGGCCATAAATTCAGGGCCACGTGTCAGTTAAGCAGACAGAATTCCTTTGGACTTCCTTTAATTCCACATGTTTACTTCAGCTGAGGAATGTGGTTTTATAGACCCCAACCTCCAGCTCCAGCCAGTAATTCATGCTGCAGAGGTGCCCCTGTTGAGGAGGGGTGTGTGAACTGAACACTAAATACTGTGTTTTAGGGCAAACATTAATTTTTTGCTGTCAGTATAAACAGGAAACACAATGTTGAGCATCGTGCCAGGGGACACAATACCCACCTTGGACTCAGATTGTGCAACTGTGGTAGTAAAGACACGACTTTACAATCACAACCATTAATTTTCCTTGTGAAACGTACTTTTGAAGGCTTTATCCACAACCTCTGTTGGCCTTGTAGCCCCACTAATGTTAATTGAGCAGCGGTTAATACCATGTTTTCCTTGATCCCTGTCTAACGTGCAGGCAAAAATAATAAAAGATGGGATAATTTAGAGATGGAGTGGAACTGGGGAGTTTGCTGCTTTACGAGGACCTTGCCCTTCTGATATGACCACGCTGGTTCAAAAGCAAGATTGAGACTGTTGCGATTTTCGTGGATAAATTCAGAATGGTGCCATGATAAGTTTAACCTCGGAGGTTGTGTTAGTACCACACAGAAACACCAGTAAGAGTGGGGAAAACATCCCTAAAGTGCGATGAAGAGTAAATCTGGAAGTGGGAATTAGTCTCAGTGGGCACACAAAAGGGGTGCTTTGTTCAACTGAGTTTGTGCATTGGAAATTGAGATTTCTATTTAGTTCACACTTCCTCTGTTAAGTTGTTTATCTCAGCTGTTGAGCTCTCCATTCTCTTTTTTTTTTACATTTTGACACCGTGCTGAAGTCTAAATGATTGAAACTTTTTTACCTTAATTAAAGGTGTCCTTGGGTTTGAATTGGTGGTAATTGAGAGCAGGCTCACCCAATGATTATCCCTAATGGAGACGCAGATTTCAAGTGAGTGTACTGACTCTCCCTTTCATGGTCACAACCATGCAAATAAAAGCGAATTACACACTTGTTAATAGGCTCGTTAGGTTGTCGGAATTGCTCTTGTCACTGTTTTAAACAGTCGTGCCAGAGGCCTTGGGAAAGGGAGACACAGCACGAGCTGATGGCTCTTGGAAGTGCTTTGTAAGAGCCTGCTTGGGGAAATGAAAGTGTTTGGTTTAGTGCGAAGGAGTCCTTTGGAAACGCTGCATTCTGGTCTGGACACACACCAGTGAAGGGCCTTGGGGAAATCAGTGACTGCTTCAGCCTTAGCCTGTTCCCTTGTCATGTTTGAGAGCCCATCTTAACTGTAGTTGAGAGGAGAATGTGCCTAATGTTGGTTTGGGGCTTTTTTGGGATTCCTTTTCCAGTGTTCTTCCCCATGATTTCAGTTATTTTCATTCTGACTCAAGTGTTCTTCTTTGAAAGACTCTACAAAATCAATTAGAACTCTACAAAATCAATTAGACTCGTGGAGTGCCTGGGCCCTCTTTATCTAAAATTAAATGTGGGTGTGGAGGGCTTTGTCCGGGCTAAAAGTCAGGATTCAATCCGGGTTCCATCCTGTGGTTGAAGGGCATGGATGGAGCAGCAGGGACCAGCTCTGCTGCCTCTCATTTGGCTGGGAAATACATGAAATAATACAACTGCAGAGGTGAAGATGCTCTGGGAAGGTAACAAGGAAGCCAATACAGATGAATTCTACCGGCTGCAGTTTTCCGTCGAGATTCAGTAATTTGCAGATTTGTCAAAATCCATGGTGGTTTCACCAGTGTGGTCTTTGGATGGCCTTGGCATTCTGATTTCTGAGGGAAAGAATTTGTACTCAATACGTGACTGTAAAATCCTTTCTGTGAGCAAATAGAAAAGAACCTTGCAGGTTAACTTTTGCTGTGCACAGCCCTTTGAGTCTTGGATAAAAGGATATTCAAGAGTTGCACTTCAAAGTTAATCATGAAGGGAGGAAAAAATAGAAGGTTTGTGCCTTAAATGAAAAAAAAAAAATTGTCATTCTGTCATATGAAAAGGAAATTGGTATTTAAGGTCACTTAGTGAAATTAGCTTCAATTAAGCATCCTTTCTAAATGCAGTGCGTCTTGTCAGAGCCACTCATCTTGTGGTAATGCCTGACCTGCTGAGTTTATGATTATTAATCTGTGTAAAAAGCCCTAAAACACCTAAACCCAAACAGGTCATTATCTGTGTAATCAGCTGTTGAAAGGAGCTTCACCACCATACATCATTATTTGTTTTGTGCTCACAAAATTATGACTGTGGTGCAGAGCATTTGTTTCACAGCTCCAGAGCTGAGTGATGGTGCTAAGGAAGTGTTTCCTCTGTTGGGCGCTCAGAGCTGTGTTCTGAGCTCCTGTGCCATGGCGTTGAGTGTTGGGGGCTGAAAGCAGAGGCCGTGGAGAGAATCAGAAGCTGCTCGAGTGTCCGTGCCCTGTTTCCAGTGCCTGATTGATGGGGGAAAGCGCAGGTGGAGGACAGCAGGGAATGCTCAGCCTTTTCCCTCGCTGGAGTTCCTCCCAATCCTCATCTAAAATTTGCCAGCCAAACTTCTTAAAACTGCCTTTTTGCCCATTATACCTATTCCGAGAAAATACCTATAAAGGATGTAAGTGACCACTGTGCTCAGCTCGACACAGGGCAAACCCAACATGTTCAGCTGGTGCTTCCACTTCAGTGTTTTCTCTCTGTGTAGGTGACCCAGCCGTGGAAGTGGCTGCCTTTCCTCCCCCCAGGGCTGGGATTTGACAGGCACTTGTGCTGTAATTGGAAGTTCTGGAGAAAATAGGGCATGAGTGAGCCTGAAAAATGAGTGTTCCAGCACTCGCATTCATCTGCCCCCCTTACCCCACGGCAGAGTGAAAGAGAGCAGCAATCACAGGCACAGCTCGATGACATTTATGAATAATTATAATAATTACACTTCGCAAGAGCTTAATTCTGCTGATTCTCAGACGTGTTGGTGAGACACGAAGCGCTGCCCTTTGGCAGGGAGAGGCAGCGACAGGGCTCAGCACCCGCAGGCGTTCAGCGGGATCAGCGTGGGATGGAGCCTGCCCATGCTCCTGATTCCATAGACACAGGAGGAAAAATGGCTCCAAGGGAAGGAGAGGGCATTATGCACACTGGGCTTCACTTCATGCAGAAAGCAATTGGATTTAAAGTTTGCTAGCTGATAAAAATATTTATGATGTACAGCAAACAAATAAACCAGCAGTTGTGGGGATTGTGGGTGGAGGATGGCTTGAAATGCTTCAAGACTGAAAAGTTCGTTTTCAAGACCGTCTTCTTTCCTGGCTAAAACACCTTTGTGCTGAGGGAGATCCTGGTTGTTTGTGATGCTGTTAGTGAAGGTGCTTGTTTGGGAACCGTGTGCCCTTGCTGGGGGTGGCACTGCCTCGCCTGGCAGAGCTGTCTCTTGGGCTGCTCCCAGCCAGGTGTGCTCGGGGAACCCAGTGGGTCTGCTGTGGATGGAACTCCAGGCTGAGGGATGCGTTCCTGGGGCTGACACAAGGCCATGGACAACCAGACCCTCTTTTTACCCCCATGAGCGTTTTTCTTTCACCAGGCAGGGTAAGTTTTACTTGGCATTGGTGACTGGGCTGGTGAAAGGGTTCCCAGGGCATAAACTGGACAGTTCTACCCACCCCAGTCTGAACTGTGGGGAAAGAAAATAAATATATGCACGGATCTTTCTTGGCTTTGCAACACCAGCTCACCCCCACTGTGGATCTGGATTCACTGCAGGACCAAAGCCAAAGATTTCAGTTTGTGAGGGAGCCAAAGGCTGCAGCAACATGTGGTCAGGACAGGTTGGTCACAAGCCAGGTGGGAAGCAGAGGGAAGGGCTAAAACATGTAGGAGGAAAACAAGAGGATTATTTTTCATATTCAGGCAACCAGGAGCTCTGAAATGATGATGTGTTGATAGGTAGCAACACCAAGGGATCAGCAAAGCTCGGATTCTGCATGTCCGTGAAGATGAACCTGTGAGCCAGCCTCGTACAGAGCACAGAGAGAGCTCTCTGTGTCTTGACTGCCTCCTGAACTCACAGCGTGTCGTGGTGTGGTTTGGTTTTCCTCTGTGCGAACATGTGTCACTTCATTTGGAGGGGAAAGAAAGGTCATGTTGCTCCATTAAAAATTAAATTTCTTTTCAGCTGACGATGAAACTGTAAGGTGGCAGGTGCTCAGGCTGTGGAGTGAAGGAGTGGGAATGCCCTGGGTAGTTTTAGCCAGCTGAAAGTGCGGTTTGATGGTCAATGTTTTCCTGAGGGGCTGTGTTTAGCAAGAATGATAATGTTCCCCAGTCATTGACTGAAACTCTCAAATGAACTTGTTTTGTTTCTGGTGGAATTAAAGGCTTAGGAAATTGATAATACCTAGGTGTGGAAACTGGCCAATATTTTCTACTGGGAAGTACTGCTGGAGAATATTTTATTTGTTTTTCCTTTATGAATATATTCCCTCCCCCCAAAAAAACCAATCTTGCACAGGAGATAAATATTGCAGAACAGGAGAATTTTGAAGCAGAAAGGCAGTGGTTGTGCCTAAGGCAACAGGCAGCCTCAGAGGAGGAGCTGGGATTAGCAGGTGGTTGCTACCAGCTAATCCCATTTGTAGACCCCCAATCAGCACCGCTGTCCTGGGAGCTGCTTGGAGCTGAGAACAGCCCGGGGCTCTCCAACCCAGACCCAGAGCCCACTCCAGGTCCCGGCTCTGGCTACAGAGGGTGCTCTGTGCTCGTATGGTGGCTGTTCCCACCCTCTGCCGCCCTCCACGGAGCCTCCCCAAGGTGCCCTTTGGATCTCGCTCCAGCTGGTTCCCAATTAAACCCAGCTCAGGTCAGCCCTTGACAAGCAGCCTCCCTTGTAACTCGGGGAGGTTACCAGCCAGCAGGTTCTTGAAATGCATCTTAAAAAGAGAAAGGTTTGGGGTGGGAGCCAAGATGATTTTCTGTCTTGCTCTATATTTTTTTTCCTTTCTTCCCCTTCCTTCTCTCCAGCAAGTCTTTTGGCAGAGCTGTGGCTCGGCTGGGAGGTTGTGGGGACCAAGAGCATAATGCTAATTAGCTGTTGTACCTTCCAGCTTGTAAAACCCTGATAGAGACCCAGTTGTCATAACTAATGACCACAGAAATAGCAGAAGGGCTCTTAGACCTTGTGCTGAGGGTTTTGAGCCAATTCCTCTGTACTAGAAACCAGGAAGAGGTTTGAGTGAGGGCAGGTTATCCCGTGTGTTTGCAAAGCGGGTTTTGCATCCTCTTGCAGTGTCCAGAACGTGATGTTTTGTGGGATACAGCTGCTCCCAAATGAGCTGCTCTGATGACATTTCTGGAGCTACCTCTGTGTCAGTAATTATAATTGTTCTTCATTACTAAGTTGTTTGGTGTGGTACAGCACAGACGGAAGATGAGCTTAGTTTGTAATTGAGTGTTTATAACTGAGTCCTCTGTAGGATGTTTTGTACAGAGCAGAAGGAAATTAACAAGGTAATGTTTGCTTTGAGGCACAGCCCTGTTCTGCTGCCCCAGGACACAAACCAGGAATTGCTGCTGGGCTGGGAGAGGAGCTGGAGCCCCTGTGATGAGCAAACCAGCAAGTGCAGCTGCATCGGCACCCACGTGTGGAAAAGAACCTCCTTGCTCCAGCTAAGAGCCAGCAGGAGCTGCTGTCCCTGTTTGATCAGCTGGGGAGGCTCCAGGTCCTGGATTTGGGGTCAGCTCAGGTGAGAAACTAAGGGAGGAGCTGGGAGAGGTGTGGGGCTGATTTCCTCTCCCCTGGGAAGGGCTGGGTTTTAGAGCAAATCCTCCTCGTTGTGGAGGAGAGAGGTTTGGAGGAGGAAAGTGTGAGAAGAACACAGGGAAGGATGGAGAGGTGTTGTGGCATTGGTGCGAAGTTCATGGCCAGCTGGAAAGGGATTGGTGGGAGGATACTGGTCTGATTGGGCATTTGAGGATGAAGCTCATCCTGGAAAATTCCTCTCTTTGTGGTGTGGCAGCTTCATCCTGCTGGTTCAGGAAGGTGAGTCTCTTAAGTATTATCCTCTGAGGATATTGGGCGGAACAGCAGGCACTTTGTGCTATTTTTGTGTTTAAGTGATTCATCAGGAGCTGGCTGGGGTTGTTGTGGGTGACCTCTCTATCCCCTTGACCCTCCCAGCGTGAAGGCACAGCCGGCCCAGGAGCAAGGGAGTTCGAGGGGCTGTGCTGGCCCTGGATGCAGGAGGGGAGGTCCCAGTGATGCCTTGACAGACTTCTCTAAAACAGAGGCTAGACAAAGTTAAGAGAAGAAAAAGCATTTAAATTTACTGAAGGGCCTCAAAGGTGCGTTTAGGGCAGGCAAAGCCCACCCAGGGTCTACACCCAAAATAGATGACAGGTCATGAGTTTTTCATACTTTTTAAGTTTTGGCCATTTGCGTATCAGGGTTAATCCTCCAATTACAGCTTCAGCTAATGATGTCAATCACTCCAAGTTTGCTCTCCCCAGTTCACTGTTGTTTACAGATCTTGGGGCCTGAGACAGTGAGGTGTCCTTGAGGTTCGAGCTCAGAGGGGAATTGCTTTGTCTAAAAAATGTTGAGAACAGGAGCTTAGCACCCTCTATGGAGTCCGGAGTGATACACTAGAGAATCACAGGATTACAGATGCACGAAAAATACAGCAGCTAAAATCCTAAGGCGTCACCAGCCTCCTGCCCTGCTTGGGGATGTCCCAGCTGCACAGTGGCAATCCGTCCTGTCCCTGTGGCTGCAGGCTGGCCGTGGGCACGGAGCCCCTGGGAGCTCCTGGCCTCCTTTGCAAAGCACCTGCAGCTGAAATGATGGGGATCAGCAGCTCCAGAGAGCCTGGGGAGAGCAGGGAAGCCTCTTCTCTTTGGCTACACCTGGCAATTAAATCCTGAGCATGGCAACATCTCTGCTCCCCGAGGGATTGTGTTCCACCCACCAAGCTGGGCCTGAGCTGGGGCAGCCTGTAGCTGGGCTGGCAGAGCACACAGCGCTCGTGTCATCCCTGCAAAAGCTGATTTTAGCAGCACTTGCTGGCACAGTTCATTCCCCTCTTGGGCATGCACAGCTCCTCACCGGCATTTGGTTCCCCCTTATCTACAGGAGAGACAATTCCAGCCTCTGTAATTAATGGCTGTGTCCTGCCAGGGTCTTGGGTGAAGCATCAACACAGGAAATTGGCCAGGCTAAGTGGTGCCTGTGCTTGGATCCCGGCTGCAAAGGCAGCCCTCAGCCAGCTGAGATGAATCGTGGCTTAGTTGCTGGATTCATTTTTCATCCTTGGGTCTGATGGCAGCTGCAGGAATAGCTCCTGTGCAGCGTGGGTGGAATTCCTCCAACCTGCATCCTCATTTATTGCAAATATCCCATGAGCTGATGGAGACCTGCGCCTTGTAGGGCTCTGTTTCTGGGGATTATCGTTGCTGGACTTTTGTAACGGCATTCAGGGACCAGACAGTCCTACACCACTCCTCAGGGAGATAAGGCTTCGAGATAAGGGGTTAATTCTCAGGGAGCTGCTAAAAGGCAGCGCAACTGCTCTGATCTGAGCTGGCACTTGGAGAATGTCTCCGCTCTCCCTGAACATTGGTTCTGAGGTGCTGTCAGGCTGCCACACCTGGTGATGGTGTGCTCTGTATCCTGCCTTTCAGGAAAAGCCAATTTATTTCACTTGTAGTGAAGCATAGTATTAACCATGCACCAGGAGACTCCTGTCCTGTACCCTTGCACTCACTTGCTTTGCTCTCTTGCTCTCTCTCTCTCCTTTACTTCCCTGCTTCTTGTCTGCCTCCCTCTTCGCTTTATCTCATTTTTTCCTCATCCCTGCCTTCCCCTGTAGCTGCTGCTTGGCAGGGAGCTGTGGTCACCTCTGCCTCAAAGGTTTCAGCAGTGTCAGCTCGGGCCGTGTCCGTGTGTGGTACAGGTGAGTCAGTCTGCTGAGCTCAGCTGTGCATTTCTAATCCTGGCTCCTTTGCTGGCCCTAGGCAGGTTCCTTAGGGCAGGTTTTGACTTCCTCATCTGCAGGATGGGATTGTTGCTAAAACAGCCCATATTGGGGCAGTGTGAGGTGGATCAGTGCTTGGTGGATCAGGTTCAAGGACAAGCAGGTGAAAATGAATTACCCAGACTCGCTGGCCAGCACCATGCAGCTTCAGTTTGCTCTTCCCCAGGCTGGGAGCGATCGCTGCAGGAACAGCCCTGCTCTGGGCTGTAAATGGCCACACTGGGGGCCAGGTAGGGCTTCCAGATGTAACTCCTGGCTCCAGGCTGCCCAAATAATCTGCCTTGCCCCCAGGAGGGGACTGTGTGTTTGTCCTGAAGGACAGCTGGGAGCAGGCGATGCTGCTGGCAGCTCTCAGTTATTTTTGGAGGCTGTCAGGTAAGTGGGGAGCATCCAATTCTTCTCCAGAAGCTGTGCCAAAGGCTGGCCTGCCAGTCAGCCCCAGCTCCCCAGCACCTCCCCAATCTTTCTCCCTCCACGGACGCCTTTGGAGGTGCTGTCTGTTCCCCAGCCACGGGAAGAGCTGGGAGCCTGTGCCCTGTAGCCAGAACAGGCTGGCCCTGGGGAAAGGCTGTGACAGGGCTGGGGATGCCGGGGACAAGCTGCATCTACCCACAGGCTCTTGTGCCTTGCTTTTAAGGCGTTTATATTTGCTGTTGTTGGCAAATAAGGATATTCTGGAGGCTGTTGGGTGGCTGGGCAAGGACAGCAGCAGTTTCCCGTTGCACTGGTGAAAATGCCAGCTGGGAGGGAAGGAGCAGATCTGCTGGAGGAGGAAGGATGCTCAGTGCTTTCACATGGGGTGAGTTTCTGCCTGTGCACATGTGAGAGGGAAAGTGCATTTCACAGGAGTAGCTTTTCCTGGCATTGCACTTCATCTTGTAAATAAATCTCTCGTAACACCTCCCTGCAGAGCCCCTCAAGGAACTGGCTAACCAGGAGAAAGTGGAGATCCAAGAAAAGCCTCCTAATCCATTATCAGCAAATGCAATCAGACTCTCCATCTGCTATCCCAAGCCCCTGCAGCCCCACAACTGGGAGCCAGCCCCTGCTGCCTCCTGCACAGATGTTTGGTCACCGTGTGCCTTCGCTGCCTCTCTCTGGATTCAGCCTGGTGTCATCTTGGATTAGTGGGCTCATGTTCAGAGCCCGTGCCTGCCCTCGGGAAGGGCCAGGTAAAGCTGACAGGCTGAGGCAAGCATACCTGGCTGGAAAAGAAGCATTGCAGGGTTCAGAAAGCCATGTTAAATTTAGTGCTGTGTGCTCCAGCATGGAAATGAGAGCCTTGTCTTGGCCAGGATTGTGCTGGAGAGAGTCTGCAGGAGGAGGAGACAGAAGGAACCTCTCGTGATGGGTATTTATTAAGGACACAGGTGGGAGTGCTTTGTTTCCCTCCTCCCTCTGAGTCACAGAATGGTTTGGGTTGGAAAGGACCTTAAACCTCATCTCATTCTGATGATCCATGGGCAGGGGCACTTCTACCAGACCAGGTTGTGCAGGGCCTCATCCAGCCTGGCCTTGGACCATGACCTCAGACCTGGTCACAGGGGAGTCCTGGCAGCATCTGGGAAGCCTTCAGGTGTGTCTGAGGTCTGTAGGTGCTCACCAAGGGGACAGTCCTGCCTCAGAGCAATTCTTGATCCAAGCTGAGGACCCGTCCTTGCAAGGAGGGCATAAAGATGGGATCTGAATTTTTGATGGCGCCTGAGTGTGGAGCCCAGATTTGCAGGCAGGGCTGTGGTGCAGTCCTGCAACACCATCCTTGCTGCTCCTCGGGGTGGTCACCACAGAATCCCAGAAAGCACCTCTGAGTGTTGTCTGGTCCAAGCCCCTGCTCACGCAAGGCCACCACCAGCAGGTGTCCCAGGACTCTTCCAGCTGGATTTCAGACATTTCCAAGGATGGCAAACACCACCTCTGTCCCCTGAGGGGAGGGATTCACTCCATGAACAGCACATCCATCAGGCTCAGAGGGCTGGCCCATGTTTGTGACCCTGTTTTTCCTTGGTGGCAGTGCTGCAGCAGCAGTGGGGTGGTGGGATGGAGATCACCAGGTGTGCAGCCATGAGGGCACATTTCAGTCTGTTCCAACTATGTCATGCTTTGTCCACCAGCCCCATATTAACATTTGAGGACCTGCTAGCATTTCCTACTTTTCCTCTTTCTTCCTATGTCCTTTGAAATATTCATTATCCAGGATAAAAATCTGTCCCAGGTAATTTTGGGATCCAACTGCACAAAAATGAGAAAAAGAGCCAAAGTAACAGCAGGTAAAGAATGGTTTAATTTAGTAACTAATTTTCTATAAAGTAATTATTTCTTTTAAAACCTGGGATTTGCTCAAAGTATCCCAATTACTTTTTTCATTATGGTTACAGAATGAAGTGCTTGTTTAATTAGTAAACATTTGGCATGCCTTTAAATAGGTTTTTAATTACATTAAAGGGACACTGTCAAGGTGTCTTTCATAATTTTTAATAGACCTGGATTTCTTTTTTCCCCCCCTCACAGTTGGATGCAACTCCTCGGGTTTGATTGGCTGTTCCAGACAAAAACTGGAAAATCCATTTCCCTGGAAAAGATCAAAAAGAGAAGCTCGTTTGTAGGTTTGGAGCTGAGCTGTGCTCTCCCCACCTCCTGTTTCTCAACTTGCTGCCAGCAGGGTTTGTAGCCTCCTTTGCATCTCTGCTGGCCCAGCCAGCCCTGAGGGTGACCCTGTGCTGAACAGCCACAGCTAAACCAGCAGTTTTGCCCCCCAAGTCTCCCTGTGCTGCTCCGTGGTGCAGCAGATGCCTGTTCTGCAGCCTCCCAGCTGCTCCCAGGAGTAGCTCTCCTAATAAATCACCAGTGCTCTAACCGACTTTGATGTCATCTCCAGGAGGAAATTTGACTCCAGGTCAGCCCCCAGGCTCCTGCTTGCCTCTGGATCCGCAGCCTGCTCCTTCCCTGGGCTGGGAGCTGCTGCTGGCAGAGGCCAGACCTGATGAAGCTGCTGGTGCTGGGGTGCTGCTGGTGCCCTGCCTGGCGTGGGGAGGCTGGACATGCCCTGGTCAGTGTGTGATGGATGAGGCTCAGATCAGGCGCCCGGAGCGTGGCAGGGCCGTTTGTCTGCGTCCCCGTCTCTGCTCGCAGGAGCTGAGGCCTCTGGTGCATTTTTGGGGAAGGTTCACTAATCGAAATAGATGGGAACTGCTGCAGGCAGAGGCAGCTGGGCTTGAGCAAAGGTTTCCTGGGGTGTCCCCGAAGGGAAAGCAAACAGCAGATCGCAGAGTGTGGGGTGTGTGACACAGGGGCTGGCTGGGGGCATGTGCCAGTCCTTTCTGTGCCCTCTGAGCCATGACCCTGCTCTGCTCCCCAGATGTTTTACAGGCTGAATAAGCAGAGTGAAGTGCCTCATGTTTAATTTCTGCTTGCATTTCAGACATCCTCGCTCTCCTCTGAGGAGCAGGAGCTGCAGGGAATGGGAATATCCAGTCTTTGCTTAAATATCATTGACTCTGCTCTTCTGGGTCCTGGCAGGCTCCCCTGAAGCCACATCCTCCTCCAGCATGCTCTGAGCACCTCTTCTTGGTTTCCTCAAATTTTCCCCTTACTCCCATCTGTTCTCCTCCTCCCAATCCACCACTCGCTCCTTCTTCCCCCTGCTCTGTTGGCTCTCCACAAAGTCCTTTGCTTCTCCTGCAGTGCCTTGAGTCCAGGCACTGATTTTTCCTGACCCCAAAGCAGCTGGAGATGTGGAGCACTGGGAAGGTGTGGGAATGGCTCGTGCCCCTCCACAGCCTGGAGGATCCCTGGGAAGGAAGATCCTGCCTGACACACACCTGCAGCTGGGCAGCAGAGGAGCCATGGCCTTTCATCCATCCCCCTTCCTGGAAGGAATTGCTGCACAGCTTGTCCACCCACCTTTCCTAAAGGGTAGCAATGCCCTTTCCTGCTTCCCACCCCTTTCCAGTTTCCAGGGAGACAGCTGCTGGGAAAGCAGTGGAAGTGCTGGAGCTGGCAGGAATGCCCAGCCCATGATCAGGTAGTGGCTCCCCAGGGGTCCCCTCTACCCCAGCCTGTATCCCACCCATCAGGGGCCAGAGGGACCCTTGGGAGCAGCTCCTCTCCTTTTGTCCTGCTCAGCATCACTGTGTGACAGCTTCCTGGGCACAGGGAATGGTGCTGTGGGAACTGACCCTCACCCAGGTCCCTCCATGGGGCCACAGAGCCTCTTTGCTTTGAGGAATCGGGGCTGGGGAAGGCTGTGAGGTGGTGGGCACAGGAATGGGGTCACGGTGGGAGCGGTGATGCTGTGCCAATGTCCCCTGTCCCCTCTGTCCTGGGTGACTGTCCCCAGGAGGCACTGGGGATGGATGCTGGGATGGAGGGGCGCACTGGGAATGTGGCTGCCCTGCTGCAGCTCCGTGCCCTGTCCCAGTGCCACAGGGAGCTGAGGTCCCCGAGGTTTAATTTCCACTCCAGCTCCCAGCACCCCTCACTAATGGAGATTTCTAGAAGGGAGCAAATGGTTGTGAGTACCCACGGCTTTGCAAGGCTTACATAAAATATGAATGCATGACAGCATCTGCATAAATTATTCAAGATAATCAGGATGGGGGATATTTCCCTGGCAATTTCATGGGGGCTCCTGGAGCTTGATTGTCCCACCCGCGGGGTGCGTGCCAAGCCGCCCCAAGGCTGAAGGGGAAAGTCCTGAGCATCCCAGGTCTCCCAGCTCCTCCCCTCGCTCTCCTCAGATTGCCAACTGCTCTCCCTCCTGCCTCGATGTGCTTTCCCCCAGCTCCCAGTGCTATTAACACCTCTAATTAGAGCTGCTTATTGATGTACTGCTGTTTATCTAAGTGCAGCTGATCAAGGCGGAGAAGCCGTGGAGCTGAGGCGAACCACAGCCTCCTGCAGCCTGCACACCCAGCATGGCGCTTCCCAGGGCCGGGGGAATGAGGAGAGGAGAATACAGATAGGAAAAAATGGGGCAGAAGGGTGTGGTGCCAGCCTGCTGTGGCTGTGCCTGGTCCCTGTGCAAGTGACTCCAGGTAACACTGGATTTTCCTCCCTGGTTCTTACAGGAGCATCCTGTGGGTACAAAATCCCTCAGGAAAAGGGTGTTGCTTGTGTCCATGCCTGCAGTGTTGTCCCATCCAGACTGCCTTGTGTCAGGAAAACCCCACTGGAACAGTGGGTGCTCCATGGAGGAGGTGTTTTCTTCCTCCTGAGGGGTCAACCAGAGCAGATCCAGCAGGGCTGGAGGGATAGATGGATGGATGGATGCTCACCACAGGACACTCATGAGCACGGGGACTGTGGTGGTTAATGGCATGGGCTCCACAAGATGGTGATAAGCAAAGACATTTTATTGCAAAAATCCAGGGTCCTTAAACTGTTCCTTTGTTCTGAGTTTCCATTCTTGTGAGGCACAACAAATGGGTTGAACCAACCCCCACAAACCACGATGGGGGCACTCCTCAGGTGTAACCAAGCACCAGCCCCACGCTGGGAGCACCCATTGGCTCTAACAATTGTTTTCCAGCTCTGTCACTTGTTTTTCACCTCTGGTTCAACTGAGTCATTCCCAGAATGCTCTCTGCTCAGCCCAAGTAGCAGAAGTGAGCAAGGATTTTACAAGGGCAACAAGGCCCTCATTTTCTAAGGCCTTTCCGCTCAGCAACATCGACCATATGGATTTGAGAATTGGGGCAGGATCCAACCCCTCAAAATCAGCTGGACCAGGGTTTTATCCTCACATTGGGTGCTGGGGGGCACAATCCTGCTCTCTCCTCCCAGTGCAGGTACTTGGAGGGCTCTGCGTGTCTGCACTCATAAAGCCTCCCCCAGCCAAGAGCAATTCCTGGTGCTGAGGCAGTGCTCCAGGGATGAGGCGGCTCCTGGTGTGAGCAGAGAGAGGAAGGATTAGCACAGCTCTGTGAAAGCACATCCTTGGACTCTGCCAGCAGCTGGACACGAGGCTGTGCAGCGTCCTGGCTGTGCTGAGCCAGCTTTCCTCACTTGTTTTGAACCCGGCATCACCTCCTGGCCCACAGGGCCTGACAGAGGATGGTGGCACTCGGCTGCAACATCCAGGTGCTGCAGGAGGCAGGATTTGGCTGTCGCTAAAGCATGGCAGCTCCAACCAGCCATCCGAGGGCCAAGGTGGAGAGGGCGATGTGCTCCAGAAGGAGAGTTTCCCTTCCCCCTTGCCATCGGGGTTTATTAATTCCTCGCTCTGTGAAGTCTCTATTAATAACGGCTGCAGGATCTGGCTGGGAAGCTGCGTAATGAGATCCTCAGCCGGCTGTTCCTGGGCTGCTGTGATTGTGTTTGGAGGACAAAATTCTATGTGGATTAATTAAAATGAAAAACAAAATGGAAAGGAGAGGGGAAAAAAAAAAAAGCAGGGTTGTTTGAATTATTTACTAGTTTCCAGGAGACAAAGCAGTAATTGCAAGTGTCTTACTGCAGGTGTTTGGAGGGGGGATGCTAGGCAAGGAGCAAAGTCTGGTTATGTACTGGTGTGGAGGAGACTTATCAATCCTCTTTAAGGCCAAGTGCAGTTCCAATTGCTTCTCAATTTGCTGATTCTGATTTTTTCCCCCCTTCCTTTTGGAAATTCAGGAGGCAGAGGGTCTGAGATAGCTTTGATGTGGGTAAACGTGGGAACAAGCTCTGCCAGCAGTGTGCTCTTCCCTCCTGAGTAAGGAAAGGGAGAAGAAAAACCCCAAACCATCCTTCCCTGAGGACCTGCCTGTCCTTTGCTGGCTTTCCAGCCCTGCCAGGGCCTCCCTGGGTCACACAAATGCCACCATGTGTTCCTTCTGGTGCCACTTTTGGATGCCTGCTGTGCCAGGGGATGCTGAGCCTGAAGCAAGGGGAAGCCTCTCAGGATGGGGCCAAGTGCCCTCTGGGGCTGAGGTCTTGTCCCTAACCCAGGGCTGGATCCAAGCCCAGGGAAGGCCCACCCTGTGCTGTGTCACAGCTGTCCCACGTCACCGGGGTGGCTTTGGCAGCGCGTCCCAGCCGTACTCTGGGCAGGAGGTTTGGTACCAAACCAGCTCTTCAAATCCTGCCTTCCTTCACAGACCCTCTTAGCTGATGGATCAGCAGCATTTTAGGGAATTGTTCTGTGCTTTTACCGTGCTTTTACTCAAGTGCTGCTCCCCTTGATTGCCTCTGTCCGTCTCTTTCCAACCCAGGGCCTCGGGAGCTGCCTAATTGATTTCAAAGGGAACAGGACTTGCTGGAAATGGAGTTTTGCATTCCTCCCTGCCTCTGTGACAGAGCACCTGGCAGCTCCAGCCCCAGCTCCTGCAGCAGTTCACCTTCACTGGCTCAAGAACTATAGAAGAGAAAGAAAAATGAAGGAAAGAGGTAGAAAAAATTCCATTTAGCAATATAGGGCGTGATCAATATTCCTTTGTCTCCATATTCAAACTGTGATCCTGCTGAGGAGAAACAAGTGGAGCTGCCTTGTTGGAGATGAGGAGTTAATCATTAAAGCCAATAAAGATTTAAGGCAGCGTAATTGCTTTAAGATTTGATACTTAAGACTATTCAAACTTTAAATTTTTAACCAAAGGACCTGGATCCTTGGCAATGGTTGTGATTAGAGATAAGCAGTGACACCTTGGGAGAGAACCTGTGGTGCTGCTGTGTCCCCTGGGATGGAGACCCTCGGGAGGGACAGGGCAGAGCTGGATGCTGCCTGTCCCCAAAAGCATCAGCAGCGAGTGGAGAAGGTGAAGAGGAGGTGCCCTCTAGAAGGGGACCAGCCCTGATGGGATTTGGAAAAGCACAGCACCCGTTTCCCTTCCCTGCTGGATGGAGGGCAGAATTAAATCCCAATCTTTCCCACTGCTGTGATTTTACAGTTTTTACAGGAAGGGAGCACATTAGGGATGAGGTAGATCATTATGTGCTTATGTTATCAGCAGTAAAGCCAAGTCTCTTTTAATTCCTAATTCCACCATTGTCTGACACATTTCTTTGTGAGTTTCCTATTCATCCATATTTTTCCCCCTGTGCCTCCACTAATAGAAATTGCTTTGTTGTTAAACTCAATTTCACTCTTGACTGGATTGAAATATGCTTATTTCCTTTCTAAAATAATAATAATAATAAAAATCTAAAATTATTTCCACTCATTGTATGTGAAAAGTGAACATTTTTCTTCATGTAGTCTCTCAGGTTTGATTGTCTGAGGGTTTCAGAGGTTTATTTTCTAACAGTCTAATTGCATGATCCCAGCCCTTAGCTGGGGGCTTTCCATTTGTTGCATCAGGAATTTGAATAAGTCAGGACAACGTAGGATTTCCTGGATGATTTTTGAAGTCTTTTGGCAGAGATGGGGCTGCAAAAAGAGATTTCTCCCACTTTCAGCCTCCTGATACAGCAGCCTTTGATGCAGCTAGGGCTGGTGGGCACCCAAAGAAATCGCCTTGAGCTGGAGAGCTCTGAGATTGGTGCCTCCTCCTCAGCCCCCAGCAGCTCCTGGGGCTGTGCCCTGTGCCTGGAGCTGGCATCACCTTCTCAGTGGGGCTGAGAGGCTGAAGAAGGTGCTGGTGGCTTCCAGGCTCTGATAACAAAAGCCGCCTGTGTCTGCTCCAGCAGCTGGGCTGGGCATCGCCCAGAGCAGGGCAGGGGCTCTGTGCCTGGGCCGGCTGAAAGGAAGATTGGAGAAAGTCCAGCACCAGGAAGGGACCCCCAGGTCAGCTGGAGGCTCTCAATGTCCTCACTGCAGTGAGGGCACCCAGGGAGCTGTGGGCCATGCTGAACTCCCTTGCTCTTCTCCTGGCAATGTCCAAAACAGGACAGTGAGAGGCCTTGTCTGGGGTCTGATCCTGCCATGCCCAGTCCCCAGCACAGAGGTGTCCCCAGTGTCCCCAGAATTTCTCCCAGGGAGATGGGGCCTGGCTCATCACTGGGTCAGCCTGTCCCCCCCATCTCTTCCTGCTAGCCCCAGGGAGCAGCAGCAGCACTGGCTGAGCCCTCTCCCTGTTATCTGAGAGAGACAAGGACATCGAGATGCTGGGGTTGGTGTTCAGATGCCACCTGTGAAAGCTCTGTGGGTAAAACGACCCTGTGTTAATGAGCAATGCAGGAGCCTGGGGGCCCTGGCTGCTGCTGGGGCTGCATCCCCTCCCCAGTTAGAATGGCACTGGCTCCAAACCCTCCCCTGTCCCTCCCCGGGGACAGCCAGGGGAATGAGAATGGGAGCTGCCCCAGGATGTCTCAGCATTGCATCCCCGCAGCCTGTCTGGGATGCAGCAGCTGAGGCAGCGCTGGTGCAGAGCCGGAGCTTTGTTAGCCTGGAATAAGTGAGGAGCAGGATGGGTTTGTGGAATGTTGGATGAAGAGGCTCCCGTGGTGGAGGGATCCCCACGGCCTGGCTGTGGAACTGCACCTGAGCATCGGCAGGAGCAGAGCTTTGCCTGGGGGGCAGCGGCATTTGAGGGGAGCTGAGACAAGGGCGCTTCTGTCCCCTCTGATGGGACCCAAGGGTTGGGCTGGGGGCCCCTCAGCTCCCCTTTGGGTGCTCGGGCTGTGGCTGCTGGGCTCAGGGACACCCTGTCCGTGGGGCAGAGGCACAAACTCCTTACAAACCCTGTCAGAAAGGGCTGTGAGCACTGGGCAGCAGCATCGACTCTCCCACAGTAATTACAAGACTGGAGAGTTTTTGCTCTTCTAACCCTTGACTTGATTTTCTCTAATTACAGCTGAAGCTTGATATATCTTGTCACTCTTAATTTGGCTAAACCTTCCTCGTGCTCCAGCACCTTGCTACTCACTGCGGTGACTCCCAGCTCTGTCACTCCCCGGCCCCATTGCAGGGAGGTTGAGTGTCCTGCTGAGCTCACTTTGGGGTGTTGATATGAGCCCTGGGCCCCTGGGTAAGTCCTTGTGAATGCAGGAGCCTGTCAGGGGGGAGATTTAAGCTCTCCTTTCTTCCCAGCCCTGCGGTGCAGCACTTTCCACCCTGAGCTCACACACGTCTCCACTTTGTGTGTGGTGATGGCATCAGGACGGTGAGCTTGTTCCATGGGGGAAAAAATCCCTCCAGTGGGATGGCTGGGGGAGCTCCTGGACTCTCCCGGTCTGGGAGGCAGCACTTGCTGCAGGAGCTCAGGATAACTTGCTAACAAGTCTGGGAGACTCCTCCAGAGGATTTTTCTTGTCCTTTCAATGCTAATCCAATAGCTGAGCAAAGGAATGTCCTCCTGGGGCGGCACCGGGCTGGGAAATGTGCTCAGCTGAGTGTGACAGAGAGGCACAGGGGGAGTCAAACCTGAGCTGGCAGCTCTGAGAAGTCTACCCGGCAAAGGGACAGATCCAGCCCCCAGGGCTGACTCTTCACCCGACTTTTTTCCTGGTCCCTTTCCTGGCGGGGTCTCTTTGGGGTGTTTAGCCTCAAATAACCTCACCCAAAGGGAGGAAGGATGCTCTCTCCCCTTCAGGAGCAGTGGTTCAGAATTTCCCATCCTGCCCTGCTACTCTCCTCTATCCCGGGGCTCAGTCCCTGCTTTGTTGCCTCTTCCCTGCCCGGATGGAGCTGGGCAGAGCTGTTTATTAAGGGAGCTGTGCTCCCTGAGGGGGTCAGCAGCTCCCCCTTAATGCACTGCAGCGACCCAAATGCACCTCCCTTCTCTGCTGCACGCATCTTCCTCTCTCTTTAATTTTTAATTGCTGCTCTTGTTTCCTCTGAGCATCTCCCTTCGCAGCCAGGGAGCTGGGAGCCCTTCTTGACCGATAAAGCTGGTGCAGGTTTTCCTTTCACCTTTTGTGTTTGCTTCTCGTTGAAGCCGGGATCGTTGCTGGGTTTAATTACCATAGTAAGAAAAATGCATGAGTTTCTTTAAGCAAGAGAAAGGGAAATTCAGCTTCCCCGCTGCTCTCAGACACATAATCCTACTGGGAGCTGAGGAGTGATCCGTGCCTCGATTATTTCCCTCTGCTGAATTAGTGAATTAGCACCTAATGGGAGTGGAGGATTCACAGTGCTGACAGGCTGGAAGAGCAGGAGCTTCCCAAATTCCCTGTGCAAGGCAACGCTGGCACAGCCCGGTGCTGCCGGGAGCTGGAGAATCCCGAGTTTTACACCTGACCTGGCCGTGCACCTGCAGCACGTACCTGAGCACTGGAGCTGTGTGTCCTGGGCTGTGCTGCCAGCACCGCGGGCTGCAGCATCCCTGGGGATCCAAGGGCTGGAATGCTACTCCTGCTCCCCAGTGGATGATCCCGTGAGCTGAGAGAGCCCACCCTGACTGCTGAGGGCTGCAGCCAGCCTGTAACCCTGCTGGATCTGGCCTTTAGGCAGTGCAGAAGGGCTGTGTGTCACCTCTGGGCTCCCAGCTGCTGTCCCAGGGCAAGAGCGGACAAGATCAGTGTCTGCCTTGGGGGTGCCTTGCACCCTGCTGAGACCTCAGCCATGCAGACAGCTCCAGGGAGCCGAGAACAGCTCCAGAGACAGGAGGACAGCTCCAGAGAACAGCCCCAGAGACAGGAGAACAGCTCCAGAGAACAGCCCCAGAGAACAGAGAATGGCTCCAGGGAGCAGAGAACAGCCCCAACGACCAGAGAACAGCTCCATAAACCAGAGACCAGCCCCAGAGACCAGAAAATAGCTCCAGGGAGCAGAGAACAGCCCCAGAGAACAGAGAACGGCGCCAGGGAGCACAGAATAGCCCCGTGACCAGAGAACAGCTCCAGAGAACAGTGAACAGCTCCATAAACCAGAGAACAGCTCCAGGAACCACAGAACAGCCCCGGGGACCAGAGGACAGCTCCAGGGACCAAAGAACAGCCCTAGAGCCCAGAGAACAGCCCTGGGGAACACAGAACAGCTCCACGGACCGGAGAACAGATTCTGGGACCCTCATGATGGGTAAATCCCCCCAGGGCAGTGTCAGGCGCCCTCTCATTGCTGCATTTCAGCTGAGCAGTGTTTCTGGATTTCAGGTGCTGAAGGGAAAAGTTGCATCTTCTGAAGGCTGCAGCTACAGGGACTCCAAGGCGGTGGATGAATCTCCAGCATCCACGTGTTCAGTGCTCTGGCAGCAGCAAGACCACCTGTGCTGCTGGAGAAATCCCAGGGTGTTTGCTGGTTTCTCTTGGTCCCTTTCAGCAGTCTCAGGGAGCTCCTGAGCATTCTGTGTGTGACTTTAGGACACTGCCGTCCCCTCCCTGCTCTATGCCCAGTGTTCTCTCTAAATACCAACACAGGAGCAAATCTAGGGATTTATTTTTGCTGCCCCTGGGAACAGGCAGAGCCCCCTGGGTGGCCGGGGATGCTTAGTGGCACAGGAGGTCGGGCCCAGGCTTGGAGCGTTTCTGCCTTGTTGCTGCAGAGATGGGCAAAGGCGTGAATGCAGCAATTGAGGCTGAGCCCGCGGTGGAGCCAAGTTGTTTTGTATCGATAAAAGAGCTCCCTGTCCCCAGCAATGTCGCCTGCGGGGGATAGTGGAGTTACGGTGACTAAGTGATCCTAATGCCCAAAGTGTTTGGGCATTGCAGCTCCTGCAATCAAATCATCTCTCTTATCTCAAGGGCAAGGCTGCGTGCGGGGAGAACTTAAGGAAGTGGCTTGTCAGAGCACATTACAGCTCCACGGTTTGCTCTGGTTCTCCCCCTCTGGGATCATTATTTTTCCATGAAGACCCAGTGGCTTGAGGCTCGAGAGGAGGCTCCAGGGAGAAACATGGGCAGATCCAATCCCCAGGCTTTGGGAACTCTGAAGGAGGGTGCAGGGCTGGAGTGGGCATCTCTGGAGGGTCCTGGGGTGCCTTTGGATCCCCAGTACATGGGCACTCCTCACCAAAAGCTGACATAAACCTGTCACTGTGGCCTGTCTGGAAGTGCCCCAAGCTGAGCAGTGATGAGTTCCCATCTGTGACCTTTACAGGAATATATTTTAAGCTTTATTTCTGGTAGGTTATAGCCCCCCTGCATTTATAGCTCCTTTTCACCAGCTGTGGTGACCCAAACCATCACGTTCTGCACAGCCATGGTGGGTTAGGGAGTTCTGGGACTCACGGTTGCAAAGTTACCAAGGATCAGTCAAAAATTCACAAGGTTTTTTGCTGGGCCAGCTGCACAGGGTGAGTCCAGAGGATGCGCCGGTGTCAGAGCTGGAACTTTGGCCCGGCTCCAGTTACAGGCAGAGCTGTGGAGGGGCTGCCTGGAGCCTGCACCAGAGATGTTCCATGTTTCCCTCTGGCTGGGCGGGGGCTCTAACTGGTGCGAAACTGGTTTCTTTTGGAGGAGCTGGCTGCTGAGTTGGTTCTCCCCATTCCCTGCTGCTGCTGGATTTGGAATAACAAATACACATGTGTGTGTGCAGGATAACTTCAGCATATTGATTTTTGGGGCCATTGCTTCTCAGCTGCCGAAGAAGATAATTCACTGCTTTATTACCATCCTTGGATTTTAGATTTATCCCTCTAAAAAGACAGCGAGCTGGTAGTTAATTAAGCTTTTGTTTCAAACAGCAGCACAGGGTAAGGACTGGCTGCTGCGGTGCTTCTCCTCAGGGATGAGAGCCCTGGTGGGGCTGAACACCACATTGCCATCTGTGGGGTGATGGATCCAGCTGGGAATTGGGAATGGCAGAAGTAACTCTGGCTCCCCAATTCCAGTTGTTTCCTGCTGACCCCAGCACCCTGCCAGTATTGACAAGTGCAGATTTCTGTATTTTATTTTATTTTATTTTATTTTATTTTATTTTATTTTATTTTATTTTATTTTATTTTTATTTCCTGCTCAGGGCTGCAGGACGCACCTGGAGGAAGCCAAGGTGGCTGAGCTGCCTTCTGCCAGCCCTAGAAACAGCCAAACCCTTTGGGGAACTTTTCCAGCCTAGGATGAGCCCTGGAGGGAGGAATGGGAAGACACCATCTCCTCCCTGGTCCCTTCTCCTCTCCATGTCACTCACCCCTAAGCCTTACAAAATTAATGTGTGGTGCCTTACCACACCCCAGACTTTTTCTGCTGGGAACCCGCTGGATCGGCCTCAGGGAAGAGATTCCACTTGGCACAATCCAAAGCTTGTGGGATGCACAGAAGGACCTTGGCATTATCCTTATGGAGGTGAGAGGGTCCCATCCCACAGAATTCACCCCACACTGGGGCTCTGGCACCCCCCACTCTGCACTCCGGGGTGGGATGTTCCCTTTCCCTCCCAGCCTCTGGGGAAGGCACAGCTGGCTGCTGGCACACGGCAGGCAGTGGCCTGGCTGCTCCATTTCCCACTCCATGCAGTGTTTATGTGCTTTGGGAAGGTTTCCAGCCCCATGGAGCTTAGTTGTTCTTGGAAAGAGGTTCTTGGAATGAAGGGTTATCTCTCCTGCTGCCGGCGGGAGCTGGGCTCTGGAGGGCAGCAAGTGGGGAAACACCAGGTTTTGAGGTGGTTTTACAGCTCAGATGAGATCAGCTAAGAATTCCTGTCAGAGCAGAAAGAGCTGGGAATGGAGGGAGCAGGCAGGAATAAGGAAATCAGGGGTAGCAGGATCCCTGCAGCACCTTCACTAGGCTGCTGCTCCCCTCCTTGCCCAATTGCAGGTGAAGAACACCAGCTGGTTTTTCCAGATGGTCCCAACTGCGCCCAAAATGGAAGGGACTGAGCACCCCAGCTGGAGTTAGGGGTCTGTCCACCCACTGGGGCTGCCTGGTCGTGTCCATAAGGTCCCCACAGGATGGGCTTCAGAGAAGGGTGTCCTTGCCAGGGGTATTGAAGCTCGGGGACAGCTGACCCGAGGATTTGGGTTTGGCTTGACAGTGCTGACTGCTGCTCTTGAGCCACACTTCCTGCAAATGCTCAGTCAGTGCATCCGTCTGCCACATCCTGCTGTTATCCTACTCAGACCTGCTGTGGCAATGACTCCTTCCCTGTCCCCTGCTCATGAAAAGTGTGGATGAACATGAAAATCCTTCTGCTTTTAAGAAGCTCTAAAGAATATGGTACTGCTTCTCACTTCTGCTTGGGAAAAAAAGTGCTGTTTCATGGAGAAAAATTCTGTTTTGGGGTAAATTTCCAGCCGTCTGTCTGTGAGCTCACTTGTGGTAGATGCTGTCATAGAATATGCTCCCCAGAGCTTTGCTGACCAAAGCCACCCCTGGTTTCCACTGGGAAGAAAGAAACAGTGTGAGCGTCTGGGATCCCTGTGGAAATGCAGTATCACAGCAGCGTTTCCCCTTCATCAGCCCCATGGGAAAACACTGGGACTGTGCACAATCAGGGCTCGTTTGTAGAGGAGTGGGTGGCTGGTGCTGGGAGGGTGTTGGGATTGCTCAGCACTCGTGGAGTAAATCGTGGAGCCAGGCCAGGCACGTGGGGCTGGAGGAAGCTTTCTCTCTCTAGAATGGATGGGATGAAGGACTGGGAAAGAGTGTTCCCCCACGGGGAAGGCAAAGGGACAGCAGTCCCCGGTGTCACCCTGTGTTTTACGGTACCCATGTGGTATCAAGTGCAAAAAGGGCCAGCCAGCCATGGGGCCACAGCAGCATGAAGGGACCCTACTGGCACCACAGCCCCCTGGACCACAGCCTGGTCCTGTCCTGTAGCCTGGCCAAGAGCGCACACGTTCTCCTTCCAGCCATTCAGTGCTCACCCCGGGGTGCTGCATCCCTCCCTCACCCTCAGTGGGGTGCACCCATCCTGGCTGGAGCTGGAAATGAGGCATCTCTGGGCTCTGGGCACACTTGGCTCCGTTAAGTCCCAAGTTTTGGGAGGCTTTCTGTGCTTGTCACCTTTCACCAGAGAGCCGGAAACACCTCTGCTGAGCTCAGCACTGCTTCTCCTGCCTCAGCTCGCACGGCCCCTGCTTTGTCTTCCCAAGGACACCGCCCTGGTTCTTTCGGCAGCACCCAGCAATGCCCGGGGACTTTGGGAAGCCACACCGTGGGCAGTAACTGTGTCCCCCAGAGGGAAAACAGGACGATGGGGCCGCAGAGCTGCAGCCTGGTGCTGTCACTGACTCCAGACCCGCCTTTCCCCACAAGGGAGGTTTGTCCTGCTCCTAAAATCCCCCAAATCAAACAGTCTCCGGGTACGGTGCTCGGTGGCATTTCTGCTTTGCTTGCCCCCTCCAAAGGGCCATCCCTGCCTGCCGGGTTCCCCACGCTGGGGTTGTCACCTGCGCGGGGATGCTGCCGCCCTCTCCGCCCAAGCCCGGCCATCTTCCCCCCGAAACGCCATCCCCCGTGCTCGGGGGGCTGCCGCACGCCCACCCCCGTACCCCACGGCCGGGTCCCCCCTC
>VZRN01006271.1:100852-123615 GCA_013397935.1 Dasyornis broadbenti | reverse complement strand
CTCGGCGGGGCCGGGTTGCCGCTAGAGGGCACGCGGAGCCCGGCGGAGCCTCCGCGGGGCGGTGCGGGGCGGAGCGGAGCCGCAGCGCGGGGTGCGCGGAGCAGAGCGGAGAGAAACGGAGGGGCCCGGCCATGGGCTCGGCCGGCAGCGGGCAGGGGCAGGGGTAGGGCCGGGGGGTCGTGTCCCCCCAGCCGCCCCCGCCATGCGCCCCCGCGCAGCCCCGCGCCCCTCCCGCTGAGCCCCGCTCGCTGCCGCCCTCGCTGCCTCTGGGGGGCTGCGGGGCCGCCCCCTGCCCGCAACTTTGAACGATGATCACAGTCAACGCGGATGGCAAGATAATGGTCAGAAGATGCCTCGTCACCTTGAGACCCTTTAGGTAAAGTTGGTGCTGCCTCTGGCCGCTGCCGCCTCGCCCGGCTCCTGCGGGTGGGAGCGGCCGGCGGAGCGCGTTCGGTGTGGGGGCTGCGGCTGCCGGGGGGCTGTATGGGGAGTGAGGATGTGCACTGAGCCCGGCTGAGGATGGCAGCGATCCAGACAGGTCTGCCCTCGGGTCAGCGTGCGGCTCCTGCAGCTCCCGCGGGCTGCCGGCTCCCGCTTCGCCCCACCGCCAGTACCTCTGGGGTTATCGCGGGGCTGTTCGCCTCTGGCTTTTTTAGTACCGTCCTCGGAGATGTTGATACTCGGGGGGATTCGGTTCCTCTGGTTTAAAGCTGCTGCTGCTGCAGATGGGGATTTTGAAACCCACCCTGAACTGGTAGTGGGGCTGGGGCAGATGTCCAAACCTGAAACCCTCTGGTTCCAGCACGCACGTATCCACCCATTTTTTTCCCCTAGATGTAACTCCCCATTTTTGTTTCAGACATTTGCTTCCTCTCTCCAGCCCTTGCTCTCCGGCTTCTTTGCTTCACTGGAGATGTGCTTGGGTTGCTCCCGGGTTTGACACGCACGGGAGATGTTGGCAGTTGCGTGGTTTTCCTATGGGGAGAGGGACCAAAACCCCTTAGGGACAGAGGGAAGGTGCCGGGGGACGAAGCTCCAGGTGGGGTGAGCCCAGCCCAACGGTTTCCAGTGCTCTCCGCTGCGATGGGCGCCCTGGGAACACCGGAGGGATCTGCTCGCTGGTTTTTTGCTTAGCCCAGGCTAGCGCCCGGCGTTGGGACGGAGCACAGCCTGTGTTTGCACCGCTCGCTCGCACTCAGGTGTGGAGAGGTTGTCTGCCTCTCCCCGGCAGCTGCCTGGCTCTGCCCTGCTCGCCTGGAGGGATTTCTGCTGCTGGATCCCGCGGCAGTGCCCTGGGGCTGGGGAACTCGGCCAAGGGGATGTCACAAAGTGGTGGCAGAGGTGTGGGGGCTCGCACAGCTCAGGATTGCTCCAAGTGGAGCAGGGAATGACTGTGAGAGACAAGAGTAGGACACACTCACCCCGGGCAATTCTCTTTACTTGGCTGTTTGCTTTCTTGACTGGGTTTGAAGTCCACAGGGAGGAAGGGACTGGCTTGAGCATCCCTGTGCCATGGGCATCACCCCCGGAACAGGGGAGCCTCATCTCCAACAATGACCTGGCATCAGGTCGGGGAGCACAGTGAGTGCATTTCAGGGTCATCACAAAGTCCCATTAGGGGTGAGGATGTGTGTGGATGAGGGGTTTGGGATGGCTGGGTGGTCTCTGGTGTCCAGGTAGAGCATCTGCACTGCCCTGTCCATGTGCCCTGGGCTGGCTTCTCTCAAACCAGTACAGACCAGTACTGGTGCCACTGGGTTACCTTGTTGTTAACAGTCAGGCTTTCCCTGTGTAAGAGGAGGAATTGCCAAGACCCTCTCCTAGCTGTGTCACAATGTCCAGGACCTCCTCCATGTTGCCCTCTGGCTGACTGTGACCCCCCATGCCACAGTCCTGTGTCACCTTGCTCCCAGCCCAGCATGGGCGAGTGTTGGCACTGCCCAGCTCCAGCCATAACCTGGGAAAATCAGCTCTGCTTGCCTAAAATCAGCTCTGCTCACCTAAAATCAGCACCCACATCCTCAGCTGATGTGGGTCAGGGATAACCTCCAGGAGCAGGAGAAGATCCTGGCAATCAGGATGGGTCCTGGAAATCGGTTCCTTGCTGCTGGCAGGGCAAAGTCTCGCTGCTCCAGGGAATCCCGCGGTGCAATCCCTGCCTGATGTAGATTCCTGCCATCGGAGGAGCGGTGCCATTGGCAAACAGCAAACAGGAAACCTGATCCTGTGCACCAAAACATTTCATTAACCACCCTCCAGACACGCTTAGCAAAGCAATGCAGAGTCCTGAGCTGGGAAAGCGCCTGCAGCAAAGGGAAGGGGAGAGGGAGCAGATCAGTGTAGGAAACCACAGGGATGCCCAGGGATGGCTCTGACTTCATGTCAGCAGAAAAGGCTGTCTCATTTGTGATGGTGCTGGATCTGAGCGAGAATTCACCGAGGAACCCTGGTCCAACTCGCCCAGCTCTTGGCTCTGTAGTTCCGTTTGTCAGCTGGGAACCAAATTTGGGCTTTCCTTGGGATATTGGAGTGGTCAGTAAGAGAGTTCACTCTGGTCCCCTGCATGGAGGACGATGCCCATGGCTGAGCATCAGTTCGACAGTGCCAGGACGGTGTTGGGCTCTGAGTAAAAAACGTTTGGGGGAGAGGAATCATTTATTAACTGACTTCTCCTGCTGCTAGGAATGGTGGCTCAGCTTCTGGGCTCAAGAGATTTGGGAGTGGAAAACTTGTCTAATAAAAGATCTTACCTGACTCGGTAGCCCTTGGTTTCCCCATGCACTTGTGTAATATTGTCCCTGTGGGTCCACAGTCCCAGTGTCACAGCCCTGTCCTGCTGGGTGCTGCCGGCCTTCCCCATCCCATCCCATCCCATCCCATCCCATCCCATCCCATCTCATCCCATCCCATCCCANATCCCATCCCATCCCATCCCATCCCATCCCATCCCATCCCTTGGACCCTCCTGGCCATATCCAGCTTTCAGTTCCATGGGCCAAAATCTGCCGTGACTGGGGCATCACTTCCAATTTTCCCCAAAGACTCGAGGAATTTTGCTTCCTTCTTTTTTGGGCACTGAGCCAGAATGCAGAATTGTGAACATTTCAGTTTGGGGAGGATGTGGAGAGGGGCTTGGCACCAGAACTGTGCCTGAGCGATGAATTAAAGGTGACATTGGATGACAGGAAAAGCCAGCTGGATAGGTGTTATTTGGTCATTGGAACTCTGTAGTTTTCAGGGAGTTAGACTTGATTTTGGGGGAGAAGAGCCAGTGTGTTTGGACAATCTGGGATCTGGAATGTTTTATCTACTTCGTGGTACTTGTTTTCTGTGTAAGGAGTTTACACTCAGTTGAGGCTGGGCCAAGCATTTTTATTTACCTGGAGAACATCAGCAAAAGTGAAAGGGATGGGGTCCTCAGGCTGAGAGCCCAGCCCTGCACACTCCCTGCTCCCTGGAGCACTGCTCTTGGCTGGATCCACTGATCTCCCAAGGACAGCAATTCCAGTTAGGCTCGGATTCCTCTTTTTTTCCTTAGGAAAAAAAACATCTTGCATTTCCCCTACTCTCTCTATAATCCAGTCAAAATGAAAAAGGTTTAGTTTCCTAGGGAGATAGTAGAGCACAGATCACCTTTGTATCTTTTTCTTCCCTTCCCCTTTTTCTTCCTGCTGGGTGTTTAACGATCCCTCCTTGCCAGACTATAATTATGAAGATTAAAAAGCGTCAACAAGGTCTTGCATAATGATGAAGATATTGTCAATAGGAGGTGTGAGAGCAGGATCAGATCTGAGTATTTATTCAGGTGATGCTTTGTTACAATGCCCCTTGTTGGGGCAGAGGGGAGCAGGACAGGGCCCTGGGTGGGTTTTGTACCAGGCTGCGCTCCCAGGGAGGACCCTGGGTTGCAGGACTTGGCTGGGCTTTGACCTCCTTCAGCTTGCTCCTTCTCTGCTCTGCTGTTGTGCTCTCCTGCCAGGAAGTGCCATGGCAGACAGTGCTCCCTAAGGACAAATTCCGCTCTCCAAAGCCAAGCTGGGTGCAGCAACGCCCTCCATGGTGTTCTTGAGAGCCTTTCCCAGAGCCAGCACTGTGCTGGGTACAGGCTGTGATAATGGCAGTGCGCTAACGTCCCCGAATCACCCCCTCTCCCAGCTATTTATGGGACACCACTTTGCTTTGCAGCATCAGGGATGCTCTGCTGCCTCCACAATCACCTCCCTGCTGGAGCTGGACCGTGGCTCTCTGGAAACCCTTCTCCCAGGAATACTTTGGGATGGGGGCTGAGGTCTGTATCATCTCTGCGTGCAGATGCCACAGCTCGATGGCTCCTCAGCATCTGCTGGGGAGGGGGTGGCTCTGCTCCACTGGTTTCTGCCGGTAGGGCTCACCAGCCATGCCTGTAGCCAGGCCTTTAGGGATGGGAGTCTGGATTGGATGAGTGCACAGTGCTTTATATATCTTGTGCTAACTGCTTTCCACCCCTCCAGGGGTGGCTCATTCGGAAATTAAAGAGACCTGATTTGCTCCGCTCCTGGAGTGCCTGCCACGGGGATGTCAGGCAGTTTGAGTGACGCACTTGAGCATCCCCTGTCCCAGATGGGTCAGCTCTCTCAGGTGGATCAGCCCTCTCAGGTGGGTTAGCACTCCCAGGTAAATCAGCTCTCCCATGGGCCAGCTCTCCCGGCCAGGCTGTCAGGGAGTGTTTGCGCTGGTGCTGAGCGTGCTGCTGGCAGAGCTCCTCAGTGTTGACAAACCCAGGGTGCTGCTTTTCCCCTTGATTCGGTGGGAGGTGAGAAGGGCGTGGGGAGCTCTGCTGTTCTGCTTGTCCAGAGCCCAGAGGCAGCTGTCCCTGATCTGCTGGAGATGGGGCAGGGCTGGTCCGTGGGGATGGACAGGAGCTGGGTGCCTCTCTGTTGTGAGCAAGGCTGATCCTCCTTGGAGCAGGCAGAGGAAACCCTTTGTTCTTGAGCTGGCTGCTGCTGAGAGTGAGGCTGCCCTGGATCAGGTGTGTGCTGTCTGTGTGACAGCAGCATCAGAGCTGGCTGGATGGAGGCAGGGAGCTCCTGGGATCCCCTGCAAGTGCCACGTCTTGCCCAGGAGCCTTTCCAGGCAAGGGAAACCTGGCCATGCTGTGCTGGGACGGTAGGGAGCTGCCTGGAAGCTCCTCCATCAGGTTTCCTCAGGGAAGCCCAGTCCTTCGTGAGCTGCTTGACCCTGTACTTGATCTCTTCACAACATCTCCAGTCTCTAACAAGGGCTTTGAAGCAGGTCACTTTATTTGTTAGCCCTTTCCAGCAGCAGATAATTGCAGTGCTGGTGTGTTGTAGCCCAGAGCTAAGGGCTGGTTCCTACTCCTCTGCCTTTTAGCAGTGCAGGAATGCTGAGGTGGAGGGCTGTGGGCTCCTTGGCAGCTGGAGAAGCCTGGGTGGCTGTGCCGTGTCTGTGTGCAGCTCCCGAGTCCTGCGGAGGATGCTGTGAGCTTGTAAAGGAGAATTGGAGGTTCTTGTCCTCCGTGGTTTGCTTCCCTTTGGCTCAGGGATGCTGAGAGGCAGCGATGCCAGCAGGCACCCCAAGGGCTTCCTCAGCTCCCTGTTCCACATAGGATTTATCTGTTGGAAGACAAACCTCTTGTTTCACAAGGCTGTCTGGGGGTTGTCTTTTCTCTTTTTCCTCCTCGAGATTTCCCCTGGGTTTGGTGGCTGAGATCACTCTGCTGCTCTGGGAGCTGTCACACTCACGCCTGGCAGTGGCTCTGCCAGGGCTTTTCCCGTGTGTGTGCTGGAGGATGCTGGCCTTCCATGGAGTCCCAGGGATGACGGCAGCATCTCTGCGCGGTGGAAGGAGGCCAGACATCCATCCCTTGGCACAGAGTGCCATGCTTTACACTCCCTGGTGCACAATAACCAGGCTGGCTCAAAGCTCTTGCCTTTGTGTCCCCAGAAGAGTGCCTGGCCTGAATTCGGCCCGAGCAGGAGCAGTGCTGGGAGCTCCGGCCCTGGCTGGAGGTGACCTGAGCTCGGATGTGAGTGATGTGCAGGTTGACATCCTGGCCAGTGTGTCCCTGTGGGAGCCACTTCCCTGCCAGCCTGGGGGAACAAAGCCGTGATGGGATGGCCCCAGGCCATGTGAGTGCTGCCACTGCAGGTCCCTCCTCCTTGAGCACCGGGCTGGCCACGGTGGACACAAAGACAATGCCGGTGGCCTAGTTACAGGGGAACAAAAGGCTTTATTTAAAAAAATGAAAGGACTTTTTTTAGATCCTTTGGGAGGAAGGGAAGGTAAAGGTCTCTCTTTACTCCTTACTCCCAGAGGAACACGGGTATTGTTTATTGTAGTGGTTCCTGCGGTCTGGTTATTGGGCTGGACTGGTGGAGCATAGTGCGGGCAGTCGTGATCTGGGTCAGCTTCCCCACTGAAGATGCAAATCCTCCATTCCTCCTTGAGTGGAGTGGAGGATTCCTTGAGCCCTGCCCATTGGAGCAGGCTGCAGGGATTTCAGAGGGGTTTCTCAGGCAAAACCCCCGTGCTCAGGGTTTGGGCAGAAGCGTTCTGGGGCTCTTTGTGAAGTGCACCTGGGTCTGGCCATGGCTGGGGTGAGCTGCTGGTGGGGCTGGGGCTGCACGGATGCTCCCTGCCAGGGCTGGGTGAGGTGAGCCAAGGGAATGGAGCAGTTGGGAAGCTGGGATTGTCCCAGACACCCAAACCCAAAGTATCTCTTGCTGCTGTGCAAAGGGATTATGCTGGGGCAGAGCGTGGTGGGGCTGCCCGGGGAGGGAGGAGCTGGCTCCTCATCACACCTTGCTCCAGCTCTGCTTTCTTTCCTGCAGGATTTTCGTGCTGGGCATTGGATTTTTCACGCTGTGCTTCCTGATGACATCGCTGGGAGGGCAGTTCTCAGCCAAGCGCCTGGGGGACTCCCCCTTCACCATCCGCACCGAAGGTGAGTGCGGCTCCGTGCCCATCCTGTCCCACGGGGTGCTCCGTGACCCCACGTGCACGGTCCTGCTGAGCTGATGAGAGCCAGGCACGCAGGAGGATGGTGCCTGGCTCCTCCATTCCCACAGCCCCTCCTGGCCCATTTTGGGAATGCCAGGATGGCTCAGGGTCCTCTCTTGCCATGGTGTTGGGCACTTTGCAGCCGTGTGGCTCAAACCTGGCTGCGTCTACATCCAGAGTTGTGGCAGGGTGGGGATGAATGCTGGAGTGTGGGAGCTGGCCCTGCCTTGCAGCAGAGGGATGGGAAAGCAGCAGGATCAGACCTTCAGCTGGCAGTGGTGTGGGTTGTGTGGGCTGCCCCTGATCTGACGTGTGGAGGATTTGGCTCAGGTGCTTGGAGGTCTCAGTGCCTTTGAGTTTTGGTCTGCAGAGAGTGGAAATTGGTCCTGAGGGAAGGGAAAGTGAAAGGCCTTTGTGGTTTTATGGAGGTACTGAAATGTTGAAGAAAAATATTCTTATTTTTATCAAGAGTGTGTTCTGTTGCATTTTTTTAAGCACCTCTTTCGGTGAGATATGAAGCCACCTCAGGAGACATTTCCATGGTAGGACAGTCATGTCCTGCCCTTGCTCTGGGAGGACGCTGCTGCCATGGGTTGAGTTTCCCCTCACTTTTCCTCTGTGATTCCAGATTGGATTCAACTGAAATGCACAAAGATCTGCCCAGCTTGAACTCCCCTGAGCAGGGTGAGATGGGCTTGGTTGGGCCACCATGGTCTTCTCTTCCTCTGTACCAAAATCATGGAGGGATCTGAGCTCCACAGCCTCACCCAGGATGTGATTTTGGGGTGTTAAATCCTGTCTTTGTGGCAATGGAAGAAGTGCCAGCTGCCTCCCTACAGAAGGAGAGGAATAAAGTGGTGGTTTCCAGAAGCTGAGTGGTGTTAAACTGCTTAGTTGACTTTCCAAGAGATGGATTTGCAGCCTGTGGCAGCTGGATTTGAGCTCTCCCTATGGATGGAGCACACCGTGACTGACATTCCTCCCCCTCTGCTCCCCTGGTCCCATCACCAGCTCCATTAACCCCCTTTTCTGAGGACTGATGTTTTCCTAGTGACCTCAGCCTGGAGCGGGTTGCAGGATCAGAGCTTTTCAGAGTTTCTGCATGTTTTGCCATGTTCAGGGTGCGTGTCCTTGTGGGGAGGGTGTGAGCTGTGTTAATGCTCCTGTCCCCAAGCCAGGCACAGATCCCAGGACGGCTGGTGAGGGAAGTCTGGTTTTAGGGGATTTCTTCCTTCTTGGGATAAGAAACAGCACAAGGACAGTGGGCAGAATCCCCCAGACTACCACCTTCTCTAAACCCGCTCCAGACCTGGCTTTTGAGGAGAAGGGTTCTGAAAAGATTCCCGAGTTTGAAACTAAAAGTGTCACTGTTAGAGCCACCCTCTGTCCCAGAGGAGCCCCAGTGTCCCCGAGACATTTGTAGAGAAAGGCAAAGAGTCTGATTTACTGAGGGACCAGGGGAGACGTGGCACAGGTTGTGCTGAAAGAGCAGCAAAGGTCTCCAGAAAACTGCAGAAGCACCTGGGGTCAGCCCAGAGGGCGCTGAAGTTGGGGTGAAACGCTGGCAAGAAGGCAATCACTCAGCTCTTTACCCCTTTCTGGATGCCTTGGAGTGGCTTTTCCAATCCTTATCCTTGTCATCAATTTAACCTTTGAGTCCACTGACTCCATCCTTGCCTGTCTCTTGTTTACTGGGACCAGTGTCAGCACAGCCCTGGAGCTGGCTCAAAACAAAATTCCTTTTCCAGGCCCTCACACCCCAAATCCTCCACACGTACGGGTTCAGATGGTTAAATCAAGGTGTGTAAATGGGTTCACCCTCTAGCTTGACCCTCCTTGGCTCTGCTGAGGGCTGTGAGCTCCAGCCCTGTTGGTTGGGAGAGATGCTGCTTCGCTCTGAGGTGATGCAGGTTGAATGTTGATTCCGGTAATGCCTGAGAGGCCTCATTTGAAGATAAAAAGAAGTAAATGATGACCTAGGTGCTCTAATTTTTCAAGGTTTTGGTCTCTTAGCTTTCTAGCTGGGTAAGGCAAATCCCGCTTTGTTAGAAAGCGCAAAAATTCAATGCAAATCCAATTTTTTTTCCCTATATTGGTTGACTTTGCCAAACAAAGTATTGCTTCCAGATGAATTGCTGCACATTTGGCTGTCACTGTGCATCCTACTGGGGAAGATGAGCTTCATTCATGGCCTCACACACTGGGTTTAAACACAAAGCATCCTCTCTCCTGCCTCTGGAGTAAGATGCCGAACTGGAGCAAGGTTGTATTCTTTGTCCCCAAGGCTCGTCAGGCACAGCCTGAGAGGCTTTTTCTCTCTCTTTAGCACCAGGTTCAGGCTGTTGGGGTTCAGCCTTTCCTGTCACACCGGTTTGTAGGGACTGGCTGTGCCCCAGGGTGAGGTAGCTGTTCCCGGGAGTGCGGAACCGCCAGAGCAGAGTGGGGACAAGGCCTCGGGGAATGTGCTGGCCAGTGTCACTGCAGACCTCCCTCTGCCACCTGTGGGAGGTTGTGGCTGTCAGGGGAAGCTC
This sequence comes from Dasyornis broadbenti, assembly GCA_013397935.1. NCBI lineage: Eukaryota > Metazoa > Chordata > Aves > Passeriformes > Dasyornithidae > Dasyornis > Dasyornis broadbenti. The sequence goes on along the minus strand of VZRN01006271.1, from coordinate 114,085 downwards.
TGACGGCTGGAAAGGCCAACTCTCACACCTGTGGAAAAAGGCAGGAAGGATGATGCACCCTGGGCAGCCTCACTGGGGCACTGGGAAATGGAGAGTCACAGCCAGTGGGGAGGTGGGGAAACTCCATCCCTGAGGACTCTGGGAGCGCATCTGGCCGATGTGAGGCTGTGGGCAGCTCTGAGCCCCTCTGTTTGGAGCAGGAGGTTGAGGAAGGGGCTCCAGAGGTCCCTCCTGGCTGTGAGGGATGCAGAGCTCACGTGGAGGAGCAGGGAATCAACATCAGAGTGGGGAGGGTGGGAGCAGGAATGGATGCGCTGCTTATTAGCGCTGTGAAGTCTCCAAAGGTCTGTTTGAATAACAAACTGGCATTTAATTAACATGTGTTCTGGATCCCAGGGAAAGCCAGGAAATATTCCTGCTGGTTACAGTTGCTGTTAAGCGCAGTGCTGGGCTGGAGGCGAGCTCAGAGGAGCTGGTTAATCGTGCAGGGCTGATGAGCTCTGGGTGTGAGATATGGTGGGAGAATCGGCACAAATCTGGACAGGGTCATGGCCAGGGGCTTGGGAGGAGTTCCTGGGTGTGTGGCCTCAGGTTTGCCAAGCCCAGGTTTGCGTATTTCCTGGGAGCGGGCTCCTGGTGGGAAAGGAGCCTGGTCCCTGCTGCTGCTCCCTGCTGCACCTGCACTCCCAAAGTGCCCTTCAGAGCATAACTCGTGAATTGATGGCTGCTGCAGGGGAGCTGCCAGCATCCTCTCCCAGGTGCTCTGGGATGTGCTGCTCTGCCAGAGGACCTGGAGTATTTATTGGGGTGGGCTTGTGGTGAGTGCCAGCTCCTGCAGTAGTTCCTGGGGCTGATCCCAGCCTTTGGGGCTGTTTGTGCTGCTCCTTGTTCCCACACGTCCTGCCAGGCTCAGCTGAGCAGGGAAAGCTGCCCATGCCTTGCAGTGCCTGCAGGGTTGGGGTGGCTGCAGAGAGCTGGGGGATATCAACAAATCATTTGCTTCAAAATCATCTGCGTCCAAAAAAATCCTTTGGGTTGTGGATGAATGCTGAAGTTCATGGTCCTTAGTCCAGCTTAGGCTGGGGCTGTTTATATTTCTCTTTGCAATTCAAGGGGAGACGTGAAAATGCCCCAGCCCAGCCCAGGGCTTTCTTGGCTTCTGAACTGTGCGAGCAGCCGATCATCACCAAAATAAACATAGATGTGAGGCAGGAGCATGAAAAGGAGAAACGGATAATGTCACAGTCCAGGAGTTAATCCCATTTAAAATTTGATTTTTGTATGTGAATACCTTTCTCGGAGGTTCTCTCCAAAAGCCAAGTTTCTCGGTGTGTGCCAGAAATCATTCCTCAGATGGATTCTCTGCTTGGTGATTCGATGCAGTAGAGGCTTTGCATCTTAACAATAAATAAAAACTCCCTTCTGAAATGCAAGTTATTTTATCCTAATCCGCTGCTGTCAAGTAAACACAGACAAAGGTTCCTTTGCTTTGAAATGGCCACTGAGAGAATTTGTTCAGCAAACAAAGATGTAGATAAAAAAGGGCACGGAGAAGTCTATAAATTTTGAATGTAGGAGATGCTTTGGGAAGGGCTCTAGACTCAAGAGATTGAGTTTTCTGTGCCCTCTTCTTTCATTAGAATTTACTGTGTTTGGTGATCCTTTTTTCCCCCCAGGCATCTTTTCTTTGGTCATTTTACTGCTGGAGGGGCAGGAGGCTGATGCTGGAAAAGTACCAAATTCTCAAATCATGGTGCTGGGAGGGATTTGGCACTGGTCCCTCTGCCCGTGGCTGTGCCCCAGGCTGGATTTGGTGGGATGTACATACCGCTGGTGGAGCTTGCTGCTGCAGGGGATTAGCGGGGGAAAATAGGTTATTAAGTGTTAAAATGCGATTAGATGTGGCTGGAATATGGCCTGAAACTGCTGTAGCTGCTTCAGAAAATCAAAAGCCTTTGGATTCCTCTTGCTGTTGATTCCTGCTGGGTTGGGTATGAGGTGCTGGAGGAATTTGCTGCAAACCCAGGGGATGTGTAGGACAGCTCCTGATACCCTGAAATGGCTGGAGCTGAGCTCTGCCCTCATGTTGCGCTGCTGCTTCTGGCAAGAGGGGTCTGATTTAATTTCAGCTGACCTTGGTGGGGCTTTGATAGAAGGGTTTGGAGTGGTTCACAGGTTTCTCTGTGCTTGGGGTCACTGCTGCAGCAGCAGTTCTGGTGCTGAGGTCCTTGAATCCCTCTGCCTTCGGGAAGTGGGGGTTTGCTGGGCGCCTGGAGTTGTGTGTTTGCTGTTCCCATAACTCTCTTTTCAATCTGTTTTCAAGTGTTTCCTGCTGCTCAGCTGGAGAGCTCAGCACCTGCCTTTTCCCACCCCAGAACGAGCTCCCAGCAGCATCTCCAGCTGGTTTCCTGTGGGTGACCACAATTGGGCTTCTGTGCTGTGTTTCCTCCGCCGCTTTGGGAACAGGATCAGTGGGAAATGGGATGAAGGAAGGACAAGGGTGGGGGAGAACTGATTTCAGTGCACAAGCTGGACTGTACAAACAAGCTCAGCCTCTGCAAGGCTGTGGCACCTTGTCCTGGCTTGTTGAGATGTGTTTTGGGGTCTGATGATCTCAGGGCTGCAGGATATGGACCCAGATGGGATAACAAACAGTTTTTGGGCTAGAACAGATGTTTTCCCAGTCCTACACCACTGGGAAATTGCAGCTGGGCAATGGTAGCTCGACCTGGAATCTGTCTGGATGTGGGCAGTGCCTGCAGGGCCTTCCCATAGTCTATGGCACAGCAGAATTGCAGGTCACCAAAGATCAGTTTCTGCTGCAAAAAGATGTGGTCATTTGTGGTCATACTGGAGGGAATAAAAATAAATGTGGAAAATATATGGAGGAAGCCTGCTGGGGAAGCCCCCCTTGCTGGCTTGGGGTGTCTTGTCCCACATGCAGACCAGGGGGGAAGCCGAGCACTGGGGCTTCCTTGTGGTGTTGGAGTGGCTCTGGTTTGCCACATTGGGCTACAGGACTCTAAGGAGAGGTCCAGAGCCGACAGCCAAGGCGTGTTGTGCTGGAAATGGTGTTTAACGTCACCTGGCAGAATTTCTGCCCTATTCTCCTCAAAGCCCCTCAATATTCCAGCTCCTGGACTGCTCTGCCTCTCCTGCAGCTGTTGCTTGCTCCAGTTCCTGCAGTCTCACCTGCTTAAAGCGATTTCTTCCATCAGTGAACACGGAAGAGGAGAGAGGGAGATGTCCAGGGCTGTGCAGCACAGCTGTAAGCTTTGTTATTTGTGGCTTCTGTTTCTCTCCAGAGCGGGGATGTTGTGGAGGGGTGGGAATTGTGCTGCAGATGCTGGTGCTGAAGGTTGCTGGGGGTTTTGTAGGGCATCTTCACCATTTCAGAGCCACAGCACCGTGAAGCAACGGGATCTCGTTATTTCAATGCCTTGAATCGCTCCCTGAGGAGCGGAGCAGAGAGGCCAAATAGAAATGTGAGAACCTACGTGATCTCCTTGGAGGGGTCCTTTGCTCCTGCTCCTGTCTCTGCTGCTTTTCCTTCTGCTCCAGCAGCGTCCCAGCTGGGTTAGCGTGGCCAGGTAACATCACCATTTGTTCCCTCAGAGGATGCAGAAAGGTCAAGCTCGGATTTGCTAATGATCACAGCGAGCTTGGGTAACTCTGTCATTCCCCTTGCAGTCAGCTGTGCTGGGAGGGGGGGAGGAGGAGGAGGAGGGTCTGTGTCCATGATCCTGACCTGCTGGGTACCCTCTCCTTTGAGGGATGACAGCAGAGGAGGGGACAGCTCCATCCAGCTCTGTCCTGGCTGCAGTGAGATGCTGCTCAGCCCAAGGGAGCTTTAAAGTCAAACACAGATGTGTTCACCCTCCCTCTGTCTTGGGAAAGGTAATTTCAGAACACATTTGCAAACTTGGGTCGCTGCCACTTGTGACAGATCCCAATCCGCTTCTGGGCAGAGCACACAGTTCTTCTGACAGGAGCCTGCATTGGGCAAAATACCCAAAAGTTGCTTTGTGGCCTTGGGGAATACCTTTTCTTACCTGCTCTGGCTGGAGAGAGCATCTGGGTGTGTGGGCTTGGACTGCAGCCTCCTTCAGGATCCACAGCACACAGACCTGTGGATCCAGGGCTGCTCGTGTTCCCTTTGCCTTCAAGAAGTCACGTGAGTTATAAATTTATCTTGCTGCCTTTAGCACACGGCGAGGGCAACAGGAGAACCAGTGGTGAAGATTCGTGTCCGCAGGTGATAGTGACAGGGGACAGGGGCAGGGGAGGGAGGGAGCTGGGCAGGCTCCGCTCAGCAAACTCGGCGCTCATTATTCCCAGTTTCTTCCTGAGTGAGTTATAACCCTCTCCCGGGCTGCTGGTGTCATGTTTTGATGTTGTCTGCTGAGCAGCCCCGGATAACTGCAGCGCTGGTAAGCAGCTTGTCAGGCTCAGCGGATGCTGGAGCGTGCCTGGCTGGCAGTGCCCGGGGTGCTGCTCCAGGGGGAGGGACGAGACTCTTGTCAGGGTCTGAATCCAGAGTCTGCTTATGTAAAACTCCGTCAAAAGGCAGGAGGTTCCCCTCTCCAAGCCCCTCTTCCTGCACTGCCCCTGGGGCTGTTATCCAGGCTCTTTTCCCAGGTGCCAGCTGTGGGTCAGTGTGGTGTTGCCTCCTCAGCACCAGCAGGGACCTGCACTTTCCCAGTGCTTCATTTTCCTGCTGCAGCATCCAGAGCTGGATGAGACTCTCCTGGATCCTGTGGGTGCCAGCCAGGGGCAAGCCATGTGGAGGAGCGTGCTGGGCAGCTCTTCAGTGCTCGGGGCTCACTTCCAGCCTCTCTGCATCCGTCCTTTCCAAAGCCACTCCATGAATCCTCGGAGGCTGGGGCAGCCAGCTGATGCTGTAAGAAGTTGTCTGGTTGGTGCCAAGAGGAGCTGGCTGGCTCTGGGAGCATCTCCTTGGTGAGGAGCTTTGCTGGGAGCTGTTGGGCTTTTCATTTTTCCTGGGGCAGTGGGGTTGGCTCTGGGGGTCACCTGGAAATGCTGAACTCTCCCTCCGTTTTCTTCCTTCCTTGTCCAAGCACTGGTGGGGGGGATGGAGTTAAGGGAGACACCAAAGCAAGGTAGAGCTCAGGTGTAGGGTGAGGGCTGCCTGCCCCCAGCATTGCCTTTTGCCAGCTCCTGCTGATGCTTGGCTGCCCCAAGGGCTCGTTGAAGTGGTGACACAACACCCACCAGTGCTGTTGGCTCCACACAAGGGTTGCACGCCCATGGCCAGCACAGGGGTGTCCTTAATCTGGCTTTTTTTTTGGTTTTTGCCTGGGTGGAGAAAGTGAAGGTTCATTAAAAGCATGTGGCCTCTTCAGCTTCTGCTGGTGTCCTTACTTCTTCCCCAAACTCTGCAACCCTCCTCGTTTTGTGCTCTGTGCTCCCATCCTCAGCCCACTCGTGGAAAGGGAGTTTAAAGTGGAAATGTAAACCTTTACCATCCTTATTAAATTGCTGCTGCAGGCAGGCAAATGAGAGCTGTTAAAATAAGGAAAACAAAGGCATCCCTGGGGTTCCACGTGACACTGGGGGCACCTGCCCACTTCTGTGGGGATGTGCTGGGGGAGCAAAATGCGGATGGGTGCTTTGCAGGGCACAGAGGGGCAAGAAGAAGTGTGAGGGCTGCTGTTGTGGTGGTTAAGGCTTAATACACCCTGGGAAAACATCTCTTACTGAAGAAGTGCCCGTTTGATGCAATTGTTGCTCAGAATTGAATGCCTGCAGGCTTAAAGAGAAGAAAAAAATTATGCCACCAAACGTGTTGGAAAATGTTAAGTGTGAATTCACACATCTTGGGCTGGGGCAGCAGTGATGGAGGCCTCGGAGCAGGGATGTGTGCTGGCCCCTTCCCTGCTGCCCCTCTGTCACAGGAGGCAGGAGCAGCATCCTGCTGCCCTGGCACTCTGTTATCTCCGCAAGCAGGGACACCCAGGGAATGATTAAATCAATTAATTGATTTTCTATTGCTCATAAGGAAGTCAAATGGCATTTCCATCAACTCGTGATGAGCCAACACCCCGCCATGGCCAGGAGGAATGTTAATGGCTCTTTATGCTTTTATTACCCCTTTTCACTCCTAAATCAAAATTCATCCTGAGCCCAGGAGGCAGCAGGTACTTCAGAAAATAAAACTAGCACAGTGGGAACCATAGCAGCCTCTGTAAAAGCTGGGTTTTCCCACTGATTTATTTGTTTCTCTGGTTTAAACGAGAGAGCAGGGCTCGGTTCAGCTAGAGCAGAGATTAGCTGAGGCTCATCCTGCAGCTCTGCCAATGCCCCCCAGCTCTGGGGGCCCTGCTCTGGGCTCTGCTGCTGCTGGGAGGATCCGGCCCCTGGGCTCGCTGGAGATTGATGGGTTTGGAGGAAGGCGATGATTTATTCGGCCCTGGAAGCAGAGTGGCGGGATGCCCAGCACCGTTTGGCCAATCTTTTTTGGCTGAAGGAGAAAGGGTAATCATTTTAGAAATGTTAAATGGGTGAGTTCTGCTGTTCCTGAAGCTGAACCTTTTGGGGCAGCTGTGAGTGTGGCTGCTGGCTCGAGCACTTGATGTGCAGAGCAGGAGGAGTGATGGTGGCGCTGAGCCTCCTGGAGCCTTCCTCTGGCTGGTTTTGGACTCTGCAAATCCTTCCTTTCCTTCAATCCATGGGGCACTGGCTCCTGAAAGCACAATTTTCCCTGGATGAGCAACGGGGCCCATTAGGAGAAGAACCAGTTGAGTTAAACGCTGATGCCCTTGAAGAGATGCGTCCTGTAAAGACCAAGGACCCAAATGAAGGTTAGTCCCTGGCTCGGGGGTCTGTGGAGTTGCTCTCGGGCTGTCCCTGTGTGTGCTGCTCCTCACCTGGAATTTGGAGTCCCAGCTGCAAATTCAGGGTCCAGTTTGCCCCCAGTACCAACAACATCCACCCCAGTGTGGGGTCCAGCCATGCCCCAGGAGCTCCGGTGTCCTCTGGGCTTTGCTACAGCAGCTGCCCTTGATCCATCCCTGTGCTGGAGCCCTTGTGTTTTAGGAAGCAATTTAAAATCGATGTTAATCTTGTAATTTGGAAGCCTCTCCTGCAGTGTGAGGTGTTTGAAGCGCTGCAGAACAGCTTAAAATGCAATTTAAAATAGTGCTGGCTGGCAATAGAGAAGCAACTGAAAATTCCCTGCTGCTGCTTTTTTAAAAGAAAAAGTGAAAGGGGGATGAGAAGGAGAAAGAGAGATGGGTTAAAAAAAATATTAAAATAAATCAAAGCTGAACTGCAGCTTGTGTGGGGTTGTGTGTATTTATCTCTTCTTCCCCACCTTCCCAACTCCCCCAGCCCATCTCCAGGGGCTGCGGGGCAGAGGAGATGACCCAGCTCCTTTTACCTGCAGTGATGGCTCATGGCAGGACTCGTGGGACTGTCCCCATGTCCCAGAGGGGACAGCGGGCCTCTGGTGTGGGTACGAGGGGTAAGAAGTAATAAAAGTTGGGGGGGAAGAGCCCTGTGCTCTCCCTTGCAGCAATGAAACGCTCCCAACTGGGAGTGTGAGTGCTTGTGTTGTTCATTTTCCTGCCTTTTCTCATTTGTATGGAAATAGGGAGCGGATGTGTTTGGGTGGAGCTGCGGGCTGCTCCCACAGGGTTTCCTTTGGGATGGGGGAGGCTGGTTGGGTAGAAGAGCACCAGGACCCTCTTCTGCAGGCTCGGCTCGGGCTCCTGCAGCTGAAGGAGGGAGGAACGGGACCCCAGACCCAGCGGGGCTGGTACAGGGACACCCCTGGAGGGGTTTCCTGTAACCAACCTTCTCCACAAAACCTCCTGGGGCACCATGCCAGCAGGAGAAGGTGCTGGGCTGGGGGCTGCAGGAGGGAGGCAGCCATGCAGCTCCTTGCTCCTGAAGCCGTCGGTCACGGATCCCGAGGATGTGGCTTTGCTGTGGCAGTCTGGGAACAGGATGGGCACAGCAGTGCCTGGCTCTAGGGGTGGCATGAGGCCTCCAGGAGAGACTTCTGGGTTATTTCCCAGCTGCTGGTGCTGCATTGGGCACGGGCTCTCAGAAGGGAACTCGTGCAACGCATCAGTGCCCCCGCTGCCATTGACCCCAGGCACTGCTGGTCTGTGGGGGCTGCAGGGGACCAGGGGGGCTGCCCAAGCCCAGGGAGAAGTTGCAATTGTTGCTGTCACACAGCTGCACCAGCAGCGCCCCGGGCCACGTCCTGCCTGGCTGGGTTGTGGCACAGTGCTGGCCCCAGCCCTGCAGGGCACAGGAGATCCTGACAGGCTCTGCCTGCCCACGGATGCAGTGAGAGTGAGTGAAAACACCCCCGAGGCTGCACATTTGCACAGCTGTGGGCGAGGGGATGGATCAACCCAGGAGCAGGTGATAGCAGCGTGGTGGGACATAATCTACTTTAGCAGCCAGGGCCTTAAAGCTGCTTAATTTGGCTGATTACCAGGAGCCGCTCGCTGCCGGCGCTCCCAGGGCTCAGCAGCACATCGATGGTGCCGCTGCAGCTCTGCTGAAGTGTCCACTCCGTGGGCACCTCCAGCTGTTGGCAGCTCCCTCTGGGACTCCTGGAGCTCTCTTCCACTGGGCCACTGGCTAAGCAGGTCCATGTTTTCTCTGTATAACTTAAATTAATAAATCTGTAGCAGTTTAATGGCAGAGGTGGGTGGATTTGCTGGCGGCAATAACTGGCTGGGAGCCCGTGCTGGGGAATGGGTGCCCTTAAGGGGTGCAGCCTCCCAGTGGGACCTTGTCCATCCCTGGAGCAGCTTCCCCAGAGGGATGGAGATGGGAGGTGGCCATCGCTGCCATACTGAGCCTGGCCTTGGGCTTTCTTGTTTCCAGTTAGCGCTGGCTCTCCAGGCTGTGATTACAATGGATTATGTGTCACAGTTAGTCCTTGGCTAGTTGGCTCTTTGGTCTTTTAATCTGCTTGAATCAAAATCGATAGTGAAAGTAAATAGAGGAGCATCAGAGGGGCAGACAATCGAAGGGCTGGGGCTTTGCTCCCTGGGAAAATGCCAGGGTGAGTGTCCCCACGGGAGGATGGGATCCCCAGGACAGGCCTGGGTACCACCCCTGAGGAGCTGGGCAGTGCGCTCTGGGTCTGCCTGAACCCCATTGGAGATCCTCCAGTTTCCTCTCCAATAAATCTTCCAAGATGCCATTGCCCTTTTGAGGGGTTTAAGTAGCCTAGAGTTGTCCTTTAAAGGAGAAAACCAAAGCAAATGATGCTTTAGATCGAAATTAGTTCAGCTGGTATTTTCAATGGACATAAGGAATGTCTCACTATCTCTGAGCAAATCCCCTGCTCATGCTGGAGCTGCTGTGATGTGGCCAGGCAGGGGTGTGCCATGTCTGAGAATTGAGAGAACCAACAGCATCCAGCCAGGTTGTGGATATTGGGAATACAGTGTGGGATTGCATTTGAAATATCAGGGAGATGCTTTGGTGCTGTTCACACAGGTCTGGGGAGATGCGGGTTGAGGCTGTGCCCTGGTCTCCCCACACTACCATCAATGATGGGTAAGGGAGGCTTTTGCTGCCCTTGAAATAACTTGGATTTGGGTAGAAATGTGGCTTTTTTTCCCCCCTCATCTTGTCAGCACAAAGCTGTTTCTGAGCAGCGTGAGACTCCCTGAGCAGGAGGTGGCTGAGTGACCCAGGGACAGGAGGTGCCATCAGGGAGGTTTGAGTCACTCCACGTGTCTGAAGGGTTGTTGTGGTTTAGGCCCAGATGGAAATTAGCCCAGATGGAAGCAGCTCGCTCAGAATTCTCCTCCCTGCCCACCCCTGTGGAATGGGGAGAAGGATCAAAGTAAAACTTCTATGTTGAAATAAGAGAAGTTTATTAATTGAAAACAGAGTAAAATACAATAATAATGGTAAATAATAACGATAACAAAAAGGAAACAAACAAGTGATGCACAGTGCAATTGCTCACCACCCAGTGACCAATGCCAGACGCCCCCTTCCTCCTTCTTGCCCCCACTTTATATCCTGAGCGTGATGTCACAGGGTCTGGAATATCCCTTTGGTCAGTTTGGTCCCTGTCCTGGCTGTGCCACCTCCCAAGCACCCCCAGCTTCCCTGCCAGCCTGGCAGAGTGAAAAGCAGAAAGGGCCTTGGCTCTGTGCGAGCCCTGCTCAGCAACAACGAAAACATCTCTGTAAAATTCAACCCTGTGCTCAGCACAAATCCAAAACACAGCCCCATGCCAGCCACTGGGAAGGAAATTAACTCTAACCCAGCTCAAGGGGACATGTCCCAAAGTGCTGTTTTTATTTTCCTGAGGGGTTTTAGCTCCTTTTGAAAACCTCAGCCCAAGCATCCTGGAGCCTGTGTGACAGGGTGACATCCTCCATGCTCCATCTGTGCTTGGGAAGTGCTGGGTGGGGACGGCTTCCAGTGTGAGCGATGGTGGAGGATGCTCAGGATCCCAAAACACGGAAAACACAAGGAAACTCCTTCCCGTCCGCTCCTTTGCCCATGGTACAACCTGGGCTTTGGCAGCACCACTTCACACCATCCCCACTGGTCCCAGCCCTGTGCTGGCTGCCCAGCAGGGTGCTGGATGCTCCTACAGGAGCTTTCTCCACTCCTGCACGGTCAGAGAATGGCAAAATCACACAATATCCTGAACTGGGAGGAATCCACAAGGATCACTGCGTTCCACTGAACTTCACCCTTGAATTCAGGTTGGCACATGCAGCAGAACTCCCCCGAGTGCTCATCCTGGCTCCCGTTGCTGGAGGTTCCAGTGGCAGGCTCTGGCAGGGGGTGATGCCTGCTCACGGCTGCTTTCACTCCAAGGAGGTATTTTCAAGACAAGTGCATCATTAGTGAATTCCCTTGAGTTCCAACCCATCCAAATTTGAGCATATTGGTTGTTGCCTATTCCACTGGTTTCACAGAGAAGCTATTCCTTCTTCCACAAGACATCACCCTTAGGGGATGCTTTCCTTTTTTCCCCTGATTTCATCCAATTACTTAGCTGTGTGCTCTTCAGAAGCCCCATAAATAATTCTCCTCCCTCTGCTGTGTTTACCAGCATGTCTCATGAAATCCGGTAAGATATGATTGATTGCAATCATTATTTCCTAGTGCTGCTATGAAAACCTCTGTCAGTTCAGTGATTGCCTTGAAAGCGTGGCTGCCACTCAGGAAAACTGTCAAAACCCTGTCATACTTTAACAAACTCCAATTAATCTCTTGATTGGGTTTACTCGTATTTGCTGTCCCATCCTCGCTGATTATCAGGGGAAATTAGAATATTTTCCCTTTGTAATTAGCAACTCGGTGGCTTTGTTTTTTCGAAGAAAGTAGTTTTCAGAACTGCATTTTTTATTTTTCAGAGCTGTTTTACTGGGTTTTTGTGCTGGTGAGGTGGGTGTGGGTTTATCCTGGCTGCTTGAGGTGCTGTGGGTAAAGTCTCCTTGGGGATCTTCAGGGAGAAGCTGGGGATCCTGGCCAGGATCTCCTCCATGCTCTGGATTCCCATGCCTGGCTCAGGCAGCTGAGCAGCCCTGGGTGTGTGTCTTGAGTCTCTGTTTCAGGTTAACAAATTAATCCCGGCTCTTGCATTTTTAAAAGAGTCGCTTCAGCACTTTCCCTCCTTTCTTTTGGTTTTAATGAGACACACTTTCCAAGAGATGTAATAATCATTGCCAAAAATGTCAGGTCGTTGTTAGCTTCCTTAAGCTGCTGGAACAACAGCAACAACAACAACAGAGACCAGGAGCAGAAAGAGAGAGGTGTTGATGCGGAAGAGCTTCGACTTCGTCTCTGAGTGCCAGGGGAGGGCTGGGGGAGATGTGTCCTGCCACAGCTCTGCTTTTTGGCAGGGTGCCCCGAAAGATAACACAAGGAAAGCTGGGATTTTTTTTTTTATTACTGTTTTTAGTATTTGGTTGGGGTTTTTTATTTCTTTATTTGAGAAGGACTATCTCAGCTCACTGTTGACAGCAAAGCTCAGAGCTTTGCTGCTGGAAAACATCTTGGGATGGCTGGAAACTAGCTGGGAAATTGGAGGGTGGCAGTGACAGGAGGGGAAATTTCAGGGAAATTAGGGAAGACAGTGGGAATGTCGGGGGGCCAGGCTGGTGGTGGGGTGCAGAGCTGGAGTTTGTGGCTCCACTTGCTGCTGGTTTCTCTGGGATCCAGACGGAAATGGATTTGTGCCATGGTGGGAATATCCTCGTCCCTCATTAGTGATTTGGGGGCAGAGCTGTCTTGGCAGCCTTGCTTCTGGGGCAAGCACTCGGAACAGGCATCCTTGCCTGGATCAGGAAATCTCCATCTCTGTTGCCTTCCCAGGCACGATCCTTACGTCTTCCCAGCAAACCCTCACAACCTGACCCCCGCAAGCAAGATGGGATCCAAATCCCCAGGCCAGGATGGACTCCGTCCATGGGAATCTGGTGCTTGTGGTTTCAGCCTTTCTGCCAGCTGCTGTAGCAGTTGGGTCAGGTCCTTTCCCTCATCTTCAGCCCCACCCGCCGGCACAGGAGCATCCAAGAAGGATCAGTAATCGCTGTCTCACTCAAAAACTGAGTTCAGGGTCTAAGCTCTGACCTGCTGGCCTTGCTGAAATGTCAGAGCAGGAGTGAGTTCTGAGTAGAAATGCCCATTTGGGGGTGGTCAGTCCTGGGGTGGATGGACAGAGGGTGCCAGGGCCTGTCGGAGGGATGTCACTGGCATGGGCTCAGTCTGTGAACAAATAACTAAAGTGGATTTTCTGATTTAAGCGCATCTCAGAGCTGTTCTATTTCTCTTGACTGTGCTTTTTTCCTGATTTTGCTTAGCTGTGTTTGGGGCAGCCCCTGTCAAAACGGAGCTCCGGGGTCCAAGATTCCACTCTTTTACCCGCACAGCATCTTTTAATTGCAGGCTCCTTAGTGCTGCTGCTCTTCAGTGGGACAGGCTGTGACCTGAATATCACCCAGGGGACAGTGTGACCTTCCTGGTGGGATGGGCAAAGGTGGCTCCTGCATTCCCAAACCCACCCAGGAAGGTCTGGGGCTGCACAGGACCTCGGGCACCCACTGATTCAAGCAGAAGTCACTGACTTCTTGCCATAGAACTCAGGAAATGTTTGGGGAAGAGCCCAGTTTCAATCTCCATGAATGGTGGCTTGTCCTTTTTTTTTTTTTTTTTTTTTTTTTGGATTTTTTTTTTTTGTTTTGTGAATTTTTTGTGGGGGGGGGGGAGTTT
>VZRN01006271.1:81012-100801 GCA_013397935.1 Dasyornis broadbenti | reverse complement strand
GTGGGAAAGACAATATAAAAGAAGGAAAAAAGGGAAGTTTTTATTTTAATGAGACTGTATGAGAAAAAACGTTTTTTTTTTTTTTTTTTTTTTTTTTGAGGAATTGCTTTTGGTCTCAATGTTTCTTCTGTTTTGTTAGATAGTGTCAGGAAAAATAATGTGCTGCTGATAATCTCAGCCAAGCGTGGAAGGCAGCCTTTGGTGAGGTCTGGCTGGCCTGGTGTCAGCTCTTGGAGGGGTTAATGGTTGGCTCAGAACCCTGTGCTCATGTGCCGTGCATCCGGCCAAGCCGCAGTGATCCGATGTTATCCTGGCGCCCGCCGGGGTGCGAACCTGGCAGAGGAGAGGAGTGTGAGGTGCTGGAGCCTCCAGTTCAGCAGCCGTGCCAGTGCAGCCTTCCCTGGGGAGCAGCATTGCCAAGCCCTGGGAGCTGTGGCTGAACGGTGGGTGAGTTCTTGGGGCAGTGGGGATGGAGCCGGGGCTGCAGCTCTGCAGCAGCAGGAGCTGTCACGGTGCCCCTGATCCCACCACGGCCACACCCCGTTCTCATCTGAACACCCAAACCATCCAGACCTCGCATTCAGGCCTCTGCGCTGCTTCACGTGCTCAGCAGCTCCCGTGGTGCGGAGAAGCCCGTGCCAGGGCTGTCCCTGGCACCCAATGCCATCGAGATGCCCTGCCCCATCCCACCGCCCTGGCTGAGCTGGGCTCAGGGAGCTGTGCCAGGGCAGGGGATCCCAACCTCCCTCTGGCTTTGCAGGCCTGGTTGTGCATCTGTCTGGAGGGGCATGAGGTGTCCTTAAGTTCTGATAGCCACCCGATAGCCAGCTGGTAGCCACCCAGGGCATCCGGCAGCCGCTCCCCTTCCCAGCAGCACCCCCTGGCTCCCGCTGCTCCCTAAATTAAATCTGTCCTGCCTCTTGGAAAGCACATGTGAGTGGAACGGCAGAGATAAGCTAAACGGGAGAGGTTCAGGGGATTATGCACTGATTAAGTTATTACCAACGTGAAATGAGCCGAGCTGAGATGAAACAGGAGCTTTATTTTCTGTTCCCTGGCTCCAGGCTCAGGCTGCCTGTCACTAGATGGCAAATCAAGCTGGGAGCCAGGAGCTCCTGCATCCCCCTGTGCTTTCCATGTGGCAGCGGGTCAGTGCCATGCAAACCCACAGGAAACAGTGTTAAATGGGGCTGGGAATTGGGGGCCTTCCCTGCTGGAGGGTTTTACTGGGATGCAGCACTTGAGACAGAGCTATTTCCAGTGCTGGGTCACCCAACTCATTGCAGACTTGGGCAGAAAATAAATTCTTCTCTGTAACAGGAAAATCCGGTGCTGCTGGGAGGATGTGTTGAGGGATGACTACCTCTTTGCTCAGTTTCCCGTGTTTTTCCTTACGGATCCCCTGCAGGCTGCTGTCAAAGGCAGGATGCTGGGCTGGCTGGGTCTTGGACAGTGACAAATAGAAGTGCCAAATGAAAGGCTGTTTGGTTGGTGCGTGGGAATAAAGTCAGCTGGCCATAAGCTCTCGGGACAGGCTGGCTCAGGTGGATAAGTCAGGAGTTCATGCCTGGAGAGGCAGGTGAGGGGGCTGGATCCAGGGCTGGGATAACCACTGGCTCTCCCGAGCTGGAGGAGCCCAGCTGGATTTGGGCACAGGCAGGGATCGACCCTACTTGGGCAGGAGGATGGGGCTGTGGGTTAGAGGCAGGCAGGGGACACCGGGGACAGCAGGAGCTGTGGAGCTCAGGACCATGGGCAGCTCTGGGGCTGGAGCCGTGGGCAGGGGGATTTCCTGGGTGGGATCTGTCAGTGCCCAGCCGGGGCTGTGTCTCACCTGCTCTCTGTGTGCTGCAGTGATGGGCGCGCTGGAGTCCCGAGGGGTGCTGCGGAGGATGAGCGACATGCTGGAGATGCTGATGAAGAGGATGGACATCCTGGCCAGGCTGGAGAACAGCACTGACCTCCACAAAGGGGATGAAGCACGATTCCCTCTGGACAGGTCAGTCAGACCCCGTGGAGCAGTGCTGGGCACGGGGGCTTTGCAGGAGCAGAACACCCCAAAGTGCTGTGGTGGGGCCCAACAGGATATGGGGCATGGGCACATCTTGTGCAGTCTTGTTTGCCATTTCTGGAACCTTTTCTTTTGGGATTTCTGAATTGACTGGGATTTTTAGGACTAGCTGTCACAGCCCCAAGCTTGCCCAAGAAGAATTTGCCCTATGCTCTCAGGCACACTTTGTGATTTTTGGGACTGTCCTGTGCAGGGCCAGGATTTGGACTCGGTGATCCTTATGGGCCCCTTCCTACTCGGGATATTCCCTGATTCCGTGATTTCCTGAAGCACCTGTCCCAGCTGTGAGTGTGGCAGTGTGGGAGTGGCTGCACTGCTGTGTTGGGGGGCAGTTGGAGACGGGACTTGCCGAGGGCTGGAGCAGCACCTGGTGTGTGGGATGTGCTCCCTGAGCTCAGGACACCTGCTTTGTGCCCGTGACCCTCAGGCAGCTGTGGCTGTTCGGAATCCAGGTCTGACGCGCTGAGCCTTGGAGTTGAGCAAGGCTTAAAATGTGTAGAAGGGCTTGAAATGATGCTGGGGCTCCCTGTGATGCATATCTCAGCTAGCAGGGTGAGAGATGCCATCAGACCTTCCTGTTGTGACAGGTGATTTGCTAAAGAGACACTTCCCTGTGCTCTGGGAGCGTTTAAACATTCATTGATACTAATTTGAGTGTCATGCCAAGAGCTGCACAAGTGCTGGTGGGGGAGCAGAGATGAAAAACCGAAGGGGCAGCACTTGGGACAAACTTGGCAATGTGGAAAAGATGCTGGCGTGGATTTTGCTCAGGTGGAGCCACGGGTGACACAGGAGGTGGATGGCAGGGATGTGACAGGCAGAGGTCACCCTGCCCTGTTCCGTGCTGGCAGCACAGGAGCTGTGGTGCATCCTGGTGTCTCCCATCCAACATTCCCACCTCCACCTCCTGCCATCTCTGTGCAGGAGTTCCCTGCTCCCATCAGCATTTCCATTCCTCTCCGTCGCTTTCCTCACGAGCCTCTTCTGTGCCTAGAACGGAAAACAGAGTAAGTGAGCCTGTAATTAAAGGCTGAGCTCTGCCACAGTACCTGCGCACCTGAGTTAGAGCTGCGCAGGCAGCCGTGGAATGCGTGGTCCTGCCTTTTATGTAGCAGCATTTCCAGTACTGAAAAAAATGTAATTTGCCTCAGCAATGGCAGGTGCTGCGGATTTTGTCATTCCGAGGCTGGCTGGAACCCAAGCGAGTGAAATCACCAATAATCCCAGAGAGGAGTGGACAGGACGATTACAGCCAGCCACTGGAAGGTGCTTGCTCACATTTAATGATTTTCTTGGCCAATCTTGAATTTAAAGAACCAGTAATTTCAGGTGATGCTGGCTTCTCTACACCAGCAGCCAGGAGATAAATTTAAAAGCATGTCTGTGGGCTGGCAGCAATTGCTGCAGATGGGGATTTGGTGTTTCAGATCTGCTGTGTGAGTGATGACTTTGGGGCTATCTCTTGGAGAGACCAGAGAGGATGGGAGCTGATGGACCCACATCAAAACAGCCTCAGGCGTTGTGTGTGTGCTCGGATGGGCCTGAGCCGTTGAGATTACAGATACCTTAATTTTCAGGAACAGAAAGTCACGGGCAGCTGGTTTATCACCTTTCGCTCCTTATAAATCCCTAAATAAATAATCCTTATAAACCCCTAAAGGGAAATCAAGTCCCTTCACTTGATCCTGCATCCAAACCCATCTATCTCCTCTCTCTCCAACCTGGCCTCTGAAGATCTGGTCCTGGTCCTGGTCCTGGGGCAGAGTATCTCCAGGTGAAACCGCCACTACAGTGGGGTTTCTTGTGGATGGGATTTTGCTGTGACAGTCCTTAATAAAGCACTGGCAGCATTTGCAAACACTTGGGAAGTGTTTCCCAAGTGCTCCCATCCTTCCTTGCAGCCTGGCTAAGGACTGTGGTCAGAGGGGATGTGTTGGAAGAGTCGCAGCTGCTCTGGGTCTCGGTGGGTTTGAGTGGCTCCACCTCTGCTGCCACGTGTGCTCCCTAATCCAGAGTGCCCTTTCTTGACTTCTCCTGCTCCCTGCTGCCCTTTGAGGGGTGCATGGGGCAGCTGGAAGGGCACTGAGCCAATACCGCCTGCCTCCCGTGCTGCTCTGAGCTGATCCCACAGCACTGGGTGCTCTCTGGAGCTGAGCAGAGCATCCCAGGGGGAATCCAAAAGCAGCTGCTGTGAAACCTGGGCTGGGACCCCGTGCAGTGTGGGTGCTGAGGTCCCTGTCCCTTTGGGAGTAACCAGCTGCGGCTCCTGGGAACCCCTGTGCTGAGGTGGGATTGGGCATCTCCAGCTGCACTGGGACCCAGGAATATCTCCAGATCAGCCCCACGGAGACACCCGGCTGCTGTTCCTCATCAGGATCCTGGGATTCCACCAAGGGCTTGGCTCCTTCCCTCTCTGTCTCTGTCTCTTTGATCACCAGTGACCGACTTGAGGCTGTCAGGGAAAGATAATACAATTAAAGGGTGCTAATTTCAAAGGGATTTTAGTCTTCAAAGCGTCCCTGCTTGGCACGGCTGCTGCCTTCGTCTCCTTCCCGCTCAGCACAGCCGCCAGCGTGGGCTTTGCTGTTCCGGTTGCCCAAAAGTGGATTAATTCTTGTTTTTACAAAGTGCTCTCCTGCTTCAGGCTGAATCTCCAATGGAATCAGCAGGACTGGGTTTTGCAGAGCCCCCAGCTGAGAGGAAGGAGATGAAGGCTTTGCTGGGCTTTATGGGATAAACCTGTGAGCACCGTGCCACTCGAGCAGGGGTGTGTGGTGGCTTCACCCCTTGGAAAGTGCCAGGAGGAGCCTGAATATCCAGGGCGGAATTAATGACCCGCCTTGGAAAGCCTCCCAGCCTTCCATACTGAATGTTGCTCCAAAATCCTTCTTGCTCCATAGGGGCTGTCGGGTCGAATATTCCACAGGTGCCTCCATGTGTAGCCCATGAGCCCCTTGCAATGCTTTAGATAAAACTCTTGGAAAACCCAAATGCCCAACTTCAACTTCCTTCCCCTTAGAAGAGCTGCCCAAAGGTTTTGCGGGATGCCATGCTGGGATAAGGACATGGGCTGCACCTGTGGACCCCAGGTGTTGCTGGATCCCTGCTCCAGCCCTGCCCGGGCTCCCTGCTGCCTGCATCCTGCCCGTGCTGGGAAGGGAAGGATGGGTTCCCTAACGAGGGCGAGCAGCCTGCCAGTCAGCTGCAGGAAAATCAATACTGCCGTTAATTGAATGCAACCCTCGTAAATCATCAGAGGGGAAGGAAATTAGAAGTACTTATGGAAGCCTCCTGGAGAGCTGTTTACTGGGCAAGGGAAATATTAGTTTGCAGGGGAAGTGTTGATCTCTCGCTGGAAAATGCTTGGGAGAGAGGGAGGGAGGGGAGGAGGGACTCTGAAGTGGCTGACCCAAGCTGGCACTATAACCCAGTGGTTTTGGGGCTTGGAGAATCCCTTTTCCAGGAGCTGGGCTGCCCCTGCCCACCTCATCCCACATGGACATGGCAGAGGGGAAGGCAGGGGTCTGCAGCAGTGGCATCCCTGGTCATCCCCCTTCCCCACAGAGTGGTTAGCCTGCAAAGGGTGTTATTTCCTAACGACTGATTAATCTTCAAGCTTAATTACTGCCAAGGCTCAGTTAATTTCCACACACTTTAAGTATTTGTTCTTCTAATCATTACATGACTCCATATTCCCCCAGTAATTAAAAGTCTCGCAATATGACACTAAATGGATGATGTTCCTGCATCCTGCCAGCCTGGCTCTATTAATTCCTGAATTGTTGCTGGTGGTGAGCTGGCTGGAGTGAAATCACTGCCAGATGCTGTGGGCTCCTGCTACCCAGGTGAGCCTGGAGCCGTCTCGGACCCCTCTGTGCATTGTCTCCCCATCTCGTCAGCAAACTGAGGGGCTCAGTGGGGGCTGCAGCAAGGGCAGGGCGTGCTGTGGGGTTTAAAGCTCTGCAGAGCAGCCCAGGGAAGGTAAGACCCGTCCTGTGATCCAGCCTGGCTTTTCTGGGACTTTGCTGGCTGCAGGAGCAGCATCACAGGTGCACCAGGGGACAGGAGCCTTCCTCCCTGGCACTTGCCTTCCTGAAGATCTGGTTCTGGTGCTGGGGCAGAGCATCTCCAGGTGAAGCAGCCACCATGGGGGCCTTTCTTGTGGATGGGATTTTGCTGTGACAGTCCTTAATAAAGCACTGGCAGCATTTGCAAACACTTGGGAAGTGTTTCCCAAGCCCTCCCTCCCTTCCTTCCTCCCTTCCCTGCAGCCCTGGCTCTGGCTGATGTCTGTGGTCAGAAGGGACATGTCCCACAGCCCATTCCATCCTGGCAGAGGTGATGAGTTGTTTCTTGCCGGCTCCTGAGGATGTCTCCAGCCTGATCCTGCAGGATTTCAGTGATACTTGGAGGGGGTGGGCACAGTGCAGGGGCTCACTGTGGGTTTGGAGTCCCCATCAAGGTCAGGAGAGGACATAAATGGGGGAATTCAGGCCTGGGCAGCTGAGATAAACTGTTTTTCACTCTAAGGCAGAGCAGGGCAGTGGCTGTGTGCTGCCAGCAGGTGAGCAGGGTCTGTCCATGTATCCCACCTTTCCAGAGGGGCTGTGACCGCGTGGAAATGCCCCCAGCTGAATGGTGAGGGCATCACCAGCACGGAGATAGGTCAGGTGCCAAGGAACGCCCAGGTCACTCACACCCTCCCCTCCTGCTCCCAGGCTTGTACCCTCCCAGCACCTCCAGCTCAGTTTGCTGAACCTCATTCTGGAATAGGCTTTCTGTTAATCTAGTTTTGGTTTTTTGTTTTTTCTTTTTAATTTATTTTATTTCTGTGACAAAGCATTTACATACCGGCAACTGCTTCATCACAGGGGTGGCAAATGAGGCTTTTGCGTGAATGAGCACCCAGATGTTGCCTTCAGCTGGTCTTAGAATCCTGAGGCAGACACGGTTAAAGGGGTAAAAGGGTTTTACCTCGGTGTTTTAATGGGATTTCAGGTGCACAGCTCTTCAAAGGTGGAACACACTGAGATGCACACGCACCATATAACGTGTATACAATTTTTATGGTCTTTGCAAATCAGCGTATCTGTCTAGGATCCCCCAATAAGAAAATAAATGAAGTAATGTCTCCCTATTCTAAGAATTTCCTCCCCACGTGAGACTAGAGCCTAGTTTACAAAATATGTTCCAGAGAGAAGGTTTCAACCTTGGTTGAAACCTCAAATTTTGAGATGGTATAGGCCTCTCTGGCCTCCTGCTGTGAATGTTTGGTCTTTCTGCCTTGCAGAACTCTAAAACTAAGTCAGAATATCAGACTACAAAAATTAGAATCATGTAGGCTAAGGGGACAAAGAATGTATAAAGGGTACAGAAAATATAAAAAGGGTATATCAAATATATAAAAGGATATATGGAAAAGTAAAGGCAAAAACCATCAGGCATCACAGAGGCCGAGCGCAGTCACTGGTGTTGGTATTGGTTGTGTTGTCTCGCGTTGTTTGTACAGGGACAATGCAGGGGGCTGGTGATGTGGGGCTGCCTTTACCCTACAAGGAAAATCAAATCCTGCTAACCCTCCAGCAGATGTCCCTGATTTTGGAGCAGCTGGGATCGAACAGCCACCTCCAGAGGGATGGGCTCTGGGGCTTGCCAGTTTGGGGGCATGGGCAAGGTGGAGAGGGGTGTCTGAGGAGGGTGTAGTGGTGGCAGTGGAAACACAGGCTGCCAAAATACCCCTGCTAAAATCAAACAGAGCATGGCAGAGCTGACAAAGGAAATGTGAGGCTAAGGACTGTATCTTGTCCCAGAAGATCCTCTGCCCCGAGGATTGTGATCAAGACTGGTGGTTTTGGTCTCACTTTCAGGCAGGTCCCTCCTAGTCAGGCCTGAGGCTGGCAATGCCTTCCCAGCTCACTGAAGGCGGTTTCTCAAAGCCTGCGTCGAGCTAGTCAAGCATCAAATGTATCTGATTTATGCCTCGACAAAGTGGCGATTCTGTAACCCGGCTTTTCATGATTTCTCGTGTTCCCACAAATGAACCCACTGCTGCCCGGCCGTGTGGCTCCGCCCAGTTCTGCTCTGAGGGTCAGGAGCAAAATGAAAGTTTGGGCTTGTGGCTTCAGCGTCTTGGGGAGGATCTCAAAGCACTTTATAACATTGATAAAACATTTTAATTAATGGTATTGGTTATACTTTGCTGGCTGTGCTGGTGAGCTACAGGGTTTGGTTGAAAAGCTGGTTTTCATCATCTTTTTCATGAAGTTTATTGCCAGCTCTCTGAAATGTCAGTGCGCTCCCCTGGGGTGTGCAGCCATGGGCTTTGGGTTAGCTCAGGGTCTCTCAGAAAAGTTATTTGTGTGAGAAATATCACCCACAATCAACTGAAATGAAAATAAATGGAAGTGCTTTAGTGAGTTAAACGCTCCAGTATTTATTATGTGATTTATTATGTAACTTGGTGTTGGAGCAGTTCAGTCAGGGCTCTGCCCATGCATCATCTGGTATTTGCTTCGAGTTTCCAAGGAATGTTCCCATCCTAAATCATGTTCTCTGGGATATTTTCTCAGGGTGAATTCCCAGTGAGCACAAACACAGCTGGAGTGAACTCAGGTCTTTACTGAGGTGTTTTGGTGGGGGCAGACTGAGCTGTTTGTGTCACCCTGAGGTGGAAAACATCGCGATACACAGAGACCCCCGAAATCACACTGGGAGCAAACACTGTCCTCTGATTTTTTTAAAGAATAATTTAATTTCATTTTAGTTTTTCATCCAGTTGACTGACTGGAGCTGCCTGTGAAGAACAAACCCACTTCTCAGTGGGTATGGGCCTTCTCGCATGTGCAAAGCCGGGTGCCACATCCCGGTCCTTGCTGGATGTCACGAAAGGCATCGAGGATCTGAGTGACCTGGCAGAGGAGGGGCAAAGCAGTGAGTCCTGTGCCTCAGCCCCTGCACTTTTTCCCTCTAATGTGCCTCTGAATTTCTGCTAAGCTGATCCTAACCAGAGCTTTGGGGTTTTGCTCTGCTCCCTGCGGGTCTGAGCCTCTCCCAAGCCGGGCAGGACACGGAACATTCCCTGCACTTCCCATCAGGGCACCGTGTGTGCTTCCCTCCCACCCCATGGAGCAGCAGCTCAGACCAAGGCACGGCTGCTCATTCCAGCTCAGGGTAACAGCACTGGAGTGATGAGGATTAAATCCAGGATGACAAGGCCAATAAATATAAACTGCACAGCTGAGCCTCCTGAGAGGGGCACCTGCCCTGGCCTCTGCTGCCTCTCCTGCTGCACCTCCTGAATTTCGAGCATCTGTGTCAGGGGACTGGGACACAAATTTTAGGAAGAGCAACAGCCACCCCATAACCCCCCCGCGTCTGTGTCCTGCCTCTCCCACGTGGGCAGCCCTGGCTCCTGGATTTTTGGATATAAGTCACCTCAGAGAGGATGTGCAGATACACGCAAGGACATGGATCTCCCAAAAGTGTTTCACCTCCGGCACTGATGAGATTTGTTTGTATTCTCTGACTTTTGTGGAGCAAAGCTTTTAATTTCTCCATCTTCTGGGAGATTTAAATCACTTTTTTTAGTTATCCAGCACTTGGATGAGGGCTTTTCCCCACAACCCTGGGACCCCTCCGTTTTCCAGCCACCAAGTTGGTGACTTCACAGAGTTGGGTTACTCTGAGCTCTTTCCATTGGATGAATGGACAGATGGATGGATGGATGGATGGATGGATGGATGGATGGATGGATGGATGGATGGATGGATGGATGGATGGATGGATGGATGGATGGATGGATGGATGGATGGATGGATGTGAAGAGGAGCCTGAGTCCTCAGAACGACCTGCTGGAGATGCCCTTGGGGCTCATCTCTCTGGGAGATGCAGGAGCCAGGAGGATGGGAAAGATCCTTTTCCCTTGTCTATCAGTGCTGCCTGTGGGATTGCAACTCCCTGTCCTGGAGACTGAGGCTGTTGTGGGGCTGAATGTGATTTGTGTCCCCAGAGCAGGGCGCAGCAAGAGCTCAGCACCAGCCCTGGGTCCCTTCCCTGCTGCTTTCTGCTCTGCTTTGGCTCTGGGCAAAAACTTTTACGATATTTAAAGAGGCAAATGGCAGCACAGACACTGAAGTGAGCAAGTGGAAATCCTTTGGTAAACTGCTCTGTGCAAATGCTGAATTTGTTGATGTATTATCATCAGAACATCTGCTTTTCTCCATCTGTATTGGCCTTCCCAAAGCCATGGCTTTCACCAGTTAATAGCAAGAAATATCGGATGAGCAAGCAAATATGTTTAGGGCTTGTATTATGAAGACAACACACAAAGAGAAAGAGATTCATCTTTTCATAATGCCACTTTTATAAAAGGCAATAAAAATACAGTGGCTTGTAAAGGGATAAACAGGCTGGATCCAAGCTGGTGCTGCGGAGTTGGGGACAAGACCAAAGTGAAGGGAACCAAATTAATGCATAAAAAAGTGACGGAAAACCCAACCTCCGGCTATATTCTATGGCAAATGATCTGTCAGTGGGGAAAGATACATCTTAATAGCAGTTTTTGAAACGAGATGAATACTGTATACAGAGCATTATAAGGCACAGTGTGATCTGAATCTTAATCAACACGGGGAAATATAAATCTGAAAATAATAAAGATGAAATCAATATTGATGGTTAGGAGTAAAAGTACTGTATTTGCTGTAGTAAACGGTTTTAAGGTCCCAGGGAAAAAATTGTTCCAGAAAAGCCGTGGTAATTTAGTGTAGTTTCAATAGCTGGCACAGGGCCAGCACATTTTGGTGGCATTTAGAGTGTCGCTATGGAAAAATTTAAAAAAGCGAGAAGGGAAAAAGCAAAAAGCTTCTCCCTGGGCAGTGGTGGTGCGGGAAGGAGATTTTTTTTTTCCCCCTGGGCTGGCAGGGGCTGTGCTGGCATCCTGGCCTGGATACAAGCACCTGGTGGGATATTCCCACTCTGCTGAGCTGTCACTGAGCAGAACGAACCACTTACCTTGTGCCTCCCGGTGTCTCCAGTTACTAAGAACAAGGCATCAAACTCCTACGAGGCACAGAAAACCTTTTCACATCAGAGATTTTCCTTTAAGCGCCTTATTTTCTTGTCCCCTGCCCGGCTGACAAATCGCTGTGCTGATAGTTTGATGTAACTTACGCTTAACCTGCTTGTCACCTCCTTAATGCCTTACACGAAATTTGCTGCTGCAGCGATGGCCTTGGTACCCAGCAGATACAAACACTGGGACCTGCCAGATATCCCAGCTGGAGTGTGGCTCTTCCCCCCAGGCGTGAAATCCCTCGCCCAGGGCCACAGGGATTTGGAGACAGCTCCTTTGGCATACAAGGGTGAGGAGCATGGCAGATTTGAGCCTGTTCTGTATTTTGAAGAAACTTTTCTACCTTTTTGCATCTTCTTTAATACGTGCCAAGAGCCCTGGTGAACATTTTTAGTGCCTCTTTCCAGTAAGCCTCTGTATTTTGGGGAAAGCCTTGTGATGCTCGTGCGGTGCCTGTCTTGCTTGGAGGGCTGGAGTGCGAGGCTCAGAAACACATTTTGCATCTAAGGGCTCTGAGGTGGAATCTGTGTTTGGAGAGCAGTTGCAGCTTCACAAGAGCTGGGCAAGGCAGTCCAGCACCCTGGCAGGACTCAGGCTGGCTGTGAGGCTGAGCTGGAAGAAAGGCATTTATTTAGGATAATGATCCTGATTTTCGTTTGGGTATTTTCATGGGTGCCCAGTGCTCAGCCCGGGCTGAGCTGAGGTCTGGAGGTCATCACAGAGAGGGTGGGGACTGAGGTTGCTGTTGATTTTTGAGGCTCACCTGGTTCCTTGGGTGTTTGGGAGGAGTTTTGGACCCAAGTGAGGATTGGGATAGCTTCTGGGAAGAGGCAGAAGCTGAACTGTGGGGCAATCTAAGTGCTCTGAAGGGTGGGAGCAGTGGCTGTGGTCATCCTTGCTCCTTGCCATGAGTGATGGAGAAACCTGAGGATCATCTTCACCAAGCCCACATCCTTTTCCTGTAGGAAACAGGAATTTGGGCTCACTGGCTCTAAATTCGCTGCACCCATGTGATGTTTCCCCCTAAATTGCTCACCCAGGCATTTACTGGGTGCCTCTGCATCACCTGTAGGGTCTGATGGCTGCTTGCTGGTGGAAAAAGAGTTGCAGAAATGGGGGTTTGTGAGCTTTCGGACCAGGACAATTTTATCTCCTTGGAACCATGCTGACAAGCAGAGCTTCTCTCAGGTTATTTTTGTGCCCATATTTTCCCGGGGCCTCACGAGCAGCCTCCCTGCTGCAGCAGTTACAGCGGGATACCTGGGGTTTATTCTCTGCAAAGGTTGGAAGTGACTCGGGGGCAATGGTGTCCTCTGCATTTAATTATTATTTCTTAAAAGCCCAAGATCAGTGGCTCCCTGTGGAGATATGCAGCCTGAATATTGATGGTCGTAAACCATGCCAGAAGGAAAAATGTGGGCTGCTCGCTGCTGGCAAATGGACTTTAAATCAACAAGCGAAGTAGTGTCGGTTCATAAAACCAGGATTTTTTTAGCCTTGAGGACAGAGGTACTTTAAATCCCAGCCTTCAGGTTCACTGATCTGCTGGAGAACAAACATAAAACTTCACCACGAAGGACCTGGCATCAGCACATATTTTTTGTGCCACGAGTATTCAAGGTAGCCCTTTTGGTTTTGCTCACTGCATATGACATTCCCTTGTATTAGAATGACCTCGGCAATGGCGAGAGGGAAAACTTACAACCCAAGCACTGCGGAAGGGGGAATTATTTACTGGGATAACTCGTCGAGACAAGGTGGCTGTTTGTGGTGGAAGTGGCAGGAGAGGCGTTGGAGGGGGAGGGATCACTCCTTGTCGAGCCTGGCAGGGCACCACAGCTGATGCATGGAGTTCTCTGTGCCCTTTTCCAGATTACACCAGGTTTTAATTGACACCCAGCCTCTTCACAAGGCTCCGTTTTTCTGTTCACACAACGTGTCCCTCGGATGAATTTAATGGGGCTGTTTACCCAGGACAGTGCTGATTCCAGGTTTGATTCTGAGGAAGCACAGGCCGCTATTCAGACTGGTGGGATCTGACCTCCAGCCTTGGTGGGAAGGTGCCTGTGGGCTTTGCTGGGGCTGCCATCCCCAGCTCTCACCGTGCTGCCAACGCTGCCCCAGCTCCCTGCCCCTGCACAGCCCTCGCTCTGCTCCTTGCTGGGGTCCTGGAAATCCACTCCCCGGAATCTCGGAGTCACCGAGGTTGGAAAACACCCCCAATATCACTGAGTCCAACCATTAACCCAGCACTGCCAGGCCCACCACTCAACTGCGTCCCTAAGCACCATTGCTGTGTATTTTTCCAGGGATGGTGATTCCACCACTCCCCTGGGCAGCCTGCTCCAAAGCCTGGCCTCACTTTCAGTGAAGAAATGTTCCCTGGCATCCAATCTAAACCTCCCCTGCTGCAGCTTGGGGCTGTTTTGTCCTCTTGTTTGTTACCTGTGAGAAGAAACTGATCCCCACCTTTGGTGGATGGGCTGGCTCAGGACATCCACCTGTCCTGTGTGTTTTTCTTCACTCTGTTCCAAGCCCACAAACTTCCCCATCCCTCCTCAGTTTTATCTTCTTTTCTCTGTATTTTTATTCTCTTTCTCCTTTTTTTTTTTTTTTTTTTTTCTTCCCAGCACAGCTTCCTACGTGCATCGCAAGGCCAATAATCACAGCAGAGGATTTTCAAACACAGCACATCTGAAATAAGAAAACACATTTTTTTGCCAGTCTATTTAATATTTCCCTGCCTAAAATGCACAGGTGGATCCATGTTTATCAGCACACTGCAAAAAATGGCAGAATATGTATAAATACTGATTTAAACAGTTTTTCAGTCAAACCTCCTGGAAGGCAGTGATTTCTTTGCCTGTTGTATGCTCCACCAGGTGCTCCTGTGTTTCATCCCGGAGCTAAGTTCCAGCTGCTGGCAGCTTCCAAGGGCATGGATTTTGCTCTGGGCACCTCTGAGTGTCACCACTGGGAGACATCAAGTTGTCAGGGTTAATTTGGTTTCTTTCCCAGGTTCCAGCCAGCAGCTGGGTTGATGGAGAGGATCCAGGCCATAGCTCAGAACGTCTCGGACATTGCAATAAAAGTGGATCAGATTCTCCGGAACAGCCTCCTGAATGGGAAAGGTGAGTGTCCCTGGGGGTCCTCGCACTCCAAACTCCCTGGTGTTTTGCTGTTGCCATGGGAAGGTCCAACCATGAAAAATTTGGTGCAAATGTTGGGAATGGATGCTGATCTGAAGCTGGCTTCCTTGGGAAACTCATGTATGCCAGGGGGACGAGTGGTGACAAATCCGAATGGCTGTCGGCAATAAAAGCTAGGGAATTAAATGCAAAATTAAAGGTGATGAGCGGTGCCAGCACAAGCACCTGGGTAGAAAAATTTGGTGGTTTGGATCCAAATTCACAGGAGCTGGGATTCAGCACCAGGAGAGACATTCCCATCCCACTCTGGCACCGCTGGGAGGGCAGCTGGGCTCTCCAGATGTTTCTCCATGTGGCTGTGCAGTTTTGGGGGTTTAAGCAGAATGTCCTCCCATTGCCTCTTGCACCTCGTGATTTTTCAGTCATGGGCAAAGGAGATCTTGGAGGAGGGGTGGTGGCTTTTACTAACCCAGCCACAGGGGGAGAAAAGAGCCTGTTCCCTTTTTAGCCCCTTTATGGCTTATTCTGGAGCTGACTCTGGGGGCTGAGTCTTCCAGCAGCTCAGCAGGACAGTTTTTATTGCAAGTTTACACCATAAAGGCTGTCAAGTACTTCCCGAGATCCTGCAGCCTGCTGACAGGAGTGTGGATAGGTGGGACTTGGGGTCTGGGCCAGGCAGAGGGAAGCAGGAAAGTGCTGGAAGTGAACCTGCTGAGATTTAGGAAAGGCGAACGTTCAGGTGTTGAAGTAGGGTGGGTTCCCCCTGTTTCCTCCCTGATTTGGGAAGGATGCTGGAGATGCTTCAGTTCTTGATGTGCTGCTCCATCCAGTGTGATGGGGCTGTGTGCCAGCCCAGCTGTGGAGCCCATGAATTTGCTTGGGGGCTGCCAGCCCCATCCCATCCCATCCCATCCCATCCCATCCCATCCCATCCCATCCCATCCCATCACACCCCAGCATTTCTAGCTGCTCCTCTGTCATGCCCCAGCTCTCCCCATGCCCAAATTTTCTCTCTGCAGTGATGGAAGGCAGGAGGGATCAGTGCGAGGTGCCCAGGGACCCCAAGTACCCTGACTGTGCTGCGAAGGTGGAGGTGAGTTTGGGTTCCCTGTGTGGGAGAGGCTCTCAGCCTGAGATGGAAGCTGCTGGGAAGGGAAGGGCCCAAAGCAGTGGCCCAGGGGGTTAAATTGGGCAGGGCAGTGAGGAAGGGGATGTTTTCCAGAATAAAACTCTTTGTGTTAACATTGGAAATGTACAGCTTGTTGAAGGAGGAGGAGCAGAGCCAAAGGTGTGGAAAGCAAAGCAGGGCTGTGCTTTGAGGAGAAAACACAAGGGAAGTATCCAACCTTCCCTGGCAGCCTTTGCTCCAGAAATGGGACTGTTTTTCCCAATGATAAGGCTTGTACCTTCAGGTGGAGCGGCACAGAGCACTGAAGCCACAGTTCCCCGAGCTGTGCAGGCTGCAGCAGAGTCAGTGAGACCCCCCTCTGCCTGCAGCCCTCCCTGCCTGCAGTTTGTGTGTTTAATGCCAGAAGCACAGTGAGGAGGAAGCTCTGTCACATCGTCCCTAAACACCTGGAGCATCCCCTGGTGCCTGGGGAAAAAGCTCAGCACCGCCCAGAGCAGCACCTTGTTCAGGTGGCCAGGACCTGCATCTCAAATCGGATGTCCTGCCTGACCCAGCCTGCTCTTTACACTGGAATGCTGCCTGGCACTTGGCCCAGAGCATGATGGCGTTGTCAGAGAGCAGATTTACATCAGCTAATTAAAAGCATCGCCCTTCTCCCTCCTCTTCCCAACCTGCTTCAAGCTTAGGCTTCTGCAGGGCTGAGTCTCCCTGAAAAGACGTTGAAGGGTGTCTGAAAATGGTACGGTGGGGCTGGATTTTTCTCTTCCATGGGTGTTAGCCATCCTTTCCTTCCATGATTTGAGTAAATTCAGGACGTAATGCAGTTGTGGCAGGCTGTGATCCCATCTGCCCTCCTGGTGATTGCTGTGCTTTACGGATTGGGCACAGCAACCTGTCCCTGAGTAGATTTGTTTTTGTAGTTGAATTAGGAAGAGGCTGGCAAGAGCCATTGTGGGGGATGATAGATCTCAGCTCTGATCCCTGGTTGTTCTCCTCCATGTGAAACCATCCTTGGGGACTGCTGGCAGATCTGTCTCCATGCCCCGCTGCTCCAGGGGTGATGAGATCAGCAGCTCCCCAGCAAAGCCAGCCAGAAGAAACCCCTGTGGTGCATCATTTCCTGGGAATTAATGGCTGTGCCCGTAGGGAAGGCTGGAACCGGTGCTAGAAACCCAGGGAGCCCCCAGAAAACCCTCCTGGCTCCTCCTGTGCGTCACATCCCCTGGAGGAACTGAGTGGGTCAACATCAGCCCATGGCACTGGGGCTGGGTTTGCAGCCCTTTCTCCACCCTCTGCCCTCCATTTTTAGCTCCCACACAGAGGAAGGGGATGGAGAACAGATGCTTTCCACAGCAGGGCTGCCACATCCCCTCCACGAGCCCCAGGTGTTTCTTTGCCCCTGCAGTGGATGAGGGCCCGCTGGACCTCTGACCCCTGCTACGCGTTTTTCGGCGTGGATGGCACCGAGTGCTCCTTCCTCATCTACCTCAGCGAGGTCGAGTGGTTCTGCCCACCCCTGCCCTGGCGGAACCGGACGGTGGCCGTGCCTTCACCGCCGCCGCCGCCGCGTGTGCAGGTAAGGTGGGCCCAGCCTGGCTTCTGCTGCTTCAGGGGTTTTGGGGGGAGGCATCGGCTTCGAGGCCGCTGGAAAGAAACATTCAGTGTCAGCAGGGCCATGGTGTTGCCTTCAGCTGGTCTTAGAATCCTGAGGCAGACACGGTTAAAGGGGTAAAAGGGTTTTACCTCGGTATTTTAATGGGATTTCTGGTGCACAGCTCTTCAAAGGTGGAACACACTGAGATGCACACGCACCATGTAACACGTATACAATTTTTATGGTCTTTGCAAATCAGCGTATCTGTCTAGGATGCCCCAATATGAAACTTAATAAATTAAGCAATGTCCCCCTATTTTAAAGAAACTCCTCCCCAAATGTGGCTAGAGCCCAGTTTACAAAATATGTTCCAGAGAGAAGGTTTCAACCTTGGCTGAAACCTTGAGTTTTTGATATCTTGGGGCTCTCTGGCCTCCTACTGAGGACGTTTGGTCTTTCTGCCTTGCAGAACTCCAATATTAAGCTAGCATATGAGACTACAAAAATTTCGACCATGTAGGTTAAGGGTATAGAGGATACAGAGGATATATAAAAGGTATAAAAAATGTATAAAAGGGTATATAAAAAAGAAAAGGCAAAAATCATCAGGCATCATGATGCTTCTCGTCGGTTTTCCCAGAATCACAGGATGGCTGGGGTTGGAAGGGATCTTTAAAGGTTATGGGCAGGGACACCTTCCAGTGGAACAGGTTGTTCCAAGCCCTGGCCAACCTGGCCTTGAATGTTTCCGGGGATGGACCAACCCCACCTCCCTTTGCAACCTATGCCAGTGTTTTGTCACCCTCACCATGAAAATTTGCTTCCTCTGAATCAACTCTCTTTTAGTTTAAAGCCATCACCCCACGTCCTAAAGCAACAGACTGCTAAAAACTGTGTCCCCATCCTTCTTATAAGCCCCATTTAAAGGCTGCAAGAAAATCTCTCTGGATCCTTCTCTTGTCCAGGCTGAACACCCCCAGCTCTCTCAGCCTGACCCCATGGCAGAGATGCTTCATCTCTCTGCTCATTTTTGTGGCCTCCTCTGGACCCACTCCAACACGTCCATGTCTTTCCTCCCCTGAGGAATCTGGGCTCTCATGAGATGCCCTGGGTGCAGTGGGGCCTCTGGGATTTGGGGCACGAACTGGAGGAGCTCTGATGGCTCCAGGGGAGCAGCAAGGAGTTAGGCCATCTCTGCTGAGATGGACAAACCTCGCCCAGGCTGTGGGGCAGCCCAAGGGCTCCTCTGGCGGCTGCTTTCCCTACACTCACCATGCAGAGCGTGCTCCTTCCCTAGGCAGCTTTCCGGAGGGACCTGGCTCGCCTGCTGGAGCTCATTGGCACCGGCAAGGAGTCCCTGAGCTTCATGAAGAAGAGGATCCGGCACCTGGCCCAGCAGTGGCTGCGGGCGGCGCGGCGCCTCGAGGAGAAGCTGGCAGGACGGCAGAGGGACCAGAAACACGTACGGGGGTCATGGGGAACAGACGGGAGAGCTGAGCCCTTGGGAACTTGGGGAGTAAGGACACCTGGGATGGGAGTGAGCTGGGAGGAAAATTCATTTCTGGAAGCACCCTGGGTTTGCAGGGCCGGTCTGTGGTTCGTGGATGTGACTCCAGAGGCATTCGGGATGTGGCAGGACTGGTGCTGCTCAGCAATGGGGTGGATTTTGGAGATGGGTGCTGGTGGGTGGTAGACAGCAGCAGGCAGGAGCCTGGCAGGTCTGCTCTGAGGATACGCTGAGGTTCCTGGCCCTCTTGTTAGTGTTTTTGTGGTGCCCTTCCCTTTGGCCCCCGTGTGCTGGGAAATGCAGCTCCAGTCCATGGTTCAGTCTGTGATGTACGTGGAGAACACGAGCCTGGTCCCAGGACCCAGAGTGCCCTGGAGTTGAGGGGAGCTGCCAAACTGACCACTGGGTCTGTGCTAACTGGACATAGATCATTTGTCTGCACACCTGACTGAGCTGCCTGAGTAATTACAGCCTGCAAAGGAGCTGGAGGGAATCAGGGGCCATAAGTCATTCTGGGCTGGAAAACCCAAATTGTCCCTTTCCACAGTGCTGACCCCTCTCCTTGTCTCTGCAGATCTTGGTCCATATCGGCTTCCTGACAGAGGAGTCAGGGGATGTTTTCAGCCCACGGGTGCTGAAGGGAGGCCCTCTGGGTGAGATGGTGCAGTGGGCTGACATCCTGGCTGCCCTCTTCATCCTGGGACACAGCCTGAGGGTCACGGTCTCCCTGAAGGAGCTGCAGAGGTGGGTGCTGCGTTGCATCGAGGTCTTGCGTGAGAGCACGAGCTCTGAGAAGGCTGGGGGTGGCTCTTTGCCCATCTGCACCTCAGACAGCGCTGGTGCTGTACTGTACCACCAGCACCATGGCCAGCAGAGATCCCATCCCTTCTACATCCCAGGGAAGTGGGGAGGACTGGTGTAAAGTGATGCTTTGCATGGGGCTGATGGGGACACGTCTGGGGCAGGGCTCTGCCCTGTGGCCCCAGCACTGGATCTGAGCAGAGTGCTGCCCTGCTGCCAGCACACAGCATCACCTGTGTTCCCTGACACCTGCCTGGATGTGGCCCTGGGAGAGCTCCCTTTCCCACCCCGTTACCCAGGGATGCTCTCTGCTGGGCCGGTGGCCATGTGGCTGCAGGATGCAGGTGTCCTGCAGGTTGCTGGCTCTTCCCACCATGCATGGCCGCACTCAACTCCCGGGGCTTTGCTGGTGTTGTTTGAGCAGTGACTGTGCTTCCTTCCTTCCTTCCTTCCTTCCTTCCTTCC
>VZRN01006271.1:32719-75013 GCA_013397935.1 Dasyornis broadbenti | reverse complement strand
CTCAGAGGTGCAGGCTGGATTTGCATGACTGGAATATTAAAATCAGTGGTTATAAAGTGTTTAGGGAGGATAAAGGGGTGTAAATGAAGAGATGTTCTGCTCAAAGCCAGCCCCTGCTCTTACAGCTATTCCAGCCTCACAGCCATGGCACAGGGAGCGTAAACGGATGTGGCAAGTCCTGAGCACCTGGAGAGGGGATGTGTGACAGGTTGCGGTGTTGATGGGAGCTGGGAGAGTCAGACCTGCTCTGCCCAACTGGTGGGAAGTTTCCTGGAGGCTTCAGTATGAGTTACGCTAATTGCTGCCTCCTGCAGCCCCTCGTCAGGCTTGGTTAGGGCTTCCTTAAATTACAGATTATTTTGTAGTGCAGTGGCTTGTGTGGCACGTACCAGCTAGAGGACGGTGTGTGCTGCAAGCACAGTGTAATGGTTTGGGGATTTTTAGTTAAATGCAAGGTTTATGGATTGGTTCCACCACAGTGCAGGTTGGTGTAAATCACTGTTTGGCTGATGACTGAGGAAAACGCAGCACTGTGTGAATAAACGTGGCGTTTAGAATTCCACTTCTACAAAATCCTGGCTTTAAAATTCCCCTTTAGCCTTCCCAGGAGTTGAGTCTCCTTGGTGCCCTATTTATTGTGCCGAGGTGGCTGTGGGAGGTGAGAGCCTTTCTATTCCTGCCATCTTCCCAATCAGTCCTGTCATGTAAAATTGTGCATAAAAGTGACAAAACTGCAACCTGTTCCCCCTGCGGCTTCCCCGGCCAGGCTGCCCTGAGCTGGTGCTGAGATTCCTTGTGACAAGAGCAATGAAGCAGCTGCAAAAGCAGCTCTTCGCCTTAAATTGGAATTCTCTGGTTTTCCTGGCTTTGACTAGCGAGGTTGTTCCACATTTACAGATTTTCTGGAGTCCCTGTCATGGTCAGGAGTTTGGGGTGACCCTTCACTGGTGTCAGGTCGGGACGGGGCTGGAGGAAGGATCTTGGTGCTCAGTGCTCAAGGACTTGCAACCATGACAGAATCATAGAAAAGTCTGAGTTCAGAGGGACCTTTTAAAGGTCTTCTGGTCCCAACCCCTGCAATGATCAGGGGCATCTTCCACCAGATCAGGTTCAGGAGAAGAGGAAGGTGTGACCAGGAACAGACCAAGAGCCCTTTACTGTATTTCTTCTGGCCAACAAATTTCCGGCTCTGTGTGACCCCTTCTGATGTTGGTGAGAGACTGGAGAGCAAATCCTTGTGAAAACTGCGTCCCTTGGCTTTCCCTGGATGGCAAAGCCATCAATTGCCTCTGGAAGCAGCCGTGGGATTGACAGATGAAATGCTGAAGGGCTCGGCAAGGGGTGAGGACCTCACAGAAGTGCTCCTCAGAGGATGGACCCTGGGGCTGTGGGTCCATTTGAGCTTCAGGTAAAACCCAGGTAGGGCTGGAAAGGGAATTCTCAGGTTCAGAAGGGAAAATGGAGAGAAATTAAGAGAACCAGTAAGAGATCACAGAGAGGGAAAGATTCGAAGTCTGGTAGTGTAAAACCTCACCAGAACTTTTATTCCTAAAAGCAGAGAAAACACTTCCAGGCATGGCTGGGATAAAGTCCCATCTCCAAATAGGAGCTGAGAGTAAGTGAAGAGCCCAGAAGAAAACAAAGACAGACGTCCTGGCAGGCAGGAGCTAAGGGTGAGATTTCACAGTGTCTGAGCTCAGACTTGTGAAATAAAACAGGAACTCCTCAGCCCTGTTGGGAGGACTGAGAACGAAACGGGACAACTGCGTGGTGGGAGTGAGACAGCCTGGGTGGACCAAATCAGCTCAGCAGTTTGGTTTTCCATGAGGATGCTGTTGCTTTTTGGGTGTGAATGGAGTTATGAGGATGAGGAATTGTCGTCTTTAGGAGGAAAAACAACATACAAGAGCATAAAAACTGAGGAGTGAATCATTTGTATCTCTGAGCAAACTGGCACTGGGAAATCACAAGTACAAGTTACGTGGATTTTTGAGAAACCTGCTGAAGCTGGAAGGTGTCACAGGTTTTTTTTTTTCTGAGAAGGAGGAAACACGGTCCAGACAAGCAGATGGGCTGTCAGGCTGACATCAGTGGTACACTTGGTGGAACAGCTTTGGAGAGAGGGATTCATCAGTTCACAGAGGTAATTGGAAATGGAAGGAGACACACCACAGGTTTACCAGCCCTGTATCTTGCTGGATTAATCACATCTCACACTGGCAGCTAGATAACTGATGGTTTGGATAAAGAGATTGCAGTCAGCCGAGTTTATCTGGATTTTCGTAACACATTTTATCCACTGGAGAAGGGAAGAGGGGGCTGAGTGTGGCTGTTTGTAAGGAACTGGTTGGAAACCCTCTGAGTGAGACCCAGGGCCCAGCTGCCCCTGTTTTATGAAATTATTTCATAAACAGGACCAGAAGTGAAAAATATGAATGAAATGTGCCCAACATCCAAGGACAGGCATTTCCAGCAGAGTCAAGGGGAAGGTGAGAGTGCTCTGGGATGTGGTGGGTAAGGACTGGAATATGAGAAACATTCCAGGGTGTGCTGGGAGGGTTATGGAGCTGGGAACAGGGAGATTTAGGCTCAGCTGGGAGCCTTGCAGGCAGAGAGGAGAGAAAGGATGTGGCTTTACAAGTCTGTCACTGGTGTGACTGCAATGAAAGTAAACGAAATCTGGTGTCTTCGACAAGAGAGGTCCAAGGAGGCTGTGTGGTGACTGGGATGCTGGAGAGCCCGGGCTGGGATTGCTGTGCCTCACAGTCCGTGTGGGAGGAGCAGGAACTCAGCTGGAGCAGGTGCAAAGATGGGGAGGGACCAGGACTCTCCAGATCTTTGGCCTGGGAAATAAAAACTGAGGAGAGGAGAACCATCTGCCTCCCCCTCCACCAAAGAGGAGCTGTTTGACGGCTCCTGCTCAATGCCCAGCAGGGAAAGGAGTGTTTGTGCTGCAGGGTTTTCTTGGTGCTGGGGGGCTGATCCCTGCTGCTTCTCCCCAGTCACTTAGGGGTGCCTCCAGGACGGGGGAACTGCCCCTTGACCAGTCCTCTGCCTTTTGACCTGATTTACACCGACTACCACGGCCTCCAGCAGATGAAGCAGCACATGGGGCTCTCCTTTAAGAAATACAGGTAAGCAAGGCCACTGCCTGCTCTTATTCTCCATTTCATTAATTAGCAAGCAAACTCTAATGCTAATGACCATGAGGGATGCCCGCCCCCAATCCAAGGAGCCAGACCCTTTGATTTTACCTTTGATTTTTGCCTGCCTGGTGCCAGCTGCAAATTTCTGTGTCCCCTGCTGCCACGGCACGAGGCATTCTGCTCACTTTGGAGTCTCATGTATTTAGGATAAAATCTCATTAAAAGAGACTGAACTGGGGAAAGACCCAACCCTGCATGTGCCTGCAGTGTGTGTGTGCTTCCATTCCATTCCTGCAGCCAGGGCTGGGCACAGCATGGAGGGAAGTGTGAGCCTTGGGAATTTGTAAGGAGCCCTGCCCCTGGCTCCTTGAGCATCAAGACAAATGTCATCATCCCCTGGTACATCACCAGCCAGGAAAATCTGTGATTTAATTTAGTGCTGATAGACCTGCTATTTATTATGTTTTTTTCCCATCTCTTCCACTATCCTACACAATTTTATTAGAGAGAAAAATGACAAGCCGCGTTATTGCTTTTATTATAAATGCATTTGCTCTTGCATGCAGCTTGTTTTGCTCTTCCTTTGCTTGTTGTTCCTCTTCTCTCCCCAGCCTTGTGCTGGTAGTGTCTGCCTCAGCATTCCCAGGATATTGGGAAAAGCATTAATAAGCCTTCGGGAGGTTCATCATTCTCGCAGCTGTCAGGGAGTTGAGGGTCCTGCAAGCGGAAATCTTCCTGCAAGGAGGGAGCAGTGCTGGGAAGGGCTGCTTGGGGTGCTCCTGATGCCTGGAAGGGATTACCTAAAACAGAGGCTAGACAAAGTTAAGAGAATAAAGAGCAGTTATATTTATTGAAGGGCCTTCAGGTACATTTAGGGCAGACACAGCCCACCCAGGGGCTACACCCAAAAGGGACAATGGGTCACGGGTTTTTCACATTTTATAAGTTCTGTCCATTTGCATATTGGGATTAATCCTCCAATTACAGCTTCAGCTAATGAAGTCAATTACGCCAAGTTTGCTCCCCCCAATTCACTGCTGGTTACAGATCTTGGGGCCTGAGACAGTGAGGTGTCCTTGAGTTTCAGGCTTAGAGAGGAATTGTTTTGTCTAAAAATGAGAGAAGAGTAGCTTAGCACCCTCTGTGGAGCCTCGAGTTACACATTGAAGAATTATAGGACTACAGATGCATGGAAAATACAGAAACTAAAATCCTAAGGCATCACTCCTGCACCCTCTGCTCGGGGTGCAGATGAGGGACAATGCTCCTGCGGATAGCAGATGTCCTCAGGGGGTGCCTGCTCCGCAGGTGCCGTGTCCGGGTCATCGACACGTTTGGGACGGAGCCGGCCTACAACCACGAGGAGTACGCCACGCTGCGCGGCTACCGCACCAACTGGGGCTACTGGAACCTGCAGCCCGCCCAGTTCATGACCATGTTCCGTAAGTGGGGCCTGGCAGGGTGGCTCTGGGGCTCTGAGATCCTCCAGGAGGTGATGCTCGGGCAGTGTGGTCCTCCCCGGCTCTGCTCCCTCTTCCACTGCCTGTAAGGAGCTCCCGAGCCTTGCAGGGTGATCCAGGGAGATCACTCTGCAAGGGCCACTTTGGGCTGCAGAGTGATCCAGGGAGAGAGGCCAGGCTCCTTCTACTGGTCCAGCACAGTCAGGGCACAGCCAGCAGCTTCCAGCTGGGGTGGTTTTCATTGCAGAGCCTGGCTTGGGTTCAGCTGGGATGCTAAAGGTGAGAGCAGCTCAGTGACTGGGATTTGCCTGTGGCGCGGATGGGAGATGTGAGTGTCTGAAAGGAGCCCAGTGACCCACTGGCTGCTGGATGACTCGGGCATTGCTTTTTCCTGGCTGGATAAAGCCCCTCTGGCAGCCTTAAAAATGCCTCACTCTGTGAAGAGCCACTCGAGTGGGTTCTGAAGCCTGGATTTCATGGGCTGCTTGGATAGGGATCCAAGCTCCATTTTCCTCCAAGCTCCAGCAAGGCTCTGGAGCCAGGCTTGTCTCAGGCTGTATCCCCAGCCCTGGGGACATCCCAAAAAACATCTGCCCAGCCACGTGTCTGCTCCCCTTGGTGCCCACAGCTCACACCCCTGACAACTCCTTCATGGGCTTCGTGTCGGAGGAGCTCAACCAGACCGAGCGGCAGCTCATCAAGGCCAACAAAGTGAGCAGCATGGCAGTGGTGTACGGCAAGGAGGCCAGCATCTGGAAGGTGGGTGTCCTCGGGGTGCTGGGCACCAGCCAGGTGGGCAGGGGTGGTTGCAGGCAGAGCTGGGAGGCAGCCCCAGCCCCTGGCTCTTCCCCTTCAGGTGCAGATCTGGGTGTGTTTGTGGGGGACCATCCTTGTGCCGTTCCTGGGGGAGTGATGGGACACGTCCAGTGCCTCTGAGCAAACAGGGAGAGGCTGGTGGGACACCATTCCCTGCTCTTCGCTCTGGGCGACGCTTCCTCCCAGCAGCCACTGAGGCTGATGATTTTGTATTGATGATTTTATGTAATTAATTATAATGATTGCCGTTAATTAATTGCAGTGATTGCTGCATTATGATGGGGATAGTTTGTCTCTGCTTTCAAGCACTCTGTGAAAAGAGGCTGTGCTCCCCAAGCCTGGAACACCTGGGGGAAAGGGGTGGGCCACTGCATGGGAACAGCCCCCCAACCCCAAAGACATCCTCCTGCATCGCCTACAGGAGCAGTGCCTGCTCTCCCCATCTTATCTTAGCAAGCTGCTTTTCCTGCCAGGCCTTTAAAAAGGAGCTAATTCTCATTGTCTCTTGATTTATTTCTATTTTTCCCTCTCTGCACCGCCTGGGGCTGCTCCAGTTGCAGGTACTGTACCGCACCAGCTGCTGCTGGGCTTTGCCTCTGCGCCTCCTCTCGGGAGAGAAAAGGTTTTGTTGGGGTCGACTTTGCCTTGACGTGGGCTTGGTGCTCTGGAGCTGCTGGGATTGATGTGGGTTGATGCAGTGGGGGCTGTACCTCCTCTCCTTCCCATCTTTCCTGATTAGTAGCTGCTAATTAGCAAGGATGCTTGTGGTGAGCCAGGATCCAGCCAGGCCATCTCCTCTTTCCTGGTGTTTGTGGGTTTTCCATTACTCCCCAGGTCTGGGAGCAAATCTCCCCCCTGCCTCTGCCTGGCTCGGGGGCTCCCTAAAAGCCCTACTGAAACCCACTAAATCTCATTTTAGGAGAACTGTAACATCTTGTCTTATTTTTCTACCATTCCCTTGTCCTTGTGCAGAAGTTTCATTGGGGCTCAGTTAGGGTAATTTGTGAAGGCACTAAAGAGAGTTAAAACCTCAGAACGGACATTTCCCTCCACCCCGGGTGCTACAGGCATTTGCTGGTTTTAGTCAGGACTCACAAACAACATCAGTTTTCCCCAAACTGCGTATTTGGGGTCATTTATTCCTCGGTGAAGAGGCTGGGGCTGGGCCTTGCTGGTTCCTTGAGGCCAGGCCGCCTGGCCTTTCCTTCCCATCTGGTGCCACTCCATGGAATAAAAAAGGAAATAGAGGGGTTTTCTTTATTTTGAATTATTTTGAGGTCTAAAAGGCAAAAAACACCTCCATCTTTTGGAGCCAGGTGCTTATTTACCAGCCTTGGACCAAACACGGTCTCCAGAGCAGGATGTTTTTGACATTTAGAAACATTTCATTAAACCTCCCTTTCCTTTATTTCTCATTTCCTACCCCTCTGAACTTCTTGCCTCTGGCTCACAATAGGAGCTGAAGTTTTAATAAGCTGGGCAAGCCTTAGAGAAGCCCAAGAATCTATGGCTGAGGGCAGAAATACAGCATTTGAGGAGGCTTTAAGGCAACATACAGAGTTTTCTCAAATTCCCCCTTTATAACTCCTTATTCCCCCCAGTCACTTCTCTTCTGGGGCTTTGTGGTTTTTTCAAGCAAAAAAATTCTGCGGTAGAGAAATTGTTAAAAAGAAACGCTGCTTTGGAGCCAAAGGAGGGAACCCTCCATGAAAAGAAAATTGATGACCCCCTTCATTTTCCAGGTAGTGAAACAGGATTAAGTCTGAGCGAGAAAATCCTTGGAACTTGCTACTTGGAATAAGAGGCGATTAGCAAGCTCTGGTCTTTGCAGACCTCCCCTCCGAATCCTCTGGAGGGGACAGGGAAGGCAGGAGCTCGATGTTCAGAGTGGTGGATCCTGCAGCATTCAGGCTCTCTGGGAGCCTGGAGCAGTCCAGGGTGTGTTTCCAAGGAATGAGGAGGGGAGGGTGGGGATTTTGCACTGCTGTGGGTTTGCCTGGAGCATCGCAGATGCTCTGGGACAGCAGTTTGAGAGTTGAATCTCCCCCCATAACCATGGGGGGAAGGTCAGACCCATTTTTTGGCACAGTTCACATCTCTGCCTTTTTCCCCAGGGCAAGGAGAAGTTCCTGGCCATCCTCAACAAGTACATGGAGATCCATGGCACGGTTTATTACGAGACACAGAGGCCCCCCGAGGTGCCGGCATTTGTGAAGAACCACGGGCTGCTGCCCCAGCACGAGTTCCAGCAGCTGCTGAGGAAGGCAAAGGTGGGTGAGGCCATCCCAGGAGCCTGCCCCCCATTCCCTGTGCTCTGCAGGCACTGTCAGCTGGGATA
This sequence comes from Dasyornis broadbenti, assembly GCA_013397935.1. Classification (NCBI taxonomy): domain Eukaryota; kingdom Metazoa; phylum Chordata; class Aves; order Passeriformes; family Dasyornithidae; genus Dasyornis; species Dasyornis broadbenti. The sequence goes on along the minus strand of VZRN01006271.1, from coordinate 67,253 downwards.
ATTAGGCAGGAACTGAGCAGAGCACATTTCACATCAAGATGTGTCTGATGAGTTTCTCCTTGCAGACTGTCCACAGGCAGAGCACAAAGTTTCCTCATTAATTCATTTATTGCCAAGTGGGGTGGGTTTTTTTTTATAAAGGCTTATAGCTGTGATAAAAATAAACGGGATTCTTGGAGTGTGTGGGTGTGGGCTCATCTTGGGCACCTTCAGCTGGTGCCTGGGGGAAATACTCTTGATTCACCAGCCCAAATAGCTTTATGTTGCTCTGTGTAGGGTCAGAGTGATGGTTGTGACCACCAAGGGGGAACTCGCAGCTCCTGGACATCCCATGGCCGTGCCAAGCGGGCTGTGAGCTTTGGAACAGGGGGAATTCTGAGCGCAGTCTGTTGAACCCCATGAGAGACTGGGTGCTCGGGAGCAGAGCAGCAGGGAGGGGATGCTGGTGGGTTGTTTGGGAGCTTTCCCTGTGGGGAAAAGCACTCACCAGCACATGGGTTTCTGCCTTGCAGCTCTTCATCGGCTTTGGGTTCCCCTACGAGGGCCCGGCCCCGCTGGAGGCCATCGCCAACGGCTGCGTGTTCCTGCAGGCGCGGTTCAATCCCCCCCACAGCTCCCTCAACCACGAGTTCTTCCGAGGCAAGCCCACGTCCAGAGAGGCAAGTGTGCTGTGGGGGCTGCATGGAGCCACCCCTTACAGCGGGGCTTGGGCCAGCCTGGGGAGCAGCAGCTGCCCAACTGAGGTTCCTTGGTTTTGGGCAAGATTTTTCTCTGTGGGTATCTGCAGGTGCCATTCGGGGGATTTGCCTTGGATGCAAGGGGCTCTGCTGTAGGTTTGGGATTTCCAAAGAGAAGGTGGTGCAGGAGTCTTCTGCAGACCCCCAGCTCCTACCCCGCCAGCCCAGATCCACACCCTGCTCCCATCCCAGGGAAATGCTCCCCTGCTCATCCCTCTGTCCACCCAGAAGGACACCAGGATCTCCACAGTTTTGCAGGGCTACGAAATCCCTCCCAGGCTTGCCCATCGCTGGGAATTCAATCTAAGTAGAGCAGGAACTCTTTAAAAGTTAAAGGCTTGAGAAAATTGCCTTCTTTATTATTAATAAAGTGGGTAATGCAATGCAAGGCTGCCTTGCCGGGCAGGAAGCGAGCTGGGGGGACCGTGCAGCTGGACTGGGCTGTCCTGCCTCCCTCGTCCGCCCCACGCACCGCCAGAATTAGGAGTTAACACCCATCGGGGCGGGGCCGTGGCTGTACTGCAGCCGGGATGGCAGCCGAGGGCGAGAGCTGTGAATCGCCTCAGGGTGTTTGTGTGCCGGAGGGGAAAGAGGTGATCAATCTGGCGGGGAAGAAATGAGGAAGGACAGCAGTGGGGAGTATAAAACACACAGCTTCTCTCCTCCAGCTGGCAGGGGTTCAGACCCCTCTGCGATGTTTCGTGCTGCTCTAAAACACCTCCTCTGCTCAGCATCCTCTGTCTTCCCTTCCCAGAGGAGATCAGGGCTGAAAAGGCAACTCAGGGCTGAAACAGATGAGGTAGATCCCCAAAAATTACCTGGGTGGGTACCTGTGGAGTACCAGTGTGTGGGCTGCCTGTGGCATCAGGGCAATGCAGCTCCCAGCTGCAACGAATGCTCTCTCCCAGTGCCAGACTTTCCCAGCCTTCAGTGACCATGGATTTTCTCCCTGCCTTGTTTCTAGAGCTGGCAAACCTGGGCGGCGCGGTGCTTTCACACACCTTTCCTGCTTTGGTGCATTTTAACCATCCAGACCCACAGGATGGCTCAGGTCAAGGTTAAATTGTACCTGTGTTACAGAGGTGGAGTATTCCAGGCTGCAAAAGGAATTCAGTGTTGTTGGGAACGGGGCATCCCAGCCTAGTGGGAATTTTAGCACATCATCCTGAGGCTGGGGAGCAGCTGGGTTCAGAGGAAACCTTCTCGCAGCACTCCCTGTGTGCAGCAGGTTAAACCCCACTGTGTCTGTAGGGCTGCTGCCCCTCTCTGCCTCCAGCTGTGAGCAGGGAGCAGCAGCCATTCCAGCAGGGAGTGCAAAATCCAGCTGGCACCACTGTGTTGCAGGTGTCCTCCCAACACCCATATGCTGAGGACTTCATCGGGAAGCCCCACGTGTGGACTGTTGACTACAACAACTCCGAGGAGTTCGAAGCCGCCATCAAAACCATCATGAGGACACAGGTACAGCTCGGAGCAGTTTTGGGGTGACCTCCCCGCCGCTGGGTTTGGGCAGGCAGCAGCAGGTGTTGGAGCCTGGCTCTGCTTTTCAAACATTAATTTCTTTTCCTCCCGCCTTTCTCCTTTGGATTTTTTTTTGTCCTTTCCTGCAGCCTCAGGGGCACAGGTGCTCACACCTCGCTTTAGCATGGAGCACTGCAGGTGTTTCCTCAGGGCAGAGCTGTGCCCTTGAGGGATCCCCTGGGAATCCTGAGTGTAGATGGAGCAAGAGGAAGCTGAGAAAAGGCAGATAAAGTCTGGGAGCAGGAGGCTGAGGTTGCTGGAGGTGTAGAGCAGTTCTGGGAGCTGGTGTGATTCAAAGATAAACCCAGAGAGGCACAACCCCCTGGGCCTGCCTTTCCCACATTTCACTGATCGTTACCTTCGGATGGAGCAAATCGATAGGAATAACTTCAGGAGTTGCCTCTGTGAGGGATGTAAGGAAGCAGGGGACCCCCAGAGAAGGCAGCATTCCTGCTGTGCCCACTCTGGAAACGCTCCCTCATGAATATTTACCTCCCGCCCTGTGGCAGGAGCCTTTCAAGTTGTCCAAATGATTAAAGACAATTTTCCTGGAGGGGAGGAAATTGCTGATAGCCATTTTGCTGGCAATTTGCTTCTCCCGGGATGAGCCATCCTCTCTCGAGGACAGGGATGTGCTGTGGAACCTGGGCTCTGCCTGGGGCTGGGAAGGCTTGGGGTTCACGGTGCTGGGTGGGATTTGGGGGGAGCAGGTGTGGTCACAGAAGGGTCATCCTTGCTTTTCCCTGCATTAGAAGCTGCAGAGGTGGGTGCCTGTGACAGTCTGGGGACCTGATTCAGGTGATGTGGCCATGCCATCACCCTGTGTCTCACCTCCTCGAGGGTGGTTGCCGCAGCCCTTCACCTCACACTCATTTTCTCTGTGAATTTGCAAAGACTGATGAAACCCGACTTAGGAAAACAGTTGTTGTTTTGCACATTCATTGCCGTATCTCGATTAGAATTAAATTAAAAATAATGACATCCCTGCTGCTGTGCTGCCAGGCCAGCTGTCAGAGCTTGACCCACCACCATCTGCACTGGAGACAGCCCCGGAGTGAAGGAATTGCTGTGGGCGGGAGGCCGGGAGCTGTTTTGGGAGAGAGAAGGAAATTTTCAGTTTTTCCAGAAGGGAAGAAAGAAAACAGTGAAACCTGCTGCTGCTGTGCTGTTAAAATAATTAAAGAATGGTGAGAATTGAGGATGGGGGGAAAGGGCTGTGCTGGTTCCTGGGCAGCTGTGTTGTGTCAACTGGATGTGCACCAGGTCACTGAGGTGCTTAATGGTCTGGTTAAAAATTAAAGAACTGGAAAGGATTTTAGGGAGGGGTTTGGGGAGTGTAATGGGAACTGTGCACGAAGGGCTGCTGCTGTGCCCATCGCTGTTCTGCCCAAAACCAAGCTCAGCTCTTCACCCCATTCCCACCCTTGGATCAGGGACCCCCATCCCATAGTCCCCTCCCACAAAGCATCCAAGCCTCTGGAATTACCCTCAACTGCTGGAAGTCCTAAATTTGCCTCGGATGAACAAATCCAGTCACTGAGGTCCCATCTGCATTGTGGCACGTGGTCGCTCTGGAGGGGAGGGATTCCTTCCCACCAAGGAGTTAATCCACAACTCACCTCTCCGGGGTTTTAAAGACATCGTATAAATCCTCCCAGAGCAGAGCAGGGAGTGAGTGTGAATAACTCACAGCAGCCTCTTCCCCGCTCCTGCCCCTTTTTATCTTTTAAATAGAAAGGTCTGCGTTATTAGAGATGCTGTCAAGGCAATTAAGCCTTAAAATTGACCTACCTTACAGGTTTAAAAGCCTTATTATGGGCTTTGGCTCCAGGAGTCCCTGGGTATCTTGTCTTTAAAATACTGTTTGTTACAGCAGGAATTGAAAACAAGGACATTAGCAGGAGGAGCAGCAGAAAGATGGTAGCTGGGCAATTTAGTCTTCCTGTTCCCAGCCAGTTACTGGAGTTTGGAGAAATTATTTTACTGACTCCTTTTTTTTTCCCCCTGAAGGCAAAATGGGGTGTTCTGTTATTGGAATATCTAATCAATTTGTCTGTGTTTCAGAATAACCACCATCAATTTATTTTTTTTTTTTGTCAAAACATTTCATTTCAAAATTACTGGAATGAAATACTATGGTTTTGTTTCCCATCTGCCTGCCTTTGTTTGGAAATACCATGCCAATTTATTGAAAGGAATGCTGGATCTGAAATGATGCATTTCCCTTTGCTTCACCAACTCAGACAGATTGAACCTGAAACACAACATTTTCCCCCTCCTTGATGGGTGAAAACATTGGAAATTGAAAACTGACCTGAAATTGATTTCATTTCAGGATTTTTTTGTTGTATGACCAGAAAATCACGTATCCCACAGATGTTTTGCATCTTTTAGGCCAGAGCCCAGTAAGACATTTTTGGGGATATGGGATGTTGTGCACAAGCTCTGGCTCTGCCATCAGGCAGAAGCTGTGCTGGGGACCAGGGAGTGGGAACAGGATGCTGGGAGCGAGTCTGGGGATTTGGGAGCTGCTCCATGAACCTGGCAGTAATTCTGACATGGTCAAGCTGACGAAAAACTCGCCCTGCTTTGGTCTGCAGGGGATTTGCTGACTCTCAGCAATATTTTAGTGTCACTGCAGCACCCCAGTTTCTCCTGCCGACACCCAGAGCTGCAGCTCGGGGCAGGATGTGCCATCCCCCAGCTCCTGCTGGGCTGGCAGAGCTCCCCAGGCACGAGGCTGGCTGCTGGCTTTGTGCGAACAGAGCAGTTGGGATGCAGCCGGCATCCCTCCCAACCTAGTTCTGCCTGAAAGAAACTTCTCCCTTCTGGAGGCAGAGCTGAATCACGCCTGGGACGTGGCTTGGGTTTGCAATCTGTGTTTTTTTCCCCCCAGAAAGGCCCTCGTGCTCCCCTCTTGTCCTTTCAGAGGTGGCACCCGTTCCAGGTCACCCTCCAGCTCCTGGGGAAGGTTTTTGGCAGGCTGTGTCTCTGCCATTCATCTCCCTTGGAGCAGGTCTGGGTTTCCCCGGTTGTTTACATCCCTGACCTGTTTATAAGGAAAATTGAAAACAGGGAAGCAGCAAACCCCTCTACCCCGGAGATCAAATCCCAGCACAGGGACAGGGGACAAAGAGACCTGGTCTGATGCTGGAGCCTTGTCCCAGTGATGGATTCCATCTGTTATCCAGGGGTTAGAGGCCGCAGAAGGAGAGAGGTTTGCAAGCATCACCATTTTCAGGGCCTTCAGCTTTTCCTTCCCATTGTCAAAAACAGTCTTCACTCAAGCAATTTAATAGACCCAATATTCTGGTGTGGTGAAGGGAGAAGGCTTCATTATATTAAAGTCAAACATACAGGACTATAATGGAAAATTATACATTTCAGACTATGCCTGAAAGAGCGGCACATTAAACATCACAGTGAAAATAGCTGGTTAAAATGTTCCAGCCTGCTGTTACGTGCCAGCACAGAATTGCATTATTTTTCTACTTATTTGTCTGATGACGTTCAGGTTTTTTCCCCCCCACTTTCTTTTCCTTTTGAATGAAGGAGATTTAGTACTCCCTTCCAGCTGGAGACTCTAAACCCAGCGCTCTCGTGGTGGCATCCCCGTGGGACTCCAGTCACTCCCTGTTGGGCTGATGGGGAGCACTGGGGCTGGGAAGCTCTGCCCCTCTGTTCTCCACCTGGGGAAAGGATGGCAAAATCCGTCTTTACCAACCCCTCCATCCTCTCCCACGGCATCCCGTGCATCATTCTGCAGTGGGATCCAGTGGTCCCCACCTCAGAACCCTCCTCCTCTTCCTCCTCCTTCTCAGGGCTCTGGGGACATCCCGAGCTCCTGATGTGAGGAGTGCCATTAACGACGCGGCTGTCGAGAAGAGGCCGAGCCTGTCAGATTTTAATTAAACAATTATCTCCTTGAAATTGGCACTTTCTCAGTCCTGGGTGCACGAGCTGAATCCTAACAACCCCTGGAGAGAGGAGCAAGGGGAAGTGAGAGGCTTTGGGGGACCCCCTGAGGGGAGAGGGGCTGGAGGAGCAGGGGCTGCAGTGGGCCCCAGCCCACCCCTGCTGCCCATGGATGCCGCAGGGCCCCTGGGAGCCTCTGCAGAGCTGGGATTGCACCTGGAGCAGCACCTCTGGATGCAGGTGCAGGCACAAGGAGGTTTTGTGTGACGTGCTGCACGCACTGGGTACCACAGCAGCGTTTTGGGGGACTGAGGCTGTTTTCTGGAATTATGGGCGCACTCTGCTTAGCAAAACGGGGCCCTGGGAAAAGCCCCCCATGAAAGCAGTGGTGAGATGAGACTGAGCACTGGTGATGCTGAGCAAGGGGTGCTTTGTCTCCCCCAAACTGGTGCCGGGCAGCCCCAGCCCGGCTCGGTGCGACCAAGACGGGCACTTTTGCTTTGTGAGGACTCTGTCCCAGTTAACTGAGAGCCCATCAGGAATTCAGAGGCAGGATCGGTGCCTGTCACTGTGTCAGCCCTGATTAGCGTGCACATCTGTAATTAGATGGAGCAGCTGTGATTTCCAGCCTGCCTGAGATCTCAGGTGGGATATTTATGGCAGGGAGATGCTTAGAGGGTTCTCAGCAGACTGAGCCTTTGAGCTTGGGTTTGACGGGTACTTCAAAGGGAAATTGCTATTTTGGAGGTGCAGAGCTCAGAAAATAGAAGCAGCAGTGTTTTCTGGGTTAATTAGCTTTGGGTGGTTTTGCTTTTTATCTTTTTGAATAGAGCTCTGCAGGGATACACAGGGTAGAAGGGGGTCCCAGGACTGGCCCCTTCCGTGCACCAACCTCCTGCACCTCACGTAACATTTCTCTGGAAAAATAAGAGAGTGTGAAAAATACATCTTCCCAGGGCCAAAAGTTCCTTAAAAATTAATTTGTTCCAGAGGGAAGTGGGGCATCAGACACAGCCCTCGTGACAATGCTGTTCCCACAGGGAAAATCGCTATGGACTTGGGGGCAGTGGTCACTCACTGGCCCTGCTGAGGGCAGGGAGCCTGGCTGCCTATTCCTGCCATTCCTGCCCATTCCTGCCTGTTCCTGCCTGCTCCTGCCTACCCTGGAACCTGTGCCACCACAGTGCCAGGGACAAGCTCCTTTGGGGACCCTGCCAAGCCACAGTGCAGAGGAGAGGGTTTGCCCTGCCAGGAGCTGAGAGTGACTCCCAGAATAGGGAGATGTTGGGAAGTGAGGGCAGGCAGAGTGTTCTGGAGACCAGGAGCATTTTGTAACCTGCACTGAAGATACTCCATGGTTTGAGCACTGGTGACCCTGCAAGTAGCAGTTCTGGACGTGGAGGTGCAGGGACAGCACTGACATCCATGTGGGCACTGATGTTGGCTCCATCCCAGTGCTCACCCAGCTCCTGCCTCTCTGTCCCATCCCAGCCAGTGCCAGCAGGGACCACCAAGCCCCTGGGGCTGGCAGGGGTGACAGCTCCCACCCATCACAGCCACCCGTGCTGGGCAGCAAACCCTCAGCGCCATGGCAGTGGGGAAAGGGAGATGTTTCTGTGCACAGCCAGTCCCAGCCAGTCACTGGCCAGTTTTGTGAGCCAGAACACTGGGGCAGCCAAGCCTGGACCTTCCTCTCTGAGCCCCCTTTGAGACCAGGGGAACAGAGGATGCCAGACCAGAGCTGGGGCACCACCGGGATGCTCTTGCTCTGGCTCAGCTTGGCATCTTTTCCAGTTCTACCTCCTCCCAGTGTTTTAAAACTGCTCCTCCCTTGCCCACAGCTGCAGAGTGTTTTTTGGGCTGGAACAGCTCATGCTTTGGTTTGAAGTGATCTATTGCATGAAGAGTGGTTTGACTTTACAACTTACGAAAAGTGGAGTAAAGGGAGACTAAAGTGGAACAGGGTGACTTCATTTTCACCAATAGGTTGAACCCAAAGTTCAGCGCTCTCTTTCTCTGTCACTTTATGGCTTGTGAGGTTGTTCCAGCCCTAGGACTCTTCCCTGCTTTTTTTGGTGGGCCATGGGCTCTGGTGGGTGGGAGATCCATGCCTAAGGTGCTGCTGTCTCGGGGCAGGGCGAGGCTGTTCCCTCCTGCTGCCTGTGCTCTGCTCTTGCCCCTCCCAGGTGGACCCTTACCTGCCTTACGAGTACACCTCCGAGGGGATGCTGGAGCGGATCCACGCCTACATTCAGCACCAGGTTGGGGAGAATCCCTGTCCTCCCTGGGGAAGCAGCTCTGACCTCCTGCCAACCTTCCCTCTTCTCCTGGGGAACCTGCCTGTTCTCCCACAGGCCTTGTGCAGCCCTGACTGCAGAGAGCACCAGGAGATGGGGCTGGGGGTGGTTTGCCATGAACCAAAGGTGCTGGGGGTTGGTGGAGAACCCCCGGGGGTGCTGGAGCTGGGTCAAGGCCCCTCAGCTGCGGAGAATGAGGCAGCACTGGGAGAAGGAAGAGGTGGGAGAAGAAGAGGTTCATCCCCCACAGCAGGAGATGCCATCTGTGCATGCAGGTGACCTCAACGTGACGAGAAAAATCATCATCCCAAGTGTCCTCCTGTCCCCCCAGCAGCCTCCCTTCCCCACTGTTAACATCTCAGGGCACTGACCCATTATCTTCTCTCCCACCAGGATTTCTGCACCACATCATCTCTTCCTCCGTCTCCCAAGACCAGGAGTCCTGCTATGCAAAGCCCTCCGAGCCCGCTGGCCCTGTCCCCCAATGCCACCCACCTGGTGTGGTCCCCCAGCGCTGGGCAGGCCCCCCAGGCGTGGCCGCCGGTGGCCTCGCTGCAGGTGTGGGTGTCAGAGCCCCAGCACACGTGCACGGAGACGTGCCGGCACCACGGGCTGGTCTGCGAGCCCACCTTCTTCAGGTTCCTCAACAAGGAGGAGGTGTTTCTCCAGTGAGTTGGGGCCTTCTCGGGGAGGTTATGGGGGGCCACCAGCCAGACGATGTTCCCTTTGCTCCCCCGCTCCCCAGAACCCAATTTCCTTGTGTCCCCCCTGCCAAAATCCCACTGATGGCTGTCCATGCCCAAGGCAGCGCAGGCAGGGCACAGCTTCACTCCTCAGAAGGCAACAACAGCATTTCCAGGCATGCTTCCACCGCTCTCCCACCCCATTCCTCTCCACCTCCCACGTGCTCTCTCCCTTTCTCTCCTTTTGAATGTCTCTCTCTATAAAACTGCATTTTGAACACACAGCGGTGAAGTTTTAATAGAGTATAAATCTGCCACGGGGCTGCGTGCTGCTGCTCTGTGGGCAATTCAAACGCGAGCGTTGCCGGTGCTGTCACGCTGGTCAGGCAGGCGCCGCGCGCCCCGCTGACATTTTTATGTGATAAATTAGAGCTGGGGCCCGGCGTTCACTCTTTCCCCCTGCACGTCCTCCTCCAGACCTTAAAAGGAGCTGGCTCAGGGACTCGTCACTTGAGAAGGGTTGGTGGGAGGGTGATGCCAGTGCTACTGCTCTGTCTGGGAGGGGTGGGATGTTGAAATCCACACTGGGCTTTTCTGCTGCTCCTCGGGGCTTTTGCTGATGCTCGCCCCAGGTTTTTGGCTCATCCCAGCTAACAGGGGACATGTGGGCATTCACTGGTCCCATGTCCCTTCCAGGGGGCATTAGCTGCTGTAGGAGGTGTCCATGGAGAGTGGACAGAGCTGTTGGTCAGCAAGGGGCTGTAAAAGAGTCACTGAATATCCTGAGTTGGAAGGGACCCAAAAGGGTCAATGAGTCCAGCTCCTAAGATTTTGATGGGGTTTTGAGGATGATCCTGAGCCATCTGTGGGAGTGATCATCATCTTGGGGTGATCTCAGGCTGCAGGGCTGAGTTGCCAGGGTTGTCCCTTCCCGTGTGGTGTGTTGGGCTGGTGACCAGCACTCACTCACGTGTAGCCAAGGGGTGGCAAAGAGATCAGCAAAGACCTGTCCCACCCTTAGCCAAGGAACCTCCCCAGGAAGGACAAAAATCCTTCAGTGACACCCCGGGCAGGCCCTGACCCAGCTTTGCCTTCCCCCCCAGGCTCAGCATCGCCTGCGACAGCACCGAGTCCGAGATGAACCACCTGTACCCCGCGGTGGCCGAGAACGTCCGCGAGTGCTACCTCCAGAAGGAGCCGCTGCTCTTCAGCTGCGCCGGCTCCAACACCAAGTACCGGCGCCTCTGCCCCTGCCGCGACTTCCGCCCAGGACAGGTGGCTCTGTGCAGGGACTGCTTGTGACAGGGGAGTCTCCCCACAGGGGAGTGTGTTTGGGACACCAGTGGCTTTTCCTCAAAACTCCGCGGCAGCCGAGGAGCTGGGACAGGTCCCTCTTGGCGGGTGAGCCGGGGCTGTCAGACTCTGGGGGTTGTTTCGTCCACCAGCCAACTGTGAATGACCGTGTCCTGAACTTTGGAGTCATTTTCTTCCCAAGGAGCATCGTCAGACCGCATCCGAACCCACCTGGACCTGGTGGCACTGGGACGGGGTGGTGGGGAGAGAGGGGCTGGGGACACCTTTCCCCTCCTCTGGCAATGGGACAAGCCACCAGCAGACTGCAGTTTCAGGGTTTTCATCTTCTTCAAGCATCCTAAGTTGTTTTATTTATTGATTTTTTAACCCTCTCCCTGACAAGTGGTAAATTAAAGGGGAATCCACAGCCAGCCCTTCTGTGGGAGTTCTTGGGCAGAGCTGCACTGGGGGAGAAAAGGGTGATGCTGGTGCCTGTTGTGGATGTGGAGCTGGGGGAGCACAAAGCGCAAGGAGAGTGGCTGGGTCCGATGGACACGTTGGGGACTGCACCCCCAGTACCCCCAGGGAGAGCCAGTATGGGCTGGACAGCCTGGGAAGTGAAGGGTGGGATGGGGCTGGGAAGGGGTTCTGGGAAGGCTGCTGGTCCCTGGGCAGGGCAGAGGAGCCCAAAGTGAGTCCTCCCAGTCTCCAGGCTGCTCTTCACCATGCTGGGCCATGCACGGAGCTGAATATCCCTCCAGAGATGGTTGGAGGGGGTGAGGGGCTGCTCAGGGTCCAGGTGAGTGGGGAGAGGGGAGGATGGGCTGCAGCACCCTAAAGGAATTCCTAGTGGGCGCTGACCCAGGGCAGAGCAGCTGAAAAGCAACATCCTGACTCTGATGTGCCCCAGATGTTGCCAGCACAGCAAGAGGTGAGCTCCAAGCAAGCATCTTCCATGGATCTCTTTGCTTCTTCAGCTTTCCTTAGTGCCATTCCTCTCGCTTTGGGGGAGTTTTCCTGCTGCCAACATTTCCGCTCCTGGCATGTCCCCTGGCGTGGTTGGTGCTGACTGGGGTGACCCAGTTTGTTTTTGCAGGGTTGCTCACCAGGACGAGGTGTTGCTGTAAGGTTGGTGCTCAGCCCTCCTGTTATTTGGAAACACTCAATGGTGATTCCTGCATCCCACAACACCTGTGGCTGGAAAGTCAGGGGCTGGAAACTTCTGCTCATGGGGAGAAACTTCCTCTGCATGGAATTGCTCATGGCCTGGCCAGCGAGGGAGGCTGGTGGGGTGGCAGCCTGACCTGGCACTGTCCCTGCAGGCAGCCAGGCCCTGGCAGGACTGTCCCCTCATGGTGGCTGATGGAGCGCAGTGGCAGGATGAGTGTGTCAGGTCGCTGGGGCTGTGCCACACCCCCTGGCACCTCCAGCCTGTTCTGGGAGCAAACTCCATTCCTTCAGCTGTGCTGCAGCGTCGGGCAGAGCCCAGCTCCCCTCCCCACGTCCCTGCCGTGTCCCTGGGCCACCACAGGGTGCTGTGTCCTCTGGGCACCCGCTATGTGAGCCCACCGTGGTGAGCCCGGCTGCATCCTGCCCTGGCTGAGACGGAGATGCTGCCATTATCCCAGAGCAATTCGTCATCTTCAGCTCCAAATTGCGTGGGCAGCCTCCATCCTGCCTGTGACGCCAGCCGAGGGGAAGGATTGATTAAGTAATTTTTGTGTCTTGCAGCCAGCGTGTGTCTAAATAAAAGCAGCGCAAGCCTCTCTTTGCCGAGCTGAGCAACAGCACCTTTCCACAGCACCTTTCATCTCAGTCTCAAAGTATCCGCTGGCACAGACTCCTGCCAGGGCTCGGTAGGCAGGAGCAGGCCTGGGAGAGGCACAGGGGTTCTGCCAGCAGGAACCACCAGCAATTCCCTTCCCAAGGTTGTAAAAAACCAAATAAAACCGGATTTTATAGGAGATTTAAGCAGGTTTTAAAGACCAAGAGGCTCGGGATGCCTCGTGAGGCAGCACTTGTTACACATCAGCTCCCTGGGCAGCTTTTTCCACCATTTCTGCTCAGCTGCTTTTAAAATAGCCCTCACCTTTCAGCAGCCCAGCTCTGCCTCCCACTGCAGCGAGCTCCAATTATCCCCTGGCAGGAGCATTTTTCTCCAGGCTGAAATAAAAGGTGGCTGGCTCACCTTCGCCGCTGTCATGGGAAATAATGATCTGTCTGGAACCCTGTTGGATCTCAAGTCAGCCTGTAAATTTGGGCGATGGGGCTGAGTGAGGCTCTGCTATCGCCTGTCGTGTCTCTGCCCCATCGGTGGGCACTGAGTCCTGCTCAGGTGCTGCCTGGGGAAAAAGCTCCTCCTTTGGCCCACTGGTGATGGATCATCTCTCCTGGATGTTGGATGTGACAGGGACCAGAGTGTGGGTGCTGGGGCAGTCCCTCCTGCCTCATCCCTGGTCTGTAAAATCCCATGGAGGGGCAAGCTGGGGGCTGCTCTGCTTTGGGAACGCCGGTGCTGGGTGTTAACATCAGCTTTGGGTGCAGAATTGGCACCAAAATGTTTGTGACGTGGCGGGGGTGTGTGCCAGGGGCACAGTGGCACCTTCCATGGAGGTGGCAGCAGGGAATGGAGCTGCTGGTGTAAAAGAGAAGGGACTTGGACACTTGGAAATGCTTTCCTCTGCCCTGTCTGTGCCTGGTGATCACTGGAGCAGCCCACTGCCTCCCCAGGCTCTTTCCCAAGCAGGTCTCCAGCCTCCCAGCCTGGTCTCCCTGGCTAGGACACATTTCCATTTGGAAGGGAGTTCTGAGAATACAAACATCAAATTCACAATTTATTAAGCAGGAGCTTGAAAGAGATTTGAAGGGGAGCAAAGCCACTGCCATATGAAAGAGAATCTAATTCCCACAGCTAATTGCAAAGAATAAATCCCCAGCTGGGAGGGGGAAAAGAAGGGGAAATGGTGTCAAATCTAGGAATAAACCCAAACAGAAATGAAACGAAGAGCTGTCAGCTGCAGCCTCCAATGCTGCTGGGTGGGACAGTTTGTTTAACAGCCACAGTGGGTGCATGGACAGTCCCTGGGGTCCCCTCAGGGTGGGAGTTGGGCCTTTTGATGACATCTCTGGTGGCATCCAGCCAGCAGAGCCTCCTGGAAGGTTTTGGATTTTTTTCCTAACCTGTTTTCTGGCATCTGTGAAACCAGGACAGGCGTGTCAAAAGAATGATATTGTTCTGGAAATCCATTTTCCTTACCTAGAAACAAAGCCAGGGGCGATTTATGTTTCTGAGCCTTACTTTTCTTTTAAATAATTCTACTCAGAACTTCCTTTCTGGAGTTGGTTGGGTTTTTTTTTCCCCCCCTGTTTTTAATATTGGTGGCATCCAAACCTTCGCTTGCCAGTGCAGTGAGGGGCTGTGGTGAGAGGGCAGGTGGGCCCTGCCCTGGTGTCCCCTCACAGCATCCCGGGGCCAGCCCCAGCATCCACCCGTGCGGAGCCAGCCCGGAGCAGCGATCGGGGCTGGAAATCGCAGCCCGCGGAGGTCACGGTGCTGCTCAGCTCTTATCTGGGGCTTTATTAGCAAATCGTTAAAGTAGCTTTTCCCTGCTGATCCTCCGCTTATCAGCAGCTGGGTAAAATGGCAAATCGCATCCCTGATGTGGACAGTCCGGGCAGGAGAAACCCATTTATTTCCCCTAACGGGTTTATCAGTAGATCAAGGAGCTGCTGAAGATGTAAGCACCGCGGTTATTTCCCCAGGTGATGGATCTTGCTGCCACACAGCCTGCGGGAGCCGGGGCTGCCTGACAGGGGTGGCTGATGGACCTGTGCTCGGCACTGCTGGCTCATGGATTTCAAGGTCTTGCTTTAATTGAGTCCTGTCTCCCTGATGTCACTTTTCTTCCCTACCTTTTTTTCCTCCTTTAATATTATTTTTCCGCCTTTAGAATGACTTTCCCAAAATAAACGAATGCATTTAATCTCCTGTCCCCTTCCCTCATCTCTTCCTCCCTTTGGCAAATCCAGAGCTGTAAAGAAAGTGAACAAATTGAAAACCTGTCCTCAGACTTACTGGGTGAAAAGAGCAGCAAAATCTTCTGCCTTTTTTCCTTCTCTTTCTTTTTTCACTCTTTATTTTATTTTATCTGGTGGAAGGGACTTGGATTGGGGGTGAAACTCCCTTTCAGAGCGGTGGGGCTGAGCATTCCCGTTTTTTATCAGCTCCAGCAGCGGTGCCCAGTGACACTCATTGTGGCTCGTTAGTGGAAAGCCATTAAAACTCGGCATCGATATTTTCTCGGGAGAGATAAGGCCCGTTCAATATTATTCCCCAAGGCACGCAGAGAAATACCAGTGAGCCATCCCCGGAGCCGAGCAGGAGTGCTGAGGGAGCAGCTTCTCCTGCCAGGAGGGGACAGGATGGGACATCCCCCAGCCCAGGGAGGGTGCAAGCTGAGCCAGGACCCAGCCCTCAGCATCCAGATCTTCTGGAAAGGGAGGAAATTAAAGGTGGGGAGGATGGGGAGAGAGGGGAGTGTTTTGGGGCGATTTGGTGGCTCGGTGGGCGTTGGCCTCCAGCCAGGGCCCCTTGGCACAGGTGCCACTGCTGCCTGCAAAGGGCACCAGGAGGGCAGAAATGGATGAATAAAGTGTCCATTCCCAGCGCCTGGCTGCTGGCTCTGGAATGCCAGAGGAAAGGGGCTGGTGGGCGTTCAGCCCATCTCCTCTCTGTCTCTCAGAGGGCTCCTACCACCTCTCACCCTCTGGAATTCAGGTCCCAGTAGAGACCAGTTAGAAACAGAAGAAAAGTTTGCTTTTAGTGTTAGAGCCAGCTGCCAGAGGTATCAGCTTTTCTCTAAATATAAACCAGAAAACAGGAAATAACGATCTGTCCTAATTTAGTGCCTTTCATCTAAGGATTCAAAGCATCTGACAGCATCACTAAGAAATAAGGGAAGACTTCGCAACCTGCATGGAAATGCAGCCACTTCAGAGCTTTGTGTGCAGCTTTGTGCTGAATGTTGCATTGCAACCCCTCACTCACCAGCCCTGATTCCTCCCCAGATTCCCCCAGTTTGCTGTCACTGGGACTGGGAGCTGGAAATCCAGCCTGGGATTGGGTGATGTTCTTGCAGCTTGACACCGTGCACAGCTGGCTCAGCGCCACCGAGCATGGAGGAGTGTTTATTTAATGAATTAATTGAATTAATTAATTTTCAGGAGAGTGCTCAGCAAAATAATAGGGAGCTCCAGCAGCTCTGCCAGCTGTCTGGCTGTGTGCAGGGAGCAGGGCATGATCCGTACATGGAACAGGGAGCACAGCGAGCCTGGACAGGGCTGGGGCAGATGGGAATCACAGAATCATGGAATGCTTTGGGCTGGAAGGGACCTTCAAGATCATCTCATTCCAATCCGTGCCATGGGCAGGGACACCTTCCATAGACCAGGTTTGTCCAAGTCCCATCCAACCTGGCCTTGGACACTTTCAAGCATGGGGCAGCCACAGCTTGTCTGGGCACCCTGTGCCAGGGCCTCACCACTTTCACTATAAAAAATTCCTTTCTTGTATTCAGTCTGAAATGCTTTAGTTTAAAACCATCGTTAGTTTAAAGATCCCTGCTTTAGTTTAAAACCATCACTCCTTGTCTTATCACAACAGGCCCTGCTAAAAAGTCTGTCCCCGTCTTCCTTATCAGCTCCCCTTAGGCCCTTGAAGGGACTCTGAGCTCTCCCTGGAGCCTTTTCTTCGGTTCAGCACCCCCAGCTCTCCCAGCCTGGCTCCAGAGCAGAGGGGCTCCAGCCCTGGGAGCATCTGCATGGTCTGGACCCACTTGAACGCACTCATCTCTTTCTCCTACAGAAGCTGTAGGTGGGGAGATCCTGGTCTGTATCTTCCAGCAACGCTTTCCTCAGGGAAAGGCAGGGAAAGGCACCCTTGGCTGCTGCACAGAGCCTGGGCACTGCAACTGCTGCTTCTCCCTCTCCTGGCGTTCCCAATCCTGCACCTTTGCTGCCCACTGAGCAGGGCGAATTGGGAGTGGTTTGCCCCATGTCCTTCGCTCTCACCAGGTCTGGCACACTAGGGTTTCCTTGCACGATTTGCCCTGGAAACGAAGGAAGATGTTCCACCAGGTTTACCTGCTCGGTTCTCATCACCAGCCCCTCAGTGCCATCAGCAAGAAGGATGTTCCTTGGCTGCTGCTCTCCCCAAGCTCTTGTGACAATCCTGTCCCTCTGCAAAGGCTCATTCAGGTTTGGCGTTGAGGTCTGAGACCCCTCGGTTCCTGTCCCTGCCTTTTGCCCTCTGGGACAGACGGTGGCACTGACTGGGAGCCAAAGTGGAATCACCAGCAGTGGCAGTGGCACCACAATCTCAGTGTCACCACACAGCAGGGACAGTGCTCTGCCCTTCCAGCTGTGCCCAGCTGTGGCCAGGCAGGGACTAGGCTTGGGAACAAGAAGTTCATAAAAGAAAAGTGGGAGGCAACAGATTTCTACACTTAATTAACTCAACAAATTAATCCCAATTAGGAGCTGTAATTGGGGTTATAATGGTTAATCTTCTTTCCCCCCAAGCCACAACTGCACTCTCTGTCTTAACTGCATTACAAAGGGGGGATGTGGAGTGACGTGTCCACGGCACCAGAGCTGCCACCCGGACACACCCCGGGGGCTGGGATTGGGTCTGGGCCCCTCGACCAGAATGGGGACAGGTGAGGGGACATCACTGTGTGAGCCAGTGACCCCTGCAACTGAAATGCATCGTCACCACTTTCCCAAGAACGCTGCAAATTGGGCTGCTCGTGCTCCTGTTTGAGTTTCCTACCAGAAAACCAAACTGCAGGGACATTTCATGGACTCCCCACTGCTGCTTTATGCTGCAAAGAGCCTGACTGGAAACATCTGCTTGTCCTTCTATTTCTGGGAATGTTAACTGAGCAGTGCCAGGCTGGCCTCAGCAGGGAGGTGGAGCAGCCCTTTCCTCCTGCTTTGCTCTGGATAACAAGAGGGGCTCTGGACCCCTCACATCCCAGGGGCAGCTCAGGATTGAGTCCAGCCCTGCTCCAAACCCTCCTTGCTTCACTCCTCCCTGAGCCCAGCCAGCAAAACCCCAAAATCCGTTCCCTGCTCCCCTCTCCTGCTGGTGGAAGCTCCTGTGGGAGCATCCCTGCACACCTTTGCTGCTACCTTGTGGAATTTGCTTCCAGGGCTGTGGGATGAGAATCATACCCAGCAACCGTGACCCCACCACCTGCCTGACTCCTCCCTGGGCACTGGGGAAGAGGCTGCCAGTGCCAGTTGGGCTGTGGATTCTTTCCTGCCCTACTGAAAACTGGCCAGGAGGTTGAAAGGTGAACTCCTGGAGAAGCTTCTCCGCAAAGGCTGGCTCCCAGCATGGCCACAAGGGAATATTGGATGCCCAGTGTCCTGGATGCATCGAAGCAGTCAGAGAAAGCTCCATTAAATACCCCAGAAAGGACGAATTCACTGACAAAATCACTGCTGCCAATATTCAGTAGCACAGAAAATACAGGATTATGCTCCTTATATTTGGCTCGGCATTATCTGAAGCTGCAAAGAACTTGGGCACTGCAGATCCCAAGGTTATCTTCCTTGGAAGCGTGTTCTGCAGCAGAGGAAGGGCCATGCTCCTCAGCATCCTCCTCCTCCTCCTCTTCCTCCTCCTGCCATCCCAGCACAGGCAGAGCCTTCTCACCTGCCCACCCGCGGCTGCTCCATCGCCCACCAGGGGCTGGGCCGGTTTTGTAGCAGCTATTTTGGCTGGGTGTTTTTGTTGTAAGTGTTGTTGAGCAGGAAAAATAAAAACTCGAGGCCCCTGGTGGTATTTTTAGTCCCGTATCGGTGACTCGCTCAAAAGCCTCAGCAGGACTGTAAAATAAAATTAATCTGCATCTGCCGTGCGTCACTTTTACAAAGCTTGTCTCCTTCTGCTACCACGGGGATGGTTTGCAACCCTCGGCTTGGGAGAGCGCCAAGTACCTGCCAGGCAGCCCCAGCACAGCAGACAGCAGTGGGAAACCAGCAGGGATGGGGGTGAGGGGCAGGCAGAGGGAAGGAATTGGATTCTCGTGGAGTTTGCAGGAAGGTTGTGCCTCATCCTGCTGCTCAGGTACCCAGCAGGCTCTGTCTGTGCAGGTGCAGTGAGCCGCACTGGTTTTCCAGAGCCGCTGGGGGAAACTGGGGGAGCTGCTGGGGTGCTCTCAAGCTCCCCAAGACAGGGAGCCCCTGGCAGTGCCTCACCCCCTCCGGAGAGGAGTTATTGCCATGGAGACTGATGGGAGGGTTGGAAAGTGGCTGCCATGGAAACCAGTTTGGGAGTTGATGGGGGCACCCCAGTGGTAGCCGGGGGGTGGCGATGGTGGTTCGTGTGGCATGGGATGGCTGGGACAGTTGGATGCTCCAGAGCAGGGCTGAGCTCCCAAATGGGTTACCAGGGCGTCAAACTGAAGTAACAACCCCCAAACTGGGGAGCCGAGCAGCTCAAACTGGAGCAGTGCAGGCTGGTGGGGAAAGAGCTGCTGGATATTTCTGGGCTCTCGGCCACACAACCTGCCAGCAGCCAGGACTGGGAATTGCACAGGAACACTGAAGCAGTTGAGGGTGGAAACGCAGCATCTCCCAGGAGGAGGTACGTGGAGGCTGGGAGGGAAGAGCAGGACTGGGATGAGGGTCAGTGGGAGCAGCAGCAGGGATGGGGATGCTCTTGGCTTGGCAGCACTGAGGTGATGGGAATAGCACCGAACTGCTCTTCCTCCCCACGCAGAACCAGTGAAGCATCTCCTGTTTGGGTTTTGTGCTTGTTTTGCTTCCTGAAACAGGACTTCGGGCAGACAGGAGAGGCCACGTCACTCTTGGGCTGAGCTGCTCCTTTTCAAGAGGGAAGTGTCCTCAGCGGGGACCGAGGTGGCTTTTGTCACCCTTCCCATGGCCACTCCCTGTGCCACTCAAACACTCCAGGACGCCTCTGGCTCTTCCAGCTTTGCTCCTGGCTCAGCCCTGGCTGGCACATGTGGGGTGGTGGGATCTGAGGGTCACCTGCCCAACACCCCCAGCACAGGAGGAGCAGCTCTGTGTCCCCTCCCCACCTTTTCCCACACCCGGCAGCACCTCCCTGCCAGCAGCTGGCAGAGCGATCCTCCACTGCAGGTGATGAGCACCTCCCCACGAGCTGGTGGTTCTCCAACCTGCCCAGTTGCCTGTTTTATGAGCACGGAAACACTCACTGACATTTCCAGCCATCGATTTTCTGCTGTGGCCCTGCCTGGTCACACACAGCAGCAGCCGTGCCCCCTTGCTCTGGGGTGGGGGAACTGCCCCACATCAGGGCATCCTCCCACCCCAGACACGCCCTGCAGGGCCAGCAGATGCTCTGGCTGCAAACCTCAGGACTATCTCCACGTGGGATGGGATGAATTGATGAATTGATGGCAAAGGGATGGGAGCTCATGAGACCTAGGGGAGGAGAGGAGGTTTCTTGACAGCTGTGGTGCTAAAAACACCTTTCTGCCCTTGTTCCCGATTCCCAGGAGTCTGGATGCAGTAGCCTGGGGCCAGCCTGGCCCCCAGTGATCCCATTCCATGGTGCAGGGAGGGTGGGAGCACCTGGAGCCTGTAAAGGCTTGTTGGAGGTGAGATTTGGGCTGTGCTGCTGCAGGTGAGGGGCTCTGTGGTGTCCGTGGCTGCGGGAGCAGGGATGGCTGGGGACCCCAAGGCTCCTTGGTGAGTTGATACCCCCACCCCTGCGCCCTGTGGGGGGTTTGGGGGTGTTGACAGCAACAGGGGGATGGTTTAGGGGCTCTCATGGTTCCCCTCCTCAGGCAGGCAGCCTGAGTTTCAGGAGCCAGGCTGGGCAGGGCTTGTGGGCCGGGTTTTGGGGGTAGATAGAGGGGCTGTGCCCCCCCAGCGCTGGGCTGGTGCCCAAGAGCTCAGCTCGCCCTCGCTAGCGCTGAACACAGCTCTCATGTTCACTGTAACCTCAGGATGCCCTTTAATTTTTAATGCTTCAATAAAACAGTAATTACAAACACTGGAATTGGTGTTTTTTAAGCAGAAAGTATTAACTTCCCAGGGTTTAATTATTCAACAGAAATTAAGGAAAGTGGGGCTGGATCCCGCTGGCTGTCTTGGCTTTTCCTGGTCCCCATCTGCTTTGCGGGGGGGAGGGGGTTGGGGGCAGGATGGAGCCCATCTCTGGTGTCTCAGGGCTCCCCAGTGCCTTAAAAATCCAGGGCAGAGGTGTGGGGGAGACAGCAATGGGCTGGGCTGGGTTGGGGTGAGGAGAGCTCTGGGGGGAAGAAGGGCTCCCCACTAAGTGTCTCCTTCTCTATTCCCTGCAGGATTTCAGCCAAAATAAAGTAGGATCCTGGCTGTGGATCACGGCTCTCTGGGAGGTCAGTGACTGCTGGGATCTGAATCGGTGCTGTTGGGGTCTCTGCATGAACCACAGCAGGGATCCCAGGGCGGGGGGCAGCCCAGGAGGTGGCATCACTCTGTGCCTGCCCCTGTGACCCCCAGCCAGCACCTGCACTCATCCTCTGACCAGGAGGGGATTCAGGAGCTCTGAGTCTTTTGTTTTCTGGAGTTTTCTGCAGCCTGGGTTTTGCTCTGAGTTCCCTGGGAAGGTTTCAGGCTCAGTTTTAATTACTCTGCTCCAGCATGATGTAGTTTAAAGCACTTTTGCTGGGGAATGATCTGTGGGGACCAGAAGAGCTCCCTGGGCTGCAGAAATACAGCAAAACAGCTGGAGCCTTGCCAGAGCGTGTAGATCTGGCTGGAATTCTGGGCCCCTAATGATTTTGGTCCCCTCCTCTGCATGGGTTAGCAGCGATGGAGGAGGGCAAGGATGCGGCAACAGGGATAAAATATTCCCTGTGAATGGTGGGGATTTGGGGGGTCCTTGTGCTGGGATGGGACCTGTTGGGGTTTTTCAGTTTCTTGCACCCACATCTCAGACCTCAGCCCTTTTCCCACATCCACAAAGCCTCTTTTCCAAGTAGGGACCTTTTGCACTTTCCCATCCTGAGCCACATACCCACACGGTGATGAACTTCAGGAGCTGGCATCGGATGAGGACTCACGTTTGCTGGAAAAGCAAGTTGTTCTTGTAAATATTAATAGTTAACTGTAAGAACTTCATTGGTGAGTAAACCTGTCTGCAGTGAGATGGTGAGAAGAGAGAGAGAGGGCTCCTCGTGAGATGGAAACGACTTTGTCAGGGTTGGGGGATGAGTTGAAGTGAGTGGGGTGGGGATGATGGCTCTGCTGATGAGGTGCTGGGGATGGGGAAGGAACGTGGACTCATTTGCAAGGGAAATGAAATTATCACCTGCTCTGTCTGCTGTCCTCACACCGCCCAGCCTGATGAGCTGTGCTGGGAGGGGGCTGGAGGGGGGTGGCCCTGGGAGCACCCTGGGGTGGGGGCCCTCTCTGCAGGAGCAGGTCCTGACGCAGATGGGGGAGCTGCAGCCCCACGAGGGGGCTGGGGCGGTCCCCTGCCTACCCCGAGGGGTCTGGGCTGATCCTGCCCCTGCGGTGGCCTCGTTATCCCCTTTGCCACCGCTGTGCTCAGAGCCTGGTTTGCTCTGCTCTGTGTTTAGGGAAGCTCACAGCAGCGACTGGAGGGTCAGTCACTCCTGAACAGGGGTGGTGGGTGAGGGGAGGAGATGCTGCTGATCCAGGTGGGATCTCCACTGGAGCAGTGAATCCTGCTGGTGGCCAGGGGGCTCACGCTGCGATGCTGCTGTCACACAGATTCACTCCCCAAGTGGGTCTCATCACGTGGGATGGTGGCTTTGGCATCTGCTGGGATTGTGGGGGGCTTCTGCCTGTGGTGGGGCAGCAGGAGCATCCCTTGGGCCACAGGGCAGTGCCTCCTGCTCAGGACAGGGTGTCCCCAGCTTCCTCCCTGTGCTGGGGATGCTGCTCTTCCATAATGCAAATGTTTTCTCATTCCCATCCCATAAATAGAGCATCAGGGTTGCCAGTTGGGAACACGCTCCCTGGTCTCTTTTTCTCGGGGTGATGTCTGCTGGCCTGGAAAAAGGGAATTGGGGTTGAAGGAGGAACAGGGGTGAGGGGAGAGGTGATTTAACTGTCTCACTTAATGAGTTGTGGCAGCGCTGGCCTGGGTGAGAGACCCGCCTGCTCCCCGCCGGCTCCACAGAGAGAGTTCACAGCTCTGCCACCAATCATTTGGGGCATTTTATTTGGGTCTAACTTTGATTTAACTTCACTAGATTATAAAGAACTAAAAGTCATCCCAAGGCACTTTATTCAGAGGGAAAAAAGAAAAAAAAAAAAGCCCAAACGGGGTAGTTTGATGTTGTCAGAATGATTTTCCACTCCTTCAAAATAATCTCACAAAACTGACCCAGATTTTACAAGGCACTCCAGCTTTCAAAGGCCTGCCTGCCTGTGCAGGAGATGGGTCTGTAAAATATATATGTATTTTTTTTTTCCCCCTCAGTAGTTTCACAGAACCTGTGCCTTGCCTCATTCCTGTGGGATCCATAAGGGTGCGGTGCTTTGTGGGAAACACAATTCCAGCCTCGTGGCTCATCCCCGAGCTGAAAGCTGCTGTGATGCTCTCAGGATCGAGGTGAGATGCTCAGGGGAGAGGCTGCAGATTGTCCTCGTGTGCAGGAAGAATGGAGAAGCTCAGGTCACAGCCGGGTGTGACAGCAAGGCCCTGCCCCAGCCTGTCCTCGGTTTTTGGGAAGCTCAGGCTGGCTCGAGGTGTGGGTGGAGATGAGCAGAGGATGAATAATTATTGGTGATCTTGTGCTCTGGAGCTGCCTGGAGCGGCAGGGAGGGCTGTGAGCTTTCATTTGGGAGAGGATGGTGAGCAGGCCGATGGAGAGGCTGGGTTAATTGCTGCTTCCTTGTTTATTGAGTTAATTGGCTGGGTGCTGGAAGAGCAGGAAAAGGCAACCCTGGGCTGAGCATCCGGAGAACGAGCAGGGCTGGATGGCTCTGTGCCCCCAGCCATGGGCTGAGAGACTCGTGCTGCCCACTGCCTTGGCTCCCACAGTTGTCCCAATTTCCATGAGTTAGTGATGATTGTGAATGGATCTGGCTGATCATCCTGGGCTCCTGCAGCTGTCAGGGCTGGATGGAGCTGGGGAGAGCTGCGGGAGTGATTCCAACAGCTCTCAACTGACCAGCCCAGCTTGGCCCGGGGTCAGGAAGGCTGTGGGTGCATAGGGGGCAAAAGCACAGCTGTGGGAAGGTGTAAATGTGCATGGGGATGGTTTGGGGGCACCTGCCAGGCTGCAAGGGCTCTGTGCTCACCCACCCACCCACCTCAGCCTGTCCTGCTCCTGTGAATCCAAGCACAGCATTCCCAGACAGGAGATGGAGCCCAGGAGCACCAAGGGGACTTTGGACAATGACACGGAGTGACAGGGCGAGGGGGAATGGCTTCACTGGAGAGGGCAGGGTTAGATGGGATATTGGGAAGAAATCTTTCCCTGTGAGGATGGGGAGGCCCTGGCACAGGTTACCCAGAGAAGCTGTGGCTGCCCCTGGATCCCTGGAAGTGTCCAAGGCCAGGCTGGATGGGGCTTGGGGCAACCCGATGGCGGTTGGTGTCCCTGCACGTGGCAGGGGGTGGAATGAGATAATCCTAAAGGTCCCTTCCAACCCATTCTGGGATTCTCTGATACCATTCTGCCTTTAGCAGATAAAGCTGCATGGATGTTTCCAAAGGAGGTTGCTGTAGGCAGGTGCAAAGTAGGCAGTTACCTTCCAAAAACGGGGAGGTGGAGAGAGAGAGGAAGAGAAAAAGGAGCCAGATGAAAGCAGGGACTGTGCCAAAAGTGCCTTCTATTTATGATCACACAAGGTCAACAATAATCCCCACAGCTATGAGCACATAAAAATTGATTCTTTCCTGAAGAGATTGATGGATTCGTGGTCTGGACATATTCTCTGATCCTGCTGCCCTCAACATTGCTGGAATTTATGGAGATGGTGTGTGTTCCTCTGCAGAGGTCTAAACAGCTTCTCAAAAAGCAACCACTTTCAGTTCTGACCTGGGGTCCTGGGAAGTTGCTGTAAATAAGGGAGATGCCTCCTGCAGCTGCTGGGCTGTGTTTTCACGGGTGAGAAGCTGCCTGCTGAGGGTCGAGGCTCTTTGTCCTGCCCCAAACCTTGGTGTGAGGTGAGCAGGGTGATGTGCACCCCACACACACCTCTGCTCCTGCACAAATCCTCGGCTCTTCGGAGAGGTGACATTCGTGGGGCTCACATCCCACCCAAAGCCAGCACAGAGCCGTGTGATGCATTCCCCATGAGGCTGAGGGCTCTTTCAGTCCGTGCCGATGCTGTTGTGGGAGGGAAGAAGGGCTGAGCACTTCTGAAGTCTCCATCTCCTTCCCCAGCGCTTCCCAGGCTCATCTTGCCACTCAGACGTCAGCTCAGACGCTCAGCTGGAAATCTCCTTCACTCCTTTATTTTAAAAATACCCAGCTTTAAAAGCTGTGGTGTTGGAAACCACTTTGTTTCCCACAAGTGGCAGGAAGCTACCAAACAAAGCCCATTTATTTTTCACAGCTTCATCCCCTCAGCTATTAAATCCTCGGCACTCCTGAACTCCTGAGAAGTTTGCTGGGTAGTGCCGGGCCTGCGAGCAAAGAGCACACGCGGCTGTAATATCCCTGTGAGTAGCTTGTGCCCTGTGTCTCCCATCTGGTGAACAAGCAGCTTTAGGTGTGCTCAAAAGGCCATTCTGCAGGTCCCTCTGCACGGTTCTGATGCTCTGAGTGTGTTACGTAAGCTGCTGCCACACAAAGGGATCCCGGCGCTGGGGGTTTGGGAGGTCGGGGAGGGATGGGCTGGCAGGGATGGGCGAAGAGAATCGATGCCAGGCTTTTTAACAACCACACAGGTATTGAACAAAGCCTTTTAAGGGCCTTTCAGGCGGCAGTGATGATCTGCTGATCTCTGAATGCTGTGACGGGGTTTGTTGTGCTGGAAATAGGGGCCTGTGGAAGTGCTGGCTGCCACGCTCAGAGCGTGTTTGGTGTTTGTCCTCGCTGTGTCCGGGGTGGTTCTCCAAGCTGCAGCGTGGGCTTGGATTGTGGCACTGGTGGTGCTGCTCTGGTCTGGGCTGTGGTCCTGGGGTCCTGCACTCCCTCCCCTGCCGAGGGCTCTGCCAAGGAGGATCCTGGTGGGCGTCCTTCATCTCTGCTGTCCATGCTGCCTCCCGCCATCTCCTTGTGTTGCTGGAGAGAGAGCACCCCACTGCTGTGGGGAAAGGACAGGGAAGGCAGCGAATAGGGAGAGAAGCCCCCAGGGTCAGCTGGAAAGAGCTCAGAGCAGCTCAGAGCCAGGAGAGGTGAAAAATGAAGTAGCCGGAGCATGGGCAGGAATGTCACATTCAGAGATCTTGGCAGGAGATGTCACTGTCACTGTGGCAGCGCTGCCACTCAGCTGCCAGCTCGGTGTGGGCTCCGTGGCTCTGCACACCAGTGTGTTGGTTGGCACCATCCCCATGATGTCCCCCAAGGATCCCCTCCCGTGCCCAGGGACCCTCCAGACCTGCCTTCAGGTGTGGGGAAGGCAGGCAGCTGCCTCCATCCCCTGCTTGACCCAAATTCCAGCCTCCCTGGAGCAGTGCTGAGCTTGCTCTGCCAGGGCCGTGCAGCAGCCCTTGCACACAAACACTTCCTTGGAGGCTGTTGCCTTTTCCCAGCTGGAAAATGGTGCCGTGGGGTTTGCTGCTGCTTCCCTCCCTCCCTCCTCACAGCAGTGCTGAGCAGTGTCTGCAGAGCATCCTCACAGAGGGATCAGCTCCTCCCCACCTCCAGCTGCCCTTGGGCTCGGTGTTTTGGGCCCTGCTGGGAAGCACAAACCAGGATTACAAAGCAGCAGTGAGAGGGAAATGCCAGGGAGCCCCGGCCAGCCCTGGGCTTTAGAACGCCGTGTTTTCTCATCCCCTGGTATCCCCTGCTCATAACAAACCCTTCCGCTGCTGAGCAGCAATCTCACACAAATCCTTGGGTATAAAGCTGCTTCCCAGAGGAGGTTTAACAAACATTGGATGGAGTCTGGCCATGCCTGCTCTTGCTCCCAGTGCATCCCAGCACCACAGAATCCTGATTTCCCTGTGCCCTCCGGGAGCAGCTCTGGCAGAGGTGAGCAGGGGTCACCAGTGCAGCTCAGTGCTCCCTGCCAGACGGGCAAACAGGCTCTTGCTCCCAGTTTAACCTCCTCCTCCTCCTTCCTACAGGCCAGTAAACAGAGAAACTCTTTTCCCCTTCACCTCCAGCCCCGGCTCCCCGAGCTCTGGCTGCCAGATGGCAGCGAGCAGAGGCTTTTCTGCCCCTCTCTGCTGCCAGTGTGTCACGGCCGCGCGGCTGCCAATGGAGGGGAAGCTTTTCCCAACCCTCTCCCAGTGCTTTGCACCATCTGCAGCAGGAGCCCAGGGGCTGGGCCAGTTGCTCAAGGCGCTGCCGGAAAAAGCAGCATCCTTCCTAAGTGTAGAATTGGAAGCAAAGGGGAGCTGGATCAGAGGCACCGGGGGTGTGTGAACGTGCTGTCTCCCCTGCACGCAGGCAAGACTCTTCTCCAGAGTGTTCCCTCTTTTCTCCGCCTCCTTTTGCTTTTTCCAGTGTCTTTTAATGGGTATTAAAAGCAGCCTGGCCTCGGAAGGTGTTGCATGTAGATTTACAGGTGCTGTAAGTTACCTGCTGCAGGAGCCCTGACACGGATGTTTGCGGCCTGCAGATGCTGTTTTTAACTCATTTTATTCAATTGTGTTGCAGCTTCACAGGATTTTGATGGACATAGGAGAGCTCAGCTGCTGTGAATCCTTGTGGGGTGGCTCCTGGTCTGTCCCAAGGTCACTGCCCTCAGAGGGAAGGGGACACAGCAGGGTCCTGCCCATCCCCTTCCCCTTGAGGCTGAGCCCACGGCCATGGCCAGCTGTGGGGATGCTCCTGTGTGCTGTCAGCCCCTGTGTGCGGTCATGTGAGCTGTGAGCCACATGAGGATATCGGGTCAGGAGCACCCAGGGTGGGGAAATCTGTTGTCCCCCTTGGCTTATTTCCAGAAGGAAATAATCCAATTTCCCCCACATTTATAAATTTGCTTTTGCTTTGAACAGCTTTTTTTTTCAAACTGGAAAGTCGGGGAGAGCATCCTGAGCTTTCCCAGAGCAGGGGATGCTCAGGAAATGCTCTGTATAATGTGGTGACAGCTGAGAGCTGCCTGCCTTGGAGCTCAGCTCGTGCTCTGTGAGCAGCAGAGGGAGCAGGCCCGGTGCTGCAGAAAGGATGGGGAGCCCTTCCATGCTGTCCTCCCAGTTTGAAATGAAAGCTGGGATGCTACAGGAGACAGCATGGTGCCCACGGCAGTATGCAAAGTGCTGGTTTGGCAGCTCCCTCAGGATCCCCAGCTTGAGGGCTGGGACCCATCACAGGAGGAAAAACAAAATCGTGTCTGTGTCAAAAGCAAGAACTGAATCTGCTCCGCTGATTTCCCAGGTGAGATCTCTGCCAATGTTTAAAAAGGATAAATGAGACGACCTGGATAATTACAGGCCTGTCAGCTCCACTTCGATCCCGGGCAAACTGATGGAGTGGCTGATGTGGGAATTGATTAATAAAGAATTAAAAGAGAATAACATCAGTAAATGAAAGGCCTCAGTGTCTATCAACAGGTTGAAGGCAGTAGGGTTTGCAGAAGCAGATTTTTGGGGCAGAGCTTGCTGCTTTGGAGGGAATGAGTTTGTGTGAGGTGTTTCACTCGGAGGACAGAGTGGGCATCAGAGGGACCAGCCCAGCAGGGCCACAGCTGGATGCCACCGTGGGGTGCCAGCTCCCTGTGCCTGTATCTCCATCCCATCCCAGCTTTACCCTGTGCCCCTCTGGGCCAGCCGAGCTCCTTCCAGCATCACCACATCCTCCCGGCCACGTGTGGATATGGCACAGAGCTGCTCCAAAGTGACCAGGGGACAAAAAACACCAGGAAAATGTGTTCTCGCCCTGCTCATTCCAGCATTGCGTATCCCCCTGTGCTGTTCTGGCCTCCTGGCAGGCGGGAAGGGATGTCAGCATCCATGCAGGATCTGTCCCGGTGCTGGCTGCAGTGCTTGCCTCCTTTTCCAGTTGCCATAGGAACAGACGAAGGCCTTTAAAGCATCGCAGTGGGGTGCGTGTCTAGGTCATGCTGTGGAGCAGGCAACCATTTTATAGTGATAATAAATTCAGGGAATTGGGAATTTGGCCGAAGTAGCACGCAAGGAAAGGACTTGAAAAGGTAGAATGGAGATAAATGAATGAAAATAATTTGATGACGAATGGCCATGCGTTTTGCTAGACCTGACTGAAAGCCTTCTCCCGCGTTCAAGCGAGAGGGGCCAGGAACACAGATTGGAAGGAATTGTTTGTCCCTGAAGCCTGAAGATAGAAAGGCAAAGCAGCACCTGAAAGTGTTTAGGGACTATTAGATTTCAAACCCCTTCGTTATCTTCAGTCCCTGCACTGTCTGGCTGTGAATTACTGCTGGCCAAAGATTTACCTCCCCTCTATTTGCATGACAGGAAGCAGAGAGGCACCAAATCATCGGAGACCAGAGCTGGCCAAGCAGAGACAACCCTGTGAAGGTCACTGAGAATCTGCTGGAAGTGTGTGCGCAGGAGGATGGAGGCAGATGGCTCGGGAGAGCTCTGCAGGCCCCTGAAGGTGTCCCCAAGCAGTGCAGGGCTGGGGGGTCTGGGAGGTCCCCTGGGATCCTGGGGAGCTCGTGGGTCAGCTGGTGTTGGGAGCAGGGGGGTTTCTGGAGCTCTCCCCAACATGTTCGTACTCAGCTGGTCTTCTCCTCCACTGTGGTGTGGAGATGCTCTCCTGCTCCAACCCGGGATACTGTGTGGGTGCTTCCCACCATCCTGGCAAATTCCCTCCCTTTCAGGCCTATGTGCTGTGCAGCATCTTCCTTGCTTTTTTCCCGTCTGGTGAAGCAGAAGCAAAACGTCTCTGCCAAAATATTCTTTGCTATCAGAGCCCATCCCGTCTGTGTTAACGGCAGCTTTAACACACCCAGTTTCCACTGCAAGAGTGTGGCAGCAGGAGAACACGCGGGCAGTCGGTGTGGGAGGGGGTGGCAGGTCACTGACCCACGGCAGCAGTGTCCTTGCTCTAATGAGTTGGGGGACTGAAAAATGGGTGGAATCAGGCATATTGGGTAATCTTTGTGTTTTCCCAGGCCTTGTGGGTAAACGCAGCCCCCTCTGTCTGCCCCAGCCTGGCACGGCTGGCATGGCACGGTGAGCTCTGGGAAGCCCACACTGATGCCTCCCTCCCCAAAACCCCTCTCCATCCTTCCCCTAATTGAGCTGAGATTTGAAATATGTTTTTTGTCACCGTGTCCTGTTGGCTTCGAGCAGCAGAATTCCTCATGCTGGTTTAATCACCTTGTTATGTCAAACGAGTTTGGGTTATTTTGAGGATGGCTCAAGGGTGCCAATTTGTAGCTCCTGGCAGCACAAGGCCTGTGCTTTGCCTTAGCACTTGTTCTTGGCAAGACAAAGAAAGCCTTGAGCTGGTGCCTGGTGCGGCAAACAAGGCTCATCGGGGACCTGGGACATCTGGTGCCGGTGCTGCTTTCATCTGATGCCCAGTTTGGTTTAACAAGGCGATGGGAAGAGCTTGGAAATGACTGAGCTGGGATGTGGCCACAGCTCAAGTCAGGCAGGCACCAAACCCTGCAGCAGCTCCTCCCTGCTGGTGACTCCTTGGGCAGGGACCTGGCTGTGGGCTCTGATCCCTCCTGGGGCGGTGCAAAGGGGCTCTGAACCCTCCCAGACACCAAATCTCTGCTCCAGCAGAAGGAATTAGACTCTTCTTGTCCTTCTGTTGTCCCACCCACAGCCCTGGCTACGGGGCACTTTTCCCTGTGCTGGCTGGAGGCATCTCCTCTTATTCCTGGGGCAGGAGGAGGATGAGGAGAAGGGATGAAGCTCAGGTCTCTTTTTTGAACCGTGGCAGGGGACTGATGGAAGGGACAGGGTGGGCCCAGCTCTCTGTGGTCCCACTGCAGGCACGGGGCTTCAAATGAGGGCTGGAGATCAGCCCTGCCTCCCCTGTGCCCTGGGGTCAGCGCAGAGCCTGGGGCACACGGTGACTCCTGTGGGCATGGGGGGCCCTGTCCCTTGGCCGTCCCAAAGCAGGGAGGGTCTGGAGCCATCCTGCGCCAGCTGTGGAATCACTGAGGTTTCAAAACCATCGTAAAGGAATCGTTACCCAAACATTAAGGTTGGAAAAGCCCTCTAGGAGCCTCGTGCCCCAGTGTTAACCCAGCAGACGCTCAGCTTCTGGAACCAATGTGGCTGTTGGAATGCGAGTGCCTCTCCCAGAGGAGGCGGTGGCATTTTTAGGATTTCTCTCTCTCTGGCCCGAGCTCGGAGGGAGCCCCGGGTGACTTGCTCAGAGATTGCCTCTCCCACACCCCCAGCAGCTGCCAAAGCCCTGTTTGGATGCAGCAGTGGATACCAAGACATGAGGCTGTGCCGCACGTAGGTGGGGGAGCTGAAGTGTCCCCACTTCCCAGGTAAATGTGACCAGGGACGCCCTGGGGTCTCTCATGCCCCTCTGAAGCCTCCCGCCTCTTCCCAGCAGGTGCTGGGAGCTATTCCCGAACAAACAAACACACAGGGCATCTCACACTGCCCATAGCCAAGCCCTTTCCTTGGAACAGGAACGGGGAAGGGGAATGTTTGCTCTATTTCAGGATTTCTGTGCTCCGGAAAGCTTCTCCAACTGCACAGAGTGTCTGCCGCTATTTTGAGGTCCCTTTCCTTCCCTGCCATCCCCAGAGGCTCCTTGCTGAGCAGTGGAATAGAAAACAACACATTATTGCTACATTTTGCTGAGCTTCTCTGTTTCATATGAAAGAAAGATGCTCTGCCTTGCTTGGGAGCGGGGCTGTGCTTTGGAAGCGAGTCAAAGCCAGAGATGCCAGGAAGGAATTGGATTTTTTCCTGAGTGTCTTCCCAGGATGCTGCCATAGCCAGTGGGGTGGTGCCCCACCATGACCCTGCACCCCCTCTGGGCTCTCCCAGGTTCTGCTAAAACCCAAAATCCTCTTTTCAGACTTCTCTCCATCCACTCCAAAACTTCTCCTCTTCCTAAAGGGCAGTGGGAAGGACCATGGGATCCTGGCATGGAGGGATGTGAAGCCCCCATTGCTCCACAGTTGTGGGAGACCCAGAGGTGGTGACAAATCCGGGTGTTAGGGGGTCCTGGCATGGGTGATGCCGTGGGGCTTTGTGATCCCAGTGCATCCCTGGGCTCCCCACGGCATCCTCCCAGCGGTGGCAGCAGGAAGGTGGATCCATCTCCCCTCCAGGAGACATGGATTTCCAGCTGGGACACAACGGCTGTCCCTTCTCACCTCATCCTGCTTGAGGGATGCCTGCCTGGGAGGATCCCTGTGAAAATTTTCCTACAAAACTTGCATATTCTACCCATAAAAAACTCAGGAAGGGATGGATTCGGTGGCTGCGGGGGGGCCGGGATCCCATCTCCCTGCTCCGTGGCTCTGAGCCATTCACTGCCTGAATATCACCAGATGTGCACCAAAACGGAGCCCAACCACCGTTCTGCTGCTTTTCTCTACCCCTGGCTCTCCCCAAACCCCAGTTTTCTTTCCCTGACCTGGCAGTCAGGACCAACTGGGACAAGTGGATCAAGTGTCTTTCGAAGCATGTGGCATTTGATGGAACCATGACTGGAAAGGCTTGAAGGACCTGGGCAGCTGTTGGCTCTTGCCATTTGTATTTTTTAACCCGTTCTAGGCTCTTGTAATTTAGGTTTCTTAATCCGTGAGAGTTCAGCTCCATCCTGAGGTCCCCTGCCACTGTCCCACCACATCCCACCACTTCCCACTGCATCCCTCAGCACGCCAGGGCTGCTCCTCACCCTTCCCAAGCTTTTCTTGGGGTGGAAGGAGTTTAAAACTGAAAACTTGAGAGATAATTTATTTCAGCCACCTGTTTTAATGATTTGAATGAGCAAAGCAGAAAGCTTGGTTTAAATTACCAGCTTTTAATCTTGTTTCGCATTTGTGTGTTTTATTTATTCCCTTGACTTGATCCTTCATTGGCAACCGCCAACCTGCAGGTTTGATTCTTCTAAAACTCCTCTGTTTTGCTAAACAGATGAAAACACTTTGTATGTGTGAGGTTACTTAAGCAATTACATAGCTGTGTTCATAACAATTCTTTTTGTTTGCATTTTATTATATTATAATATAGGGAATGATGCGTTTCTTCTTTATGAGATGATTATTAATTTTGGACTCCCACCGTGTGCCACGGTCTGTTTGGGTGGAAATTGGTTTTCAATTTAAGATGCCCAAAAACCAGTATCAAAAATGGGTTTTTGTTAGTTAAATAAAACCAATTAAAATGTGCTAGCCACAGATGAAAAAATTAGCTTATCTGAGTGCATTTAAAGCTGATTTCCTAAACAAGATAAGCACAATCCACCCAGGAAGGAGCTGAACGCCTTGTTTCCCATTTTTCATATTCTTTATGGGTTTAAAATTAATATAATAGGGTTTAAAATTAATATAATACTAGGATTTATTTGTAGGCAGAAAAAGGCAAAGGAGCTTTTCCTCTTTTCCTCATCCCAAATTCCTGGGGTTTGCCATGACTAAGTTACTGGGAAATGTTAATGCAGAAGGAATTTATTTAGCCTGCAGTTTGGGGAATGGTAATGCTGGTAGGTGCTGGATCCATCCCTTCAGCCACTAAAACTTCCGTGGTTTTAGGGCTTCTTTATGGAGCTGACAGCAGCCGTGTGCTGCCTGATGTTTTTATACAACCTGCTTAAACTACAGTAGGGTGCACCTCAACAACAATCCTAATTTTTAATTTAAAGAAAAAGTGTATTTCAGGTAAAGAGAAACCACTCTGAAACTGGAAACACTCCAAAAATAAAGGTGGAAAGCTGTGGCAGAGCAGACAGGAGCACTTCAGCTCCCAGCCTTTCCAGGCACAGAGAATTATTATTATTTGCCTTGCCACAGCATCGAGTCCAGTCCATAGCTTCTCGTTCTCCTTCCCAGGAAGGGGAATTTTTCCCCATTTGCAGGTCAGAGCCGACAGTAATTGCCCACTACTGCCTGCTCGGGGTTCTCACTGTACCAATCCCCCACAAAATAAATGGCCCTGTGCTGTTATCAGCAGTTTTGCGCGAGGCAGATCCAGGGGGTTTTGTTATCGCAAGGAAAATAATTCCATGGGTTGCACATAAACAGGGACAGGGCCATCCTAATAAAGATAACGGGTTACGTGCATCATGCCAATAAAAACGCCTCCGGGTGGGTGAGATGTCTCCTTTTTGGAGAGGCTGGAGCTGTTTCAGGGCACATCCTGGAGCGGCTGATGCTGGAACGGAGCTCACTGGGCACTCTGGGTGAGGAGGGATTATTTGGCATTGCCAGGGATGCAATTCCTGTGAGCTCAGGGATGCCAGAGGACCAGCCCCGGCCCCCATCTCAAGCTGGGGATGTTCTGGGAGCTCCTCGTGGATCTGGCTGCAGATGCACCATCTGCCTCCATCCCTGGGCATCGCTCCCACTGCAAAAATTTAATAATGAAAAAAGGCAAAAGAAGGAAAACAGGAAAACAAGGCACTTCTGTGCTTCCAGTTCTCCAGCAACTGCCAGCAGTTTCATGTGTATATATCACTAAAGCTGGTTTATGAGCTCCAGCCCTACTGGCATATTTTTTTTTTAAAATCCCTTTTCCAGTGTAATTGCTGTTTGTTTTGTCATTTCTCAGTGGACAATTACAGTTCAAAAACAAGAGTGCCTTTGAAGACTGGGAGCGGCAGGCGAGGCTTCATTAACACACTATTAATGCTCCATCGAAACTCACTTGAACTCCACCTGCCTGGGGCCTGGGACAGAAAAATCTGGCTTTGCAAAGCGAGGATTATTTGATCTATTTAAAATACTCACAGTATGGTCTCCTGGATACATTTCAACGTCAGCAGTTTGGGAGGCTGAAATATCTCCTGTAGGTTTGTGCTGTTACTTGATCATTCAAAAAAAA
>VZRN01006271.1:3882-23364 GCA_013397935.1 Dasyornis broadbenti | reverse complement strand
AAGGGAAAGGGAAAGGGAAAGGGAAAGGGAAAGGGAAAGGG
This sequence comes from Dasyornis broadbenti, assembly GCA_013397935.1. Lineage (NCBI taxonomy): Eukaryota > Metazoa > Chordata > Aves > Passeriformes > Dasyornithidae > Dasyornis > Dasyornis broadbenti. The sequence goes on along the minus strand of VZRN01006271.1, from coordinate 23,323 downwards.
AAAAGGAAAGGGAAAGGGAAAGGGAAAGGTCTGGTTTCGTTTTTCAGCCCTGTTTAGTGAACACTGTGCTGTGGCCTAGCCCACGCTGGAGCCAGAGGAGGGATGTGTGCCTGCAATGCCGACAGGGACAAAGCCTGGGGTGCTTGTGGAAAAGATGTGTGAAAAACAGGGCTGGTGAGAGGAGTTTGCTGCTGTTATTGAGCGTGTTTGGCCCTTGCTCCATATACAAACTGTTGATGAGCTGATTAATTTCCATGGAATTATCCTGTAAATCTTGATTAATGCATGGGATACTCAGCAGAGGGTTTGCTCTCTGGGGGCGGGGAGGGTGTTGTGGCCCACACTTCCATCAAATCCAGTTTTTGCCCAGTGTTCAGGGACAGAAACATGAGATTTTGCTCACGTACAAACAAAACGTGTGGTTTTCATGTTGTTTGTGTACGAACACAGAGATTTTGCGCCTGCAGCCCAGGGACATGGCATGTGCTTCTGGATTCCAGCTCACTAGTTACCTTTATAACATCCAGGAAGAATTAACATAAAACATCAAAATATAAAATATCTGGGGTCCAGACGATGCAACTTGTAAACACGCAGACCCCTCTTAATCCCTCAAAAGAGTTTATTTTCAGCCTGGATGGCCTAGTGGCAGCTGCTCATAGATTTCCACCCCTTGTGAGGATCCAGTCCCTGGGATCAGACTTAGATGCTTTGCTCCAAGCTGGGAAAAAACCCCTGCTGTGCCAGGCAGCTGAATCTGCTCGGTGTCGGAAAGGAGAAAAAATTCCCTGGTGCTTTAGAGTAAGGGATGGTTTCTGGGACAGGAAAGACAGCCGAGGAAAGGTTCATTTATTATCCTTGTCGTAGATTTTATTAGCAAAAGTCTATTACAGGCATTTTTCTCTTTCTGCTTGCTCATTGTTTCTCCTTAGGAGTGGCTGAGCTGCCCCCCCTGTTTGGGTAATGAGGGTGCAGGGAGCAAACCCCATTAATCAGAGCTGGAGGATGGGAACAGGGACATTGCCCATCCAGCCTCTTCAAAACCCTCAGCGCTACATCAGCCCAGAATAAACCACCGCCCCAGCCCAGCAGGAGCCTGAGCCTTCCAGGACTGGTCCCGGTGCACCCTGGGCCCAGTTCACTCCATGCAAACCCACACGAGCTCCAGGGCCGTGTCTGGCAGCAGAACCAAGCTGTTATTGTCCCTCCCTCATTAACAAATAAATCTCCTGGTGGATGAGGTTTCTGTGATGGGTATTGGCCATGACCCCAGTAGGGCAGGCAATCATGTTCAATTATTTCATTAGCAGGACAAGGCTCATCCCGGTGACTCCACACACCGGCTCCGGGCTGGAGCAGCAGGTTGGTGTTCCAGAGGGGTTGGATGCTGTTTGCTCCAGGTTTTCCATCCCTGTCCCCCCTCACCAGGGCTTCTCAGCTGCCTCTGCCTCACCACCAGCCTGGGCCACAAGGCAGTTGCTTGAAATGAAGGAATTTCTATTTCCTCTATCTTGAAAAATTATAAATGATCTATCAAAAGAGAGGATGATCAAGGGTTAAAATTTTATTGGACAGTTTGGTTGCTGTGTCTGTGTTTGGAGCTTTCCTGAGTTTCTGCCCGCAGTTTGATTATCATCAAACCCCAGCATGTTTGTCACGGGGAAGGAGAACTTCAACTGACATTTTTAGGCCAGGGCCAAATTCATCGCTTGTCAGGCAGCTCAGCAGCCGTGCCTGTGTTTGCTGGGCAACGCGGAGGGGATGCTCCCAAACCAAGCAGGTTCCTGTGGGGAACAAGCTGATCCCACACGGCCTGACGAGTTCCCATCTGCCACCGCCCCTTTGTCCAGTTTGTGTTCCAGCACATCTTGTCCAGACAAACCCCCGAGCCAAGGCCCGTGGCAGCTGTCACAGAAGTTCTTGAGTTGGATTTGTCCAGCCTGGGAGGGATGCTGTCCACCCGTGGGGGATGCTCTGGGCTCTGCAGGGACAAGATGTCCAGAGGCTTTGCACGCTCTCCGTGGCCCCAGCAGCAATGGAAATGTGAGTCTGAAGGTGCAGTCAGCTCGTGCTTTGCTTTCTCAGCACACAGAGCCAAGGCAAAGACAAAACACTCGCAGGGGTTGTCACCAGAGCTGCTGAACTCACTGGACCCTCCCCAGACATGTTTTGCCCTTTTTCCTGCACCATCCATCCCAGCGGGCTCACACAAAGTGGTTTTGGTCTCTTGCTACCCTCAAACAAACCCAAACAGCATCCTTGTGCTGAGCCCCCACAAGGACCCTGCTGCTCCCATCCTCACCCCGGCTGTCTGGAGGATCCACACGGGGAAGGAGCACACGGAGTCCTCAATATTGCCCAGAGGCGAGCGGCAGGAGGGGAAGGCAGGGATGAAACATCCCCTAAACAACCTGAGTATTACATGCCAGGCAGCGCAGTGCCCGGAAATCCAGGGAATTTAATGGAAAAGACATTGTCAGGCTGAATAGCATCAGAGGGAGCGGCATCGGGGCTTGGTGTCTTGGTAGCAGCAGTAAAGTCTCTCTGCAGGAGCTGCTGCTCCTTCACTCATAGTTTGGCAGGTCAGCTCCCACTGCATGTTTTATCCTGGGGTGCAGGAGTGAAGCAAGGCCTGCAGCCAGGCTGGATCAGCTCCTTCTTGGGGCGCAGAAAGTGGCAGCTCTGGGGTTTGTCCCCAGGTGTGTGACAGGTCCATGCTCTGTGGTAACAGCCTGCAGGGGGTGAGTGTTGTTCGCACTCAAGAAAGCAGAATTTTGGGAAATAAGATGTGTAAAGACTTGGCAAGAGGTCAGCCTGGGGTGAATCCTCTTCTCCCTGATGGGAATCCCTCTGTTAAAGCCCTGGGGTGATGCTCCTGCTGCAGCCAGTCAGTCCCTGCCCGGATCCAGGGTGATCCCAGCCCAGGCTGCCAGTGGGGGAAACACCCCATTTTAACACTTCCCTGGGTGTTATCCACAGCAATCACAGCACTTTTTGGTGCAGATGTTCCAAGTGGGATCTGTCTCTCCCCTTTGCTCTGCCACCCTCACTCCCTCCCAGCCCTCTCCTTGTGCACGCTGGGGTTGAAATTACGGATTCCTCCTTTCCAGGCTCTGTAAGAGGAAAAAGGTTTGACAGCTCAGCCCTCAGCTCAAGTAGCTCAGTGCTAATAGCCAGTGGTTGTATTTGCCATCAGGGCAATGGTTCAGGCTGATCATCAGGAAGAGTTTTTTCATGGAAAACGTTGCCAAGCATTGGAAGGGGCTGCCCAGAGAGGCGATGGATTTACCATCCCTGGAGATGTTCATGAAACAACTGGACATGCACACGGTGGTACGGTCTGGTTGACAGGGTGCAGATTAAAGGTTGGTCTCAATGGTCTTGGAGGTCTTTTGGAGCCTAGAAAACTCTGGGAAATTATTCCAGGACCCAGGGGCAGGGCTGGGAGCACTGACCTGTGCCCATCATTATCTGTGCCTCCTTGTGCCAAGTGTGTGACCTTTCCAGAGCGCAAATCTTGGCATCTCCCTCCTTTTTCAGCATTGCTCTTGACTCTCCCGCTGTCCAATATCCCCCCACAGTCAGGAAAACCCTCCCCTGCCAGCTCTGAAGTGCTGTGGGTCATCCAGGCAGTGGCAGTGGCCAGTCCAGACTGTGCCAGAGGGTTTTACCTGCCACATGAACCTTTTGCAGGTTTTTTTCCTCTGGTCCATCCAGCTCTCAGCCCCTTGTCCACCTTTCTGGGGCATGAGGGTCTCTCAGCAAGGGGAGGGAATGGGGGCGGAGAGAAGAGCAGGAGTGCATCTGAGAGCACAGGCAGAGCCTGTACTGGGTGCTGGATCCAGAGCAAATGCTCAGGGCTGTAGGTATCTCCCCGAGCCTCTGAAATGTGTTTGCTCCAGCTGCCTTTGAACCTCTCCTTTGGGTACTTGGGAAAACATCTTGGGCAAACAGGGACATTAGCAGGGAGCAGCACTGGGAGTGGCTGGAACAGCCCTTTGGGAAAGGGACTGGGGCAGCTGCGATGCTGCGATGCTGGGGGCAGCAGGGATGCAGCCTCCAAGGGTTACGGGGATCCTTTATGCCTTGGGTTCCTGGGTGTAGCAAGGTCCCCACAAGGCTTGCAGCACCCACAAGCAGGCTGCGGCTGGGTGAGCAGGAATAACCTCCCAGCTGCTGAACCTTCCCTGAAAGAGCTCTGCAAACACCAGAAGATGAGGTTTATCCAATTAATAGCTGCATGTGGTGATGGTATTTGCTCAACTGTGCCCGTGTTTCTTGCTGATTCAGAGGCAGGGAGGGTCTGTGGTGTGTGGGCTCCTCGCTCACACCACGTACAGAATCTGCAGCTCCATCCCTGCAAACCCTGCCAGGGCTGGCACTCCCTGCTGAGCTCCCTCTGCTCTGAAACGACAGCCAGGACACCTGGGTCTCCCTGAGACCACCCAAAAGACCACCCCAGACCCCAGGCCTGAAGTGACGAAAGCCCACCCTGGTGTGCACAAGCTCCCTGAGCTCTTTCTCCATCCTTGGGAAGATGCCTGGGCATGGGGATGTTTCCCTGTCCCCACAAGCCACATCTTCACCCCACACACCCTCAGTTTAGGCCCCAGATCCCCATCCAGCAGCAGGGAGTGGGAGCTGAGTGTCGGCAGGACCATTTTGGGTGTGGGTTTTGGCTCCATGGTGAAGCTGGATCCTGCCAGGAGAGGACTGGATAAACCTGACCTACAGGGACCCCGCAGCACCACGGCTTTACCAGCGCTGGTGGGGCTCAGGGCTCTGCTTAAAGCCCCTAAAACCCACAAAAGCCCAGCTGATGTGGCCCCAGTGGTTGTGCAGCTCTTTGCTGGCTGCACTTGGAGAGAGCCAAATGCAGCGTCTGCCCCCCGTCCGGGTGGAATGATGGAAAACCCTGGAATTCACCGGATCCCTCTCGGGTCCAGCACCCGCTTCAGCCTGAAACCAGACACTTCCCTGGCTGTTTGTCCTGCCTCCTGCTTGGGTTTAACTCAGCAAATGCAATGCTGTGACCTCTTGTGTGTGTCTGTCCTGCATGTTAACCAGAAATTCCCATTTCTCCATAAACAGTATTTATGTGTGTGTGCATATATAGATAAATAGACAGCTTTGCAAGCTGATACCCAGTCCTGCAGTGCTGGCTTAACAGTTGGACTCGGTGATCTTTAGGGTCTTCTCCAACCTTAACATTTCTGTGCTTCCATAAATATGTACATTTTTATATAAATAAAACAGGCAGATTTGCTAGTTGATATCCAATCATGCAGTTAACGGTTGCACTCAGTGATCTTAAAGGTCCTTCCCAACCTAAATGATTCTCTGCTTCCATGATTTTATGTCTATATATCTATATATCTGTATTTCTATAAATAAGTAGATTCACAATTTGATATCCGGTCATGCAGTGCTGGGTTAATGATTGCACTTGATTTTAAAGGTTTTTTCCAACCTAAATGATTCTGTGCATCCATGCACTGAAGGAAACAGCAGTGGGATTTTGCAGCGGGGGAAATTGAGGCCCAAGCTGGCTGTCATGTATCTGTAGAAATCAATGCCCCCCACAATTATTCAGTTATCCCCAAAAAGGGATGGGCCACCCTGACTGCCTTTGTGCCAGCCCTGCTCTGGATTTCAGCTGTGCAGAGCAAACGGCACATTTATTTCCCACGTATTGTCCAAGATTTTATGAAAAATGAGATCTGCATTGGGCTCTTGTGGGGTGAAAGGCACCAGTGGGAATTGGGATTAAGGTTTTGGTTTGGTTGGTTTTGCTTCATCCTTTATTTCCATGAGGGATGACAGCAATAGCACCGTGGCTACAAAGGCAGAGCTTGCTTGGAGAAAATCCAGGCTGGTTTGACACTCTGTTGCCCTGAATGACAAGAATGAAATTAAAAAGAAAAAAAAAAAAAAAAAGGAAAAAAATGGAAAGAAAGAAATTCCAGCAGCCACCGCTCCTGCTCTGGTATTGCTAATCTAACAGTTGAAGGTTTATTTGTACTGACTAAGCTGAAGTGAGCAACTTAATTCTCATTTAATTCTCTTCAGAAGGTTTCAAAAAGCCTAATAGCTGTTTTCCTGCTTGCTGGCAACTCTAAGGCAGCCCCCAGCCCGCCCAGGCTCTGTGGATTCTGGGATGGCGGCTGGGTTTTTATCAGCCCTTCCCAGTAATGGGTGGGATTGGAGCCTGGAGTGGGGCTGCAGGAGCTGCTGAGATGGAGCTGTTCCTTCTCTTTCCTGGTGCTTTATGCATTATTCAGGCAGCGATGGCAGGGCTGCTCTGGTGGCTCTGGCAGGGGGGCTCGGGGGTGGCCTCGCTCTGTCCCCCTGCCATGGGGCCACCCTGAAATTTGTCAGCCAGGACTTGGCCAAATGTGTCTCTTAAAGCCTCCCCCAGCCCCTGAGGCTCCAAAAACATCTCAGGGGGGGTTAATACACTGCAAATCCCACTCAGGATTTACAGCATCTCCGTGAGCATCTCCAGGCCTGGATGCGGATGTGGCAGAGCTGCTCAGGGCTGGTTTGTCCCTGGCAGACCAGGCTGCAGAGCCACCAAGACCCCCATCCCTGCACATGCTGCCTAAAATCCTGGGAAATGCGGCACAACATCCCATCTCACTCTGCCCTCGGCTGGCAACAGGTTATTTCAGCCCAGCAAACCTCTCTCCATCCAACCCCAGTGGGTGCAAGGCAACTTTTATCTGTAAGAATGGCTTCAGCCAATAAACCATAAAAAGAAAAAGTCAAACTGAAAAACTAAAATCAAACTGAACCAAAATTTTAAAAATAATCTCAAAGGAACTGAAATCTTTTAATCAATGTGGGCTTTCAGGGGGATTTTGGGGTGTGGGCCCTGCACAACAGTGGCTGCTTTTCCGTAGCCCTCTGAGTCTTGGAAGATATTTGGAAGAACAGAAACGGAACTGGAAATTGAACTTTTTGTATTTGAGGGATGGGTGTCAGGACTGGAAACAGGGAGGACACAGGGAGACTCAGACTGGCAGGAGAATGGGAGCTTTACCCTCCTGTAGCATTGAATATCTGTGGACCTTCAGCCCACATCTAGAAAGGGTGGGGAATTTGACACAAAGCACTTTTTTTTTACTAGAAGACAGTGATTGCAGGGGATATTTGCTGAGAAAAGGTGGTCTTGGAGGGTTTTGCTGCGGGAAGCTGGGGAATTACTTCAAACTCTCCCTAAATATTCATCCACTGGTGGTGGGAAACTGCATCTCATCAGGAGGTTGCCACTGATATGTCATAATTCAATGAGCACAAAATCAAATTGCTCTCCTCGCTAACATCCCTATTCCTCATTTCCCTCATATGAAAATAAGGCATTTATTATTTATTTGTTACGTGTCAATGCTGTAAGCGAGCCCAGCCTGCTGGAGAGGGGAGCTGGTCCCGTGGGGATGTTGCAGCAAAGCTCCTGGTCCAGACCCGGGGAGAAAGAGGATGCAGGTTCAGCTTGGAGGGGTCGGGATGGGGCCTGGCCTCTGCACCGGGGCTCTGTGCTGTGATGTGTCTCATCCCCAGGGAGAAAGCCAAAAGGATCCCTTATGTGTGGGGCAAAACCTGTTGCAATGGGAAAGCAAAGGATGTGGCAGGCTGGGAGGGGTTTAGGACAATGTTAAACGGTGTGGGAAGGGGTGGGTGGTTTCAGGGGGATGTCAAATGGCCAATGCATCCTTGCTGGTGACCGGATTTTGGGGACAGTGCAGAGCTCAGGCTTGGGGCACAGCTGGCCCCACAGCGCTCTCCATGCCACAGGATGGTCCTTGGAGACCCCTTGCGCAGCAACAAGGTGCTGGTACGACACCCTCCGAAGAAAGGGCCTGATTTCTTTCCCTTGCTGCTTTCACACCTCATTTATTGCCTAACCAGGGGCAGTTCCCTGCTCGGAGGAAGGATGCTCCCTGCTCAGTGCCAGGGATGGGGAACTGGAACTCCTAAAGCCGCCTCGGGAGCTCTGGGGGAGATCCCCAAACCAATGCCTGGAGGTGGCAGGTCACACGAGGCGTCCCCAGGCCTTGCAGGAACGGGCACTGCAGGATGCCGTACCCAAGGACCCTTCTTTCCTTCCCAGCACAGCCTCCAGGATCAGCCCTTCCCGAGCCAAGCCGCAGCTCCAGTCTCCGCTGACATCTAGTGGCAACGAGGGCGCTCAGAGCTGAGGCCACCAGGAGGGAGCAGCCTTTCCTGCGGTTCCCATCCTCGGTGGGATGACATCTCCCCCCGGGAAAGCCACCCGCTGGCAAGGACCGTGTGAGGGACATCGGAAACAGCGTCCCTGCCACCACCTGGGCTCTGCACGTAAAGACATTGAGGTGAGGAGGGGATGCGTGCCTTTGACGCCTGTACCTGCCTGATTCAGTCCTCTTATCCTAAGATTAGGCGGAAAGGGGAGGAGAAGCCTCATCCTCTCCCGTACGAAGGGAAAAAGGAGCAATGCATTTGCTAAACTGAGGCACTCAGCAGGAGGCTTAAATATTCCAGGGTGAAAAGACTTTTAGAAATTATATTCCAGGGTAAAAAGACTTGTCCAGAACTTTTTAAATACCACAGCAAACCCTTGCTGGCTGCAGTTTGCCTGCTGTGCTGCCCTTTTCCCAGCTCCTCAGCAGCGGGAGCACGGCTGCCCTCCCGAGCAAGGGAGGGTTTGAAAGGTGCTGCTGGAGGCATCAGCCACGGGGCTTTCTCACATCTGTCCCACCTAAAGCAATGAAAAGTTCTGGCAGGATGGGTCAGCTTTGGTCTGCTCCAATTGAGATAAAAGCTGTAAAATGGGGGGACGGGTGGGAAATAAAGAAGAAGTAGCGGGAGAGGGACGTGTGAAGAGTTGAGATGGAGAGGCTGGGATGTGCCCAGCTCCACAGAGGGAGTTTCTCTCCATGGAGGTGGGTGACACATCCCCTGCTCTTGTCACCCCACCAAGGACAAGGCATGATGCTGCTCTGCTCCTGCAAACCCAGTTTGTAAAACCTGACACAGTGCGACCCCCCCTCAGCACCCTCACGGGTGGAAGGGCAGCAGCTGGCTCCTGCTGCCTCATTTTACCTCCTCCTCCTCCAAAAAATACAACTTGATTCACTTTGTTGCAGCGCAAACAGAAATGTTATGCTTTTTGTAATCTCCACTGTTCTGAATTTCCCTCCTGAAGTGCCACAGAGCCCAGCACAGCCTCCCCACTGCTGAGAATCGCTTGTACAGGAACACATTATTTGATAGGAATCTCCCTGGGTTTTTTTTCTTCCCACTGAACATCCTTATCGCTGCCTCGGTGCTCTGTGTGCACACAGGGAAGCGCTGCTCCCCTCCTATTCATCTGCTGGAGACTGGTCCGATTCGCTGCCCTCGGAGGAGCATCAGAGCACAATTGTTCAGCCATCCCTTTTCTGCAGCACCCGGAGAGGAATTAGCAGCTCAAAAGCTCCGTTCCCAGCTCTGAGAGGGGCAGAGCAAGGGATGCCTGACGCAGCAGCAAAGGGGAAAAGGTGGAACTCTTGGAGAGCTGCACCCCCCTTCCCACTCAGGACCCCTGATCTACAGGGGTACTTAATCTAATTTGTTGATTTTCAAGTAAATTAACTCCTGGGCGGGTCTGTAGCCAGGTGGCTCTGTGAAATAATTCCTGCTCCAGGAGAAAAATTGTTTGCCAAGGAGGTAAAAGCCAAGAGCAGCTGGCAGGCGCCAATCCCCCTTGCTCACCACAGCCAGAGCTCGGCATCCTGGGGCTCAAGGTGTTCAAAACTTAAAGCTAAATGCTTTTTTAATGGGATAACATAGCTGTGATATTTATTTGAGGATCATGTTTTGCATGCAGGATGGGCTTTTTTCCTATTTACTGTTTTTTTTCTCTTCCCACTGGAAAGAAGAAAATAAAAGCCTGTAATCTCCAGCTGGCAGGCGCCAAGCAGATAAACTTCAGGTGCCTCCCAAGGCTCCTGGAGGAGTTTTGTCCTCCCACCTTATCTCCACCTCCAGGTCACATCATGCCGGGGATTAGCAGAGCTCCTGGGTGGAGCACAGAGGCTGCTGTCCCATCCCTGCTCCAGGCAGGGGTCCCAGGGTGGGCTGCAATCCCAAGCCATGCCAGCAGCAGCGTGTTTCCCCGTGATAACCCTTCTCCCAGCTGGAGCAGCTCAGCCACCACGTGCAGACACCGCCAGCGACAACACAGAGCCTGGACCATAAACCCATCCTGGCAGGAGCATCCCTGGAAGGGCTTGATGAGCATGAAGAAACCAATTTTCCCCATCTCCTCAGGTATTGTAGCTTTCAATGCTAATTATTGTGTGTTTTAATTAATCCATAACTGATATGGTCTTCAAAGCTTAAATGTCTTGCTCTAACACTGCCAGTTTTTAATTCCTTTTTTTTCCTTTGAACTCCTGCAATGGAGCCTCTGGGATTCCACAGCTCTTGCTTTATGTTTGCTTTTAATCAGCTTGCTTTTCTTCCCAAAAACAAAGACAAATAACACTGCCACGGTTTCTCCTTGGAAATTTCTCCACAATGAGGAGAAAAGAGAGGGAAAGTGTGACTTGTTACGGGCTGAGTTTCCTGATGTCTTTCCACGTTTTTCATCTGGTTGGCTGCAAGACAAACGACTTTCTTAATTCAGCGGAGAAATTGAAGGGCACACACATATAATTTGGAAGTAATCCAGCCTGGGGAACCGTGGTGAGCAAGTGTGGTGGAAATGAGGGATCACCAGGCCAGGGAGCCCGGTCCTTGTGGTAGAACACCAGGCAGCATCATGGCAAGAGTGGCACTGGTCCTGGTGAGATAAAACTCTGGCCACTGGGGCAGTGAAACAGCTCTGGTGGCTGCTGGGAGGCTGGGTTGTGCTGCTCTCTGTGCACTGAGGTGGTGCTTGGAGAAATCATCCCCAGTGCCCATGGGTGCTGCTCCTGCTGGCAGCATCTAATGCAGAGCTGAGTTGCCTGTGATTATTCCAGAAGATGGATTTGTTGGCCAAAAGCACAAATCCTGTGCCAGACCTGTGACTGTGCTTTGGTAATGCCTCATTTCCAGGTAGGAAATGGAGTGGCTGGTGAGTGCACCCCTGCCACCACCCAGGGCTCCTGGGGCACAGCTCTGGGGGACCAAACCTCCTTATTCTGCGGCCCAGGTGAGCTCCAGGGGGACAGGGGGCTCATGTGGGCATGGGCAAAAGGTGACAGAAGGAGATGTGGGAGGTGGCTGCCCGGGCAGGGCTCAGGAACCCTGGCAAAGCCCCAGTGCCTGCTCAGGCCAGCCCACACAACCCACACCAGGAGGGCATTGGCAGGGTCCCTCCTCTCTTCCTCTTCCGAACAGGACCCATAGAATATTTTGGGTCTTTTTTCTGCTTTTCTCATCTTTGCTCCCTGCTGGAGCTGATTTATCCCTCTGGCTCACAGAGCTCCATCCAAGAGGGACACGTTTTGCCTTTGTAGTACATGAGATTGCTATAAATTATCGGCTGCTTTGTGTCAGCCAGAGCACGACACAGCCCATAAACCTTTCTGGCCATGTTATTGCACTTGAACCTGGCACCAGGCTGCGGGTGGTGAGCTGGCACAGACCCAAAGGAAGGGGTTGGAGCTCCAGGGATGTGTTGTTTTCCAATGTGACACTCTCAGCCTTGCTCCTAAAGTCACCCGCAGGCTTTATGAGCCTCAGAAGGAAGAGCTCTGCCCTTGCTGTCACTTGTGTCTCTGGAGAGCCACTCTCGCTCCAGCTCTGCAGGGGATGGTGCAGAGGATGGTCCCAGACTCTTTCCAGTGGTGCCCAGTGACAGCACGAGGGAAAATGGCCATAAACTAAAACACAACAAGTCCCACCCCAACATGAGCAAGAATTGCTTTCCACAGAGGGTAGAAGACCACTGGAACAGCTGCCCAGGGAGTGGTGGAGTCTCCCTGTCTGGAGACATTCCAAACCCACCTGGGTGTGTTCCTGTGTCACCCACTCCAGGGGACACTGCCTTAGCAGTGGGCTTAGACTGGGTGATCTCCAGAGGGCCCTTCCAACCCTGACCATTCTGGGATTCTGATTCTGTACCACCCCTGGCCACCCCTCACAGCTGGGCAAAGCACCCCACAGCATGTGTTACTGAGGCTTGCAGGTGCAGCAGCAATAATAATAATAATAATGATAATAATAATAATAATAATAATAATAATAATAATAATAATAATAATAATAATAATAACAACAACAACAACAACAACAACAACAACAACAACAACAACAATAATATTCCCCAATTACAGAACCAATGAGGTTATAACTCAGCAGTCTCAAGGTGAGATTGCTGCATGCTCGCTATATTATCCATAAGTGATGTGTGCAGGAGGGCAGTGGGAAGCAAAGGGGGTCTCCTGAGAGCCACAAAAAACAGACTTTTAATTTAAAACTCCCCTTTCCTGTTGGAGTGTCTCTCCTGCCAGTCCATTTTTTATTCCTGCTACGCAGCAGTGATCAGCAGGTAACAAGGGAGAAAGGAAATGGATGGTCTTGCAGCTCTGTCTGGCCGATTCCAGTGCTGTAAATTATAGATATATATGGTACAAAGGAGTGCTGGGGTATTAATTTCTGTTGTTGAAAATCACAGACCCTCTACTTTAATTTACTGCTAAATAATAAATGACTTTGTGAGATACTCAGCAAAGATAAAGACACCTCAGTAAATCAAACAGCTCATAAGCACTTAGGGCTCAGTCTATCTTGCATGTGTACTTAAGTGGTTTATATTGTTCTCAGAAAGCAGAAATAAGCAGGCGTTTAACTGATGCTATCTGCCAAAATAAAGGATGAACCCGTGAATCAAATGGTTTCCTGCAAATCCTCATTTGCATTTGCAGAATGAAATGAAGAATGGTGCTGTAGGGATCTGGAAACATTCAGGTACAAGGCTCAAACGTGTCCCGCAGGAGCCACGGGGTGCAGGCAGTGAGGCCCACAGTGGGGCTGTCACGGGGAGCAGCAGGTGGGTTTATATTGGATTTGTATGGGGGTAATCGAAGCTGAGCAGGAGGAGGAATGGAGTGCATGGATAAGTCTGGAAGATGTCAGGATTTGAAGCTGTCTCTGCTCACCCTGCACCTGTGAAAACACCGTCTGTGTGTTTCTAGTCTCGTAGCACTTGACAAGAAATGGTGCAAAGCAAGGTGAGACAAGGGTGGCACCGGGAACCCAGAGTGGATCTGTAATGAAGAGCCAGATCCCAGCTGGTCCTGCCTCAGTTTCCCTCTTGGCATGCAGAGGAGGCCATCCACCTCCCCAGGCTGTTGTACACCTCTGTCTCCTGGCTCAACGCTTTTCTCTCCTCCCTGGACCCACCTGCGCCAGGCAGCAGTGGCAGAGACACTAAAATTGCATCTGCAGGGAAGGCAGGAGCTCTGGGGTGTTCATAAGGAAGCTGGATTTTGGGCTGTGGGAGCTCAGCCCCACGGATCAGGGAAAGCAGCAGCAACAGAGTGCCGGGCTGCAGCTCTTTGCAAGGCAAGTTAGAGTCAAAAAGATGCAATCAGAGTCTGAAGTGAAAATAAGATATGGATGTGGCCGATTTTGACATTTATAGCTCATGTTTATTATGCAAATTGGCCAAACTCTATAGGAATGCAGCAGAAGGAGATTGCAAAGGGCACCAACTCATCCTTGACGTCTGTGTTGGAAGCGTCTCCTGCGCATCTGTGGCCCTGCTAAGCAGATTTTTGGGGTGGTGGGGAGGCAGCCGGGGGTGTCGGGGCTCTGTGAGCAGTGCCAGTGCCTGGATGGGGCTGGGGGACTTTTAGGGATGTGGGTTTGGTGTAACAAGAAGGTGTCAGAGCAAACCTCAGTGCTGATCCCCAGGATACAACACAGAGGAATTTCCTTGGGATAATTGCAGGACCCAGAGCTCTGGGTGTGCCTTGGCCTCACTCTGAAGGGTGCTGGGGGCTCCCCTGTGCAAAATCAAGTGCTGTGGAGTGTTTCAGAATGTGGCTGCCTGAGCACAGAAGAAAAGGGACTGCCATGGTCCTTTCAGGGCTAAGCCATCTCTGCAATGCCCAGCCTTCCTCCTGCTCAGGGGCCTGCTGTGGTCAGAGATGGACATTCACCCGAAGTGCAGACACACTGAACACCTCTCTGGCAGCCCAGAGCTGTCCCCATCTCACAGCTGTGACGGGCGGAGCAGCTGGAAATGGCATCTCAGAGACTCCGCTGTGCTGGTGTGAGGAATCAGCACCCTGGGGCATGGACAATGCCACCTTTGCAGGTGTGCTGGTGTGGGGACGACTCGCCATCCCACTCTGGGTGTGTTCCAGCTCTGAGAAGAGGCCTGAGGACGCTGTTGTGCAGGTGGGTATTCATGGACCTGGCAGCAGAGAGGAGCTCAGGGGGGCACAGCTGGTCTGTGCCTGAGAAGTTTGTCCAGCTCCAGGGCCTGCTGCTGGCTGTGGAGAGCACAAATAACAGCTGGTACAGCTAACGTGAGGGGAGCACAGCTATACAGAACTGGATCTGGAAGAAATTTTGCCACAATGAGTTACTCTTCCCCAAAAAAGGCCCACGTATGTGCGAGGCAGTGGTGTGGATGTGCTGCAATCCGCACACACCTGGGCACTGCAGTGCTCCTCAGCAGGTCACCAGCTCTCGGATCTATCATCTTTGGAGCGGAGGACACCAGCCCAGCTGGCTCCACTGGCTCGTTCATGCAAAGTGCCCAGCTGGCTGGTTGGTGGGAGAGAAACTTCCAGCTGGGGACAGTGACAAGTGCCTGAGAGAGAAAACATCTTTCCCCGGCACAGCTGGATTTGGTCAGGGATGTTCCTCTACAAGCAAGTGGGCTTGAATAACAATTCATTAGATACACAAACCTCTTCAACGTTCTCTGCAGCATGGGACAAAGGAGATGCTGATGGGAATAATTCCAGTTACAACTTGAGCTCTGTGGAGTGGGGAATTTTCATTTGGTTTTTCAGGTTAAGGCAGAGATCCCTGAGCTTTCAGCTCATCACCATGGTGGGAGGGACATGTGCTCTTCAAGTGCCTTGGGCTCAGGTGTCCAGGTGACATGACCAGCCACAGCACTCTCCTCCCAAGGGGGACACCTGCTTTTTGATCTCTGCTGGATGTGTTTTCCAAGTGTGAGAAGGGCCAGGGTAGCTCACAGCCAACTTCTGAGGCAGAAGGAACTGGAGCACTTGATGGCTCCCACAAAACAGGGTCACTACAAGATGGCCACTACAGGAAGGCCATTGAGGGGCTGGAGTGGGTCCAGAGAAGGAAAATGGAGCTGGGGAAGGGTCTGGAACCAAAAGTCTTATGAGAGGGAGTTGGGGGGTTCAGCCTGGAGAAAAGGAGGCTCAGGGGGGACCTTCTGGCTCTGCACAACTCCCTGACAGGAGGGGGCAGCTGGGGTGCAGCTCGGGCTCTGCTCCCAGGGAGCAAGAGACAGGACAAGAGGACAAGAGGACATTCTCCAGCTGTGCCAGGGGAGGTTTAGATTGGCTGTTAGGGAAAATTTCTTCACTGAAAGGGTTGTCAAGTCCTAGAACAGACTGCTGTGGATGGAGGGGAGTCACCGTCCCTGCAGGGATTTAAAAGTTGTGTGGATGTAGCACTTGAGGACATGGTTTAGTGGTGAACACAGTGCTGCTGGGTTAATGGTTGGACCTGGTGATCTTAGAGGTCCCTTCCAACCAACAATTCCATGATTCTGTGAAGTCCCTCAGTGTGAGCAGCCCTGGGAGGAGCAGGAGATTTTGCGGTGGGAACAGGCCAGGAGCATGTACAGAGCCAGCTTTTCACATCAGAGATACCCAGAGTACACACATGCACGGACCAAGGGCTCAGCATTATGTTTCAAACCCTCTGGTGAGTCTACCTGGTTTTACATGTTGATCTCCACACCTGGACACGTGAGGCCAGCTTTCTGGCACACCTGGCAGAGCTGGGTGCCACCCTCCCTGCCAAGAGGAGGATCTGGAGAGGCCCATGGGGATTTTAAGGACCTGATGCTCTAAAAAGGTTTGTCCTTTGCAGGTCACCTGCAAAGCTGTGGTGACAGCAAACCCTCTGCTCTGTGCATTGTCCCCACGTGTAGGCTGACCCGTGGGTGAGCTGCAAACCCTCGAGCTCATGGTGTGTCCCACCCTCTGCTCCCAAAGAGGCAGAAAGGCTCCTCTCCCTGCCCTCAGGCACGAGGTGCTCCTCACCGCGGCGCTACTGCCCACCCATCCCATGGGATATTCCACGTGAGGGCAATGGATCAGCTGTGGAAGCTGATGACCCCATCGGGAATCGCTGTAGCCTGACACATCCCACACCACAGCCGTGATTCCAAAGGCAGGAAGATCCAACCCCGGCAGGACCAGGCTCCCAGATCCATTGTTCAGTTTTCCTAATGTTGCTGAAAGCCAGGGCAGCTCCAATTTGCCAGGAGCTGCTCAGGTGTGATGCGGCACTGTGGGCAAGTACCAAACCCCACACCTGACAGTGAAAGTATTCTGCTGGAGAGCAGCATGAGAAAAGAAAATTACTGTGGAATAAACGAGAAAATCCATCAATGGTGGGAAGGGAGGGAGAGAATTGGTTTAAGGATCCACGTCCAGGACTGTGACAGCAATCAAACAACCGCCCTTTAAATGTCAAGGGGGGTGAGCACGGTTTAATAGCAATCGAAATGCTGCCAAGCTGGGCAATGTGGAACAAAGCAGAGGGATGGATACATCCACCTATTATCTCCTCCCTGGAGAAAGAGAGGAGGGAGATAATTCAGGTTTATGCTTGATCTAGTGTGTAAATCTCAGAGAGGTAATGTTTTCTTTTATCAAAAAGGAAAAAAAGAATGTTTGTTTTTAGCGCTGTCCCTGCCATCAGCCAGACAGCCCGAGCTCAGCGGTACGAATGAGATACAAATATTTACAGCTGGCCATAGCTGGGCAGAATTGCACCCAGGAGGGATGAAATCCCGGAGGTGTGCGGCAGCCAGGCTCTGCATGGGCCCCTGGCTCCCTTGGAGACTAAAGACAGTGTGAGGGGGCACAAAGCGGTCAGCAGGATGCACCGTTTGCAGCACCGGGTGTGAAATGCTTTCACCTTCACACATAAAACTCGTGGAAGGGTGTGAAATGCTCTTGTTCCGCACACAGGTGCCCTGGCCCACCTTGATGCGCTGCCCTGGAGGGAATGGGTGGCTCTCCCTGCCCTTCCTGGAGTGTTCGGATGCTCCCTCCATCTCCCAGCCAGGCTGGTGACAAGGCTGTGTGGTCTCGGAGCCCCTCTAACTCAGTTGTTAAAGCCTCTCTGTTTCGTGAGGGTGCCTGGGGAGCCAGCACAGCCTGGCCCTGCAAGTGGCCACTGCATCTTTGGTTCCAGGGCTCTCCCACCGTGCTCCAGACGCCTGGCACCACTAAAGGATTTCACTGCAATCACAGGTGGATTTGATATCTTGGAGGTCTTTTCCAGCCTCAAGGATTCTATGAATCTGTATGAAAAAAAAGAACACTGAGCATTATGACTTCAGCATTAAACCAGCAACACATGAAAAGCACGGGCTGTGTTGGGAGAGGGAATATCCCTCGGCTTGTGAGCACTGGTCAAGGGGCAGCAGGGAAAGGGCTTTGTACCAAGAGAAGCACAAAAGCAGCTTTTGCAAAGTCAGCTCCTCAGATCTGCAGGTGTTTGTGTTTTCATTCATCCCTCTGCATCACAATTCTTTGTGCAAAGTAGGGATCATGACCTCTGCTTTCACAGGGACTGGAAAGATGTTCCCTGGTATTTGTAGAACACTCCTGCTGTGTATTTACAAGCAGCAGAAGGAAAATCACAAGGAAATGAAGAGTTTAGTATTCAGAGCAGGCACTGAGCAGTGCAGGCACCTACTCCTGGGGAACCTGAGTGTGGAATTACCTGGCACAGCTGGGGCCAGGCTGGTGGCACAAACCTTGTCCCGGTGTCACTCACTCCTTGTGTTTGGATATGCCAGCACTGAGGGGCCACACTAAGCTTTAATGGGCAAAAATGAGTTTTTGTTTGCTGGTGGTGTAGTGCTTGGCTTCCCCAGCTGTTCCTCCCATCCAGGTTTTGCATGGCTTGGACCTGTATGTATATTTTATAAGAGGTCTGCTAAAATGTGTTATTGCAGGAATAAAACTAAGCGCTGCTTCATTTTTAATGAGCCATCAGGGAGCAAGTTATTGCTCGTGTGCTGGAGTGGTTTTCTGCTCCCAGGCTGTTTGTACCAAAATGTCTTGGAGGGAAATTTGTGATTAAATTTCATGAGTGAGATACCTGTATTTGTGCTGAAAGCCTCTGTCTTAACCAGGAGTGGAGCTGTCAGAGCCACTGAAAGTGAAGCACAATTCAACATAAACAGGCGGCCTTGAGAACCACCAGCAGAATATTAGATCAAAATACTGATTTATTCTGCATTAACTGCCCTGTGTTTTCAGCTCCAGCAAGAGCAGCCTCTGAAGTCTCTGTGTGCAGAGATTTTTCCTTTGGAGGGGATTATAATAATGGAATCATGAAATGATTTAGGTTGGAAGGGATCTTAAAGGCCATCTCATTCCATCCCTGCTGTGGGCAGGGACACCTTTCACTAAACTGGGTTGCTCCAAGCCCCATCCAACCTGGTCTTGGACACTTCCAGGGATGGGGCAGCCACAGCTTCTCTGGGCAACCGCATGTCAGCACTCTCACAGGGAAGAATTTCTTCCTCTCTTAGTTTAAAACTATTCTCTCTGGTCACTATTTGCCTGTGTAAAAAGTCACTCTCCATCTTTTTATAAGCTGCCTTTAGGCCCTGGAAGGGGCTCTAAGGTCTCCCCGAGTCTTCTCGTCTCCAGGTGAACACCGCCAGCTCTCTCAGCCTTGCTCCAGAGCTGAGGGGCTCCAGCCCTTGGAGCATCCCTCTGGCCTCCTCCGGACCAGCAGCTCCAGAACCAAACCCCCCTGGTCGAGCCGT
Organism: Dasyornis broadbenti; assembly: GCA_013397935.1. Classification (NCBI taxonomy): domain Eukaryota; kingdom Metazoa; phylum Chordata; class Aves; order Passeriformes; family Dasyornithidae; genus Dasyornis; species Dasyornis broadbenti. Next base: position 4,356 of record VZRN01006271.1, on the reverse strand, counting down.
TCCCAAGCTGCACAGGGTACTGCTCTCTGCCCGCCCCGAGCCCCCCAGCTCTGCTCCCGGCCGTTCCCCTCCTGATCTCCGGGCTCCGATCCCGGCAGTTATCCGGGATCCCGGCAGTTATCCAGGATCCCGGGTGCATCCCGGGCACCCTGTGCCCCGCTGCTGTGCCGGCTCCCGCCACANCCGCCCTCCCGCCACAGGATAGCGCTGTCGTTGGCGGACCAGGCCCGGTGCGGCGCTCTGGCCCGCGGCTCCTCTCGGTGCACTTCCGGCTCCGCTGCCGGGCTCTGTTTCCGGGCTGCGCTTCCGGCCGCGTGGCGGGCGGGGGGCGCTGAGGGAGGGTCGGGCACATGGGGGCTGCGATGGGATGGAGGGGGGGTATAGGGCTGGGGGCGAGAGTGAGTGAAGGGGGCTGGGGGGTAGCGGGGTGTTGGCTGTGGAGCTGGAGCGCTGGGGGAGTGCCGGGGGGTCGGG
>VZRN01006270.1:0-35860 GCA_013397935.1 Dasyornis broadbenti | reverse complement strand
TCAAGGTTCACTCTATTACTTACCATATGGACCACGATGGGTTCCACACACAGGCACAGAGATGGGCACATCCATATCTACATGTACAAAGGTACCTATTGAAAGTTCCCCTCGAGTTCAGTGAAATAATCACATCAAATCCATTTGCACTTCTCAACAGGCAAGAGTTCTGGGCCCCTCATTCAGGAAAGACATTGAGGTGCTGGAGCAAGCCCAGAGAAGGGCAAGGAGGCCGGTGAAGGGACTGGAGCCAAGTTAAACCAGTGTGAAGCTGAAGCCATTATTGTGTGCTTCTTTCTGTCTCCTTTGTGTGGCAGTAATTCCTTCTGTCAGGTCGGGCACTCACTTGTGCTGCTCTGACCAACCTGCCCTCGGCACCTGGGATGTGGAGGGCAGCTCAGACTGCCACAAGCCACAAGAGACATGGCTGCTCCCAGCTAGAACAGGTTCCAAAACAGCTGCTCTATCTCATCTCCTGTGTGGAGCACAGATCCATGCCAGCAGTGGAGTCAGGGCAATTCCTTCTTCTCCTCCACAAACATCCCTTTGCTGACTGCAGCTCACTTGACTGGAGATGCCCTGGTGCTGAAACTCTGTCAAGGACATTTCTCTGCATTCCTCTGTGGAGAGGTCTGTGAGGCCAGACAAAGAAAACAAGTGAAAATTAAAAAGAGAGCACTGAAACTTGGACCCATTCCTGTGCACTTCAGTCTTGGCGCAACTCTGCTTTCCTGCCTCCCTCAGACTCCCCCAGCAGTGACATCCCCACACTGTGGGTTGTGAGTGTCGTGCAAGGATGGAGTTAGGGGAGTTCTGATAACTCCTCCCCATTCTCTGCAAAGGTCACAAGCTCAGTCCAGTGNGAGTCTCTTGCCATTTATTTTGCCTTTCAGCTGACTCCCTCTGCCTTCCAGAAGGAGGTGTCTCTCACCACCAAGTAGAGACTGGCCAGCACTCAGGAGATGAATCTGCCCCAGGTTGTCCAGCCTCAAGATGAGAGCAGGACCTCCCATCACAAGGTAGCCTTTCCTTGCCCTTTTCCTTGCTGCTTGATGTGACATTTGAAGAGGGTGTGTGCTTGTGATAGGCTTTCCTCAGCTCGTCAAAATACCTCAGTGTCCAGGTCCTGCTGTTGTTTCAAGCTGCTGCTGCTGCTGGTGGAGTTCCTTCTGCTGTGGGAAAGACAAAACATTTTTCCACAGTGAGAGACTGAAGTCCCGATTTGTGCTAATTCAACACAAATATCCTTTGCTGAAGCTGGAGGCGTTTGCTGGAGTGTAGCTGCCATGCCTTATGAGAGAAGGCTAGGGCAGAACACAAGGAAATGAACTTGCCGTTTTCCCTTCTCCTGCTGAAATAGTCACCTCTTTCTTTGGTGTGGTCACTGTCAAATGCTTGGGGTCATGGGATTCCCTCCACAGTGGCAGCATTGGCCTTTGAAGGCTGAGGGCTGTGGTGATTACTCCTGATTTAACAAAACCAATTGCATTAATGCTTTGGGTTGGAACGATGTGTGGGACCCTGACAGGGTGTTAGATTTTGCAGACTGCCAGATACACAGGGGGCTTGCCCTGTGCAGAGGGGAGTGGATGTGCTTTATCTGGATCAGTGTTTGCTGATGGGTATGCTTAAAGCTGCTTTTCTTAGAGGGCTGTTCAGTTTAAAGCACAGTCCCCACGAGTAGATGACTGAGACAGGCTGTTGGAATTGTCAGCCAGAGTGCTGTAACAAACTGGTTAAGGATTGCCCTGGATAGCACAGGAGGCTGGGAATGCCTCAGATGGATGCACAAATAACTGGCAGTGTGCTTCAGCCAGTTGTGACTCCTGTGGAGATGCAGGAGACCTGCCTGTGTATTTTGAGTGGGAACAGTGCAGCCAGAGAGGGGAGACAAAAGCAGAGAGGAGTTTTGTCATAGTAGTATCTTTGCTCAGGAAGCATTTTCTCTTGTATCATTCCAGACATGCTTCTGCAATGGTATTAAATACGACACCAATAATAGGTTACAAGAAAGCAGCCATTTAAAGCTCGTGGAAAAAGGAGATATCAGATCCAGTCTTACTCAAGTTGCTCAGAACTGCTGAGAAAAGAGCTGAGCCTTACCTCCATCCAGCATTCACCTAAGTTGTCTTTTTCCTAGCTACTGTGTTACTCTCTTTTTGGCCTTACCTCCTTTGGTACTGTTCTCTTCTTACTGGTGTTTAGGTTTCAGACAAAATGAAATATTTGGAGTTGTGTGGGACTCAGTCTCTCTGTCTCAGAGTAAAGGTCATCCTGAAATTGTTTCCCCTGGAGCCTGATGTAAGTTCTGGGGTTTCACTTGCTCCAAGAGTGCTCAGGACTCTGTGACCCCATTAGCACATGGCTCTGCTGGAGGTAAGTGCTACCTGGGATCTTGGAGGAGGAAACCTGGAGAAACACCTGCTAAAAGAGCTGCTTGGCTTGAGCCTGCTCAGTGTGGTCCAGCAGCCTGTGATCAGCCCAGGGCAGAGGTGGGAGAAGCACTGTATTCCCAGTGTGAGCTGGGCAGATGTACTCACCCAGAGTCTGTACTTCATTGGGGATCAGTACAGGATTCGCATTCATAAATCTTCCTTCCAGCAGCTGAACCTCTCCCTGCTCTCTCTTGCCTCTCCAGTTCTTGGCAGTTGATCCAAGTCAGAGCTCACTTCAGCTTTCCCCGCCAGAGCTGGTGTTTCAGAACTTCATCCCTGGCGAGGTCTGTGAAATGCCCTTGGTTCTGAGGAACAGGAGCAAGGTAAGTGCTGGGACATGGAGGTTTAACACTGTGCTGGAAGAGTGATGTAATTCCTGTGGTGTATAGCACAGCAAGTTATCTGCTGCAACACATCCAGAATAAAATATCTCCACACCTCTGTTCTGCAAGATGGTGAAAATCTTCCCAGGGGATTCTCCTCTGATTTTGGCTGTATGCTGGTGATGTCTAACCCAAACAACCTTTTCTAGCTCCCTTCTTTCCCTTGAAAGCCCTGGCTTGATAGGATTGTGGAGGGGTGTACAGTTCTTACCTGCCCTCATGTTTTACCTTGAGTGTGCACCATATCTTGTGGCTTCTTGGTTAATCATTCCTGGCAGGAATCTCTGCGTCTCTCAGCTGATTTAGCTGCCTCTGTGCAACTCACACTTAAAAGCTCAGGTGTTGAGTCTTCTCTACTTTATCGTGGAATTAGTTATAATTAGTGGCATTGGCACTGCAGGAAATGTATTTTGAAACAGCCCTGGAACTGGGCTGATTTAGCAGAAGCGGTGGGAGGCCTTTAGGTGCCATTTCAGGCTCCTACTAAGCTTAATTTACCTCTGCTCAGGTTTTCCAAAGGCAGCATGGTATTCTGCTTTCCCTTTGGAGAGCCACAGCACCTCCAGAGCAATGTGTTCTTGAAGAGGTCTCCACCTTCAATTGAAAAAATTGTGATTGTTTTGCAATTTCCCAAGAAAGTTGAGAAGGGAAAACTTGAAAAATGTCAGCAGTTGTGTTCCACTGTAAAGTGGAAAACAGAGACCTTTAGAATTTCAGTAAGGGGAACATTTTCTCAAATGAGGCTTGTGCCAAGAGCAAGCTGGCGGGAAGAGACAGGAGAGAGGAAAGGAATATGGTTCAATCTTTTCTCCCAAAGCACTTTCTTAGACACAAAGGTTTCTCTTGATACATAACAGTAAAGTGTAGTGGAAGTATAGAAAAGCCAGAAAAAGAACAGTGTAATTAAACGTTGTGTTATCTAATGAAGAGTAAGATGTGTGCATGAGAGAAAGGCAGGATGGGAAGATGGAACCGTGATAGGAGCAGGTGAATTAACCCCTCCCCAAATCTACCTGTTGGTAGAAACAAGTGGGCAAAAAAGCTGTTGGGGCATATGACAGGTGGAGGAACAACAGGAGAAGTCAAAGTGTATCCTGAGATAACAGGTTTTGACAGGGACACAGCTGCAAAGGGGAGACCCTTTGGCAAGGACGGATGCAGTTCTGGTCCCTCAGTTGTGCCTGGAGATACTACATCATTCCTGGTCCGGCATTTAGCTTGGGAGTATTGGAAAAGGTGCAGCATGGATGTCCATGCCCAAGTGATTCCACTGGTGAGGTCTGTGCTGATTCTGGTACTTCTGCTGCAGTTTTCCTCTTTGCTGATTCAAATGTGCCTCAGTTTCTCTGTTCCTACTGCTCTTTTTTGTTCCCACTGAGCCTTTTGGCTTCAGCTGCTCCAGTATCCATGCAGCACATGAAAATGTTTGTCTTTGCCAAGTACAAGCCAACAGACAAACAGTGAATTTGCCCTACTCGTGCTTCCTCAAATGGAAAAGGACATCTGCATTAACATTTCTGCCCCTCTCACTAAAAAATAATGAACTTGCACAGCTGCATCTTGGGATTTGTATGCCCTGAAAAGGGGCATCCAAATGTGTGAGCTGTTAATTTTTTTCCCCAAATAATTAATTTTGAAGCTAGTAATACCTCAACCATTGGACAGTACAGATGTAAAAGTACGATCAGCTATGAGGAAAATATTTGGTGTATTTAAGTGGATAAAGACAGAGATGATAATCCGAAGAGAAGTTACTGTATTCTAATTTTGTTGGCTTTTGGTAATGTCCTTGATAAAAGCAACATTATGTTCTGTCTCCAAGGTTTCTCACCAGATTCCCAAGTTCCTCTGAATGACACCAACTGTGTGGTAACCTGAGGTTGTCTGCTCCATGAAAATCCAGCTAACAGCCAAGTGTATTCCAAACAGAGGCTCTGTAATCATTCAAATATAAAAGTTCTTCACCTGTTTGCTGTCAAATTGCTTTTCTGTCTTCCAGCGGCTCCTTACTACCCTCATAGATATCCTGGGCGGCTTTTGCTGAAGGTCTTAGCCATATGTATTCATTTGTAGGAGCCTTTGTGACCAAAAAGTTTGTCTTAGTGTGAAATTAGCCCCCGGAACTTGCTGCCTATTATAGATGACAGTTAAGAGGAGTTGACTTTCGTATATTAAAATTGCAATGAGGTTAAGAAGTCACTGGTTAATGAGTTCTGTGAGTTATGATTGGTTCAGTATGCTGACTAAGTTAAGGATATTACAATGATCTGTTAATTATCATTATTCTTGGATGTTACAATGTACTGTTAATTGTTGTAGTTATATGTAATTGATAAGGTTCAATATCTATAATAGGGACTCAAAGGACAAAATGGCTGCTGAGGAGTGAGGGAAACCTTCCAGAAAGTTCCCTGTAAGGTGTCACTCAGGATGCCAGTCAGGGAGGAATCCCGCCTGGTCTCACAGCTGGGTATGCTCCGTGTGGGCGGGTGCAGGTTCAGACCGCCCTGAATAGGCGGGCAAAGGGACGGGCTAAGAAATCAGGACCCTTGATCGGTTAAATGTATCTAGGCCTCCTGAGTGACACTTGAAGGGCATAAAAGTGGCTAGACGAGTCTGAAAGGGTGTGCTTCGGGGCAGACTAGCCATGCACTTAGCGCTGTGTTTTGTATTGTGGGCATCCCTAATTGTGGTTTTTTAAAATAATAAATTGTTAAAATTCACCACGTGACGCATCGTTCTTCACACTGCCCCAGGGTGTTGCTGAAAGCAGGTGGTGCTTGGAGAGTTCAGGACTGCCTTGGCTATGGGTTATCAGGCTTGGATAGGTTGTGCAGAACAAACCTCTATTCTTTTCCAAGCCTCATGTGAGTTTGTTGTTTATTAGTGAAGCTGCCTGTCAGTCAAAGTCACTTGTTTTAGACTTTGTGAGATGTGATCTGGTGTGCAGAGGTTGGTACCTGTGTGCTAGAAAATGCCTTTTTGCTGTCTCTGTGGGTGTGTGTGTATTCCAGAGGTCAGAACCTGGCAGCAGGGTGCCTGCAGGACCTCCTGGGTGCAGGAAGGAATGCCCAACAGTCCAACTTGCTTGCACTGGCAGCTGCCTGGCCACAATCACCAGGCAGGAAGAACCCCTGGAGAGCCAAGATTGGCTTTTAGTAATGAAACCACACTGTGAGTCAGTGCTGGTCATGTTTCTCCAGGCAGAAAATGCCTTTGAAGCCCATAATTGATAGGCACAGCCTGGGGTGTCATGTGGTTTTCCATCACTTTGGCAAGTTGACTGCTCTCATCTTCTGCCTCAGACTTTCCTGGTAATGTTTTGTGCTTCTCCCTTGCTTCTTTACAGCCCATTTAAATTCTCTGTGCCATCTCCTTGTTTTCGGGGTTGTCTCTCTGTCTTGCTATGTTCTTCCTTTTGCTTTTCAGGTTTGCTTTTATTCCCAGTAAGACCACAGTGTCTGGTCTCTTTCTCTTGCTGGTCTGCCCTCACGACTGTATCCCCACAGCTGGACTGCCCCACTCAGACTCAGTCTGTTAGAAGGGAATTTCTTCCTTCCCCCAGGATAACGTGCTGTTTTGCCTTTGGTTGCACATTCTCCTTCTGGAACACGGCTGCATGGCCGTGTGCAGACAAAAGCAAGCAGGTTCTTTAGGCTTGTAGAATATGTGGATGACTTGGTTCTGATGTTCTGTTTCCATCCTACTGCTGTTTGATCTACTCGGCACTTCCCACCAGGCATTGCCCTACTACCTCTGGCTGAGTGGCTTTGCCCGGGCAGATGGAATTCACTTCCCTGCCTCACCCTGGACTGAAGCAAAGGTCATGTGTTTTCACACCCTCTGTTCTCCACCTCTGCAGCTGTGCTGTCCCTGAAGGACACCTGCCTGCCCACGACCCAGCTGCAAGGCCAGGGGAGAGGAGGTGCTGTGTCCATGGCAGGGAGCCAGCCTGGCACAGGCACACTGAGCTCTAGCAGGAGGTTGGTGAGCTGCAGGTGACTTGGACATCTGCCTGAAAGAGCTCATGTAGGGCAGGTATAACCTGTGGGCAGTGACACCGCTGTGGCTGTGTCTTCATGCATGTCACTGGTTGCTCTGGCAGCTTGCACCTGCTCTGTGCCAAGCATGCTGTGCTTTTGCTTGGAGATTTGAAAATCAGTGTTGAGGCCCTGGCAGGTCTAATCTCAGTGCTGTTATCTGGAGGCTTGTTATTATGGGAGGATTTAGGACATGGCATGGAAGGAAGGAAGCCTTGCAGGGAAACAGAGAAGCAGGCTGACTCTTTCCATCAGAATCCTGCTATTTCTTAGCACTGTTCTGCACCTGAATAGTTTTGAGAGGCAAAGATGGGAAGAACTCTGAGCCAGCTGATGTTTCTGCACCAAGGCAAAGGTGCAGGATCTCTTTGGGTGCAGCTGTTTTCCCATCTTCCTTTGCTGCTTAGGCTTAGTTTAACACTTTGTCCTATTCTCAAGCAACATGGATATAGAAACCTAAAGAGGAAATGCTCTGTCTTCCCTAGCTCCCTTTTCTTTAGGAGGGACTGAGGAATTATTTAACAGTGTTGAAATTTAAGAGTAAAAATTATGCTGGCCTAGGGCAGTTCTCTGTGCTACCCAAATGACACAAGAGCTTAATATCACCAAGGTAGGCTTTGCAAAGTATACTGGTGGCTTGAAAATGTGATTTATTAATATGAATTAGTGCTGATTTTCAGGGTGAAATAGGTAAATTGATACCTGTGAAGGGCAAAGTGCTGCACTTGGAGTTGAGAGGCAGCAGAACAACATGTGAGCATCACCACAGATAGAAGCAGGGTGAGATAACCTGCAAGAGCACTAATGTCCCATATTCTGTCCCTTGTCTTGCCCTTGAACTGGTGAGTGCATGGCACAGGGAGTTCTGCCAGCGAGAGGTTCGCTGCACAGCTTCACTGACACCCCCGGCTGTTTCGCTGAACTGGGCTGTGGGCTCCTTGCAGGGGCTTTGTAGGGCATCAGGAGAGGGTTGTGTGCTGCTCAGCAAGGAGCACGTGAGGATTTTTACCGCAGAATCAGAATTTTGTGCGAATTGAACGTTTTGTCTTGTACTTGATGGAGTGCGAGTCAGCGAAGTACCAAAGTGCTGTAGCTCAGGCAGGAGGTGCAGAGCACCTTGAAAACCCCTTAGCAAAGAGGCAGCCATCGAGAAATGGTTCTGAAAAGCCACCTGCATTGTGCTTGAAGCTTCTGGCACACAGAATATCTGTGTTTTCGTTGTGGAAGGCTCAGGAGTGCTCCTTTGAACAGCCTCTACATCTCAGCTGCTTCATGATCCACAGGGACTGTGGATGACCCAGTGACCTGGGCTGCAGGTACAACCTGTCGTGTCAGGCTTGTGGATATTGCAGCTGGTTTTTATAATTCACTTGCTTTGAATCTGTTCTTCCCTGGGGTAAGTGTGACTTCAATCAAGTCACTCCTGATTCAAGGCAAAACTGTGGCTGAACTCTAAATAAAAGGACCGTGTGAGTTGTTAATGGCTGAAATGCCATGTGCCATGTTGCCCTTTCTTGACAAATGAGCAGTTTCCTATTGTCTTGCAGTCATTTGGGAATGTATCATACGGCTGGACTGTCAGAAAGTAAATGAATAGCTGACATGTCTTTTTGTTTATTGGCACTTGCATTATAAATATGAAATGCTAATGTTTCTGCTGGGCAACGTTTCCAATTAGTTCCTCTTGCTGCTTCTGATTTACACGTTCCTGTTTTATGGTTCCATTTGCCCAGCGTGGGTCTTCTCATGCCACCCTGTGTTCCCTGGTGTCCTTGCATTGTGATCTGACAGTCTTGGAAACTATTCTGGAATTGACTGGCAAATACCCAACAGACAGGAATATTTACATTTGTGTGTCCTTCAGGCTTATTAATAGATTATCTGAAAGGAAGAAGGAAGCAGGAAGCACATAAAATCATAGCACAGCTTATTCTGTTCTGTCCTCTTGTTCTTTTCACTGTAACAAGACAATATTTCTCAGGCAATATAAGTTCAATCTGTAAGGTTTGCAAAATTCATTCCTGATGCTTAGTGGAGACTGAAATATTGCTCACTGATTAATAGGAAGGATGACAGGACGATGACTTACTGCATTACTGAAATTAACTCCTTTAAAATTCAGTCCAGCCCTGTTAGATGTTTTGTAGGACACAGAAGTTATTCCAAACAGACTTTTAAAATTACTTGCAAAGAGGAAAGGGACAGAAGATGAAAGCAAATGAATGCACAGAATGAACCTTGAGAACAGGGACTGGTTTCAAAGACTCCTGTGAATTTGTAGCTGAGTGGGCAGGAGCAGGGGTACCCCTTCTCCAGTAGAGCTCTCCTCATCCTTCAGTATCTCCTCTTTTTTAATGGCCCTTTTTCCCAGCCTATGTGATATCATGGTTTCAGCAGCAAGCTTTCCCTGTTTGACTTACTATATTACCTCATGCTACAGGGGTCTTTTCATTGCAAGCTGTCTGCTGCAGGGAATTCAGTGAAGGATTTAGGATTGGTTATGCAGGATAACTGACATCTGAGTCTGCTGTACTGGGCAGGCATTAAGGTTGATGTCACTGTGACACCAATTAATGTTGGCCTGAGTCTGCAAAGGGCCTAAGAGCAGTGCTGGGTTAATGGTTGGGCTTAATGATCTTCAAGGTCTCTTCCAAATTGAGTAATTCTGTAATTCTATGAAACAACATCTGAAACAAACAGTTGGTTTATTTTCAGTGGCTACTAATTCAAATGACAGGGGTGATATTTGGAAGGCCAGAGATCGTAACTTAATGCTTATCTAGGGGGAATAAGAGCAGAGGAATCATCCTACAGTTATCTGTATTTTCCTTGAAATTGAGAGAAGGGTTGTTTGAAGGCAAAAGTGATATTTTCATGAAAATTGTAGCCTGAAGCTGTGTCTAAATAATCTTTAAAGCATAGAAGTGATGCACCCTCTTGCTTACTCAGGCTTATTTAAAAACCTGGTTTTAAACAGTCTGCTTAGGGTTTGCAGAGTAAAGCAAGATTTTAAATTGGTGTTGGCTGTACCCCTTGGTTTTGTATCAGAGTTAGTGTCCTGGTAACACAGGGCAGTGCTGCAGTGGAGAGTTTGCAATCCTCTTCTCCCAAGGGAGGGCAGTTCAGCTTCCTAAAGCTGAGTGAACCATGAGTTCACATCAGCAGGGACAGCCAGCCACTGCCTAGCACAGCCTTTTCCCTTGGGTTTCCCCCTTTTTGGCATGACACTGCATCCTCTGTGGTGCAGGGTCCCACTTTGGGGGGGGCTATAGTGAGGTTGAAGGGTCAGCACACACTAAAGTGTCTGGGTCAAGCCTTGCTCTGGCTGCAGTGTCCCTGGAAAAGGGGCTCAGCACAAAACGTGCATGGGCATGAATGGCGAGAGGCCATTCTCCTCAAGGCCATGGCTGCCTCTGTGAGGCCAAATCCTTGTTGCTCTTGTCTCGCCTTGGCAGACACGACATCCCCTTCCCCGAGCACAGCTGTGCCTGCAGTCCTAGTGCCCAGCACCAGCAGCAAAGCTGGGAATGGCTGCCTGTGCTGGCTTTTGGAGGGATTTGTTCCTGGGCTCTTTACATTGATGTTGATCCCCTCACTTCTTAGAAATGACAATGACTTGAAAATTCCCTTTTACTTCCCTCAGATACCTCCAGTTGTTGAAGTTTCTTTTCTTTTTATCCCTGTACTGATCTGAACTTTTTGCATCCTTCTCAGTCTACCTGGCATCTGGAAGTGAGAGATAACTGAATAGAGGATGCCAAGGCTTAAAAAGACACACAGCTTTCAAATGGATTTACAATGCCTTTGTTACAGTAGTGTGGCGAAAATAACAACAACCAAAAAAAAAAAGGTAAATAGCATTCTCCATTTGCTAATGCAGTTTCTGAGGATCTGAGCAGTCTGGGAGGTGAAGTGCCCAGATAATAGGTGCTTTAAATTCCCATGGGCTGCCTGTAGCTTTTATTTTAGAGGGCTTAGGCTGCAAGATTGAGTGCAAAATTGCTAATTCAGAGAGACTTGCTGAAGATGAAACGCTCTCCTGAAATGTGATCTTCGGTTCTGTAGGTCGTTTGCTGCAGTTCCCTTCCTGGTATTTTACCTTCCAAATAGGAGAAGCAAAAGCACTTCTGCAATTTCAAGTGTGAATATTTGAGATATAGAGGAAAAAAAAAATTCTCCTTTATTCTTTTACTATTTTGGATGTGACTACAGCTGTTCGGGTGACTTTAAACTGCTGCTGAGCAGGTGGTTGGTAGGCACTGGGTGTTAGCTTTGGGTTCAAGCAATAGCTGTGTGTTTGTGCCTCTTCTGGCAGCCTTAGGTCCCTTTCCAGGCTTGGAGAGGATGGATATGGGAGTGGGAGGTCCCAGCCACTGAAGAATTTGTATTGGTTCTGGTTAAGGGAGTTTGCTGCTGTGTGCAATTCCTAAATCAAATTGTCTGCTTGCTGCTTCAACAATGATAAAAATATCAAACGAGTTGAAAGCACTGAGGAGAAAAGATCAGGCCAGCAAATGAGTGATAAGAGACAGAGCTTTTATCAGCTCATCGATACAGGAGCTGCTGGAGGCAATGGCTCTCGGCCCTACAGCAGCAGCTCTTCCACTGATTTCAGCAGGGGCAAGGCGATGCTGCCAGCACAGTGATGCCATGTCACACATCTGGTGATTGATCTGCTCATCCCTACAGTGAAATGGTTTTGGTGATTTGATTCACCTTTCTACTGATAATGCCAGACAGCTGGAGGAGGGGTGCTGTCTGGCTCTTTCCTGAACAAGTCAATGACTGGGAATAGCAGCGTTTAGTTTGCTCTGGAATGGATGCCTCAGGGTTTCCTGTTTGCATTTCCATCCTGCTCTTGTCCAGGTATGCACCAAGTCACTCCTAGAGACCTTGGAAGAGTGAGGTGATTAAGGCATCAACCATGCAGCAGAGGCAGCAAAGTTATTGCTGTGTCGTCTGCAGCTGGTGTGAGATGTAAAGGGAGACTGAGATTCTCCCACAGGAAGAGCACTCTCTAAGTCTAGGGCAGAGCTGCAATAGACTGCTGAGAGCAGGGCTGAAATTTTTAGTGATTTAAGTACTTGTCACACATTGGCAGGAATAATTTGGCGTTGGGACCTAGTCAGTTCAGTGAGGAGAGATGGATAAGATGGTTTTTTAAGGGAGCATGTCCCTAGCCTTGTCCCTATGATGTTAAGGGAAGAGGTGGAAAATACACACGTACCCCACACTCACCTGGCATTAAAGCAGTCACTGTCTCCAGCTTGGTAAGTATTTCACCAAAATGGCTGTTGATCCTGCATGTGGCAAAGTATTTTTGAAAATGTACCAGGGCACCATCCCCTGCCAAGCTCCACCATCATTGCTGCATTGCTGGGATTGGAGTTAGTGTTGTGGCAAACTGGGTTCTTAGTGGTTCTTTCAGTAGTCTGCAGTGGTGGTCAGAGCAGGTTCTGTTATTGCTATAATCCAATACCTGAGGTTACTCTATTTTGGTGCCTCAGAATCAAAGTATCAGATAATTTTGTCAGGTTCTGCTGTGAAAGCAGGTGAATCAATAGAGTTGTTTCTTCTTTGCAAGTTAACAGCCCTGTCCAAGTCATCCTACTGAAATGAAAGGTCATTGAGGTACAAAGTACTATTAATTACTGAATGCTAATGTTAGGGTCACACAACACAGCAGTTTTTCTTCTGCTGTGGGGATGGCACTAAATGTCCTGTGCCGAGACAGTTTCTTTTCCTACAGGATTATTTCCTGCAGGATTATTTCCAGCTCCTCTACTTCACTGAAAGGGAAGAGTTCACTGTGCCAATTCAGGCCATTGGTGCCCAAGCCATCCTGGACTTCCCTGACCAGCTGGACTTCTCAGTCTGTCCGGTCAAGTACAGCACCCAGAAGACTCTGCTAGTTTGCAACATCGGTAACCGAGCAGCTTATTACCGCATTAGCACCCAGAGGTGAGGCAGCTCAGCTCTCCCTGTGCAAAACACCTTTGTGTGGCAACAGAGTTGGTAAAGAGCAACAACAGGAACCACAGCACTGGAGCTGCTGCTCTGCAGCCATGGCTGGAAATGGGCAGGACGTGTGGGGTTTGCTGTTGCTTCTCGTGTTTTAAACAGGATGCAACCTTCAAGCTTTCTCACTCCCAGATTTCCTGGAGCGGTGGAACATGTCAGTAGCTGGCTTGCGCCCTCCTGAGCACAAGCACCTCTGAAATGGTTACTCACCACTGTCAGCCAAATAGACCCATTCTCTGGGAGGCCACAAGCACGTGGCTTTCCAGTGGTCCTCTCATGAGATGCCCAATGTGAGCTGTGTTGTGGACAGCCTGTGCTCTTCCTGTTAGTCAAAGCTGATCTGATTTCCCTTGTCAGTTGAGGGCATCAGTCATCTCTTCTGTTTCATGGTGAATCTTTGAAATCCAGTTTAAATTTCAAACAGATTATTTAAATCTTTGAATAGAAGCAGCATTTTTATTCTAAGTCACTCTCCCTTTTGCTCAGATTTCTTTTTAAATACCCTGAAGTCCCTGTGTTTCTGGGGTTTTTTTTTCTGTTTTGTGTTAAATGTTTGTCAAAATGTCATCATGAATTCTTCAGTGGGAACTTTCTTAAAGGTTTTGCTCCTCTAATGCCTGTTCATCTACCATCTGCCCATTGGTATATGCACAGGTATATAGGAAATATGAGAAATTTGGATAATATGTGAAAAGCAATTGGGCTGATTTGAAGATAGAATCATAGAATAACTTTTGTTGGAAGGGACCACTGGAGATCATCTGAGCAAACACACTGCTCAAAACAAGACCAGTGTCTGGGGCTTACAAGGTGCCATTGGGAGATCTCGACCTGCAAAGGTTTAGATGTGGTACAAGAAAGCAAACATACAAAAGGACAGAGTTAAAAAAGCAGAAGAAAACAAGCTATTAAAAAACCCTTCAAACCTTATCTTTTCTGCCTGTCGGGAGCAGTAGTCATTCAAGGAAAGGGTAGATCTAATGGGACGAGAATTATCTTAAGGAACAGCTCACAATTAATGGAGAGGCCAAAGTTTAGCCTGCCAGCTCCATCTCTTGGCAGTGGTTTTCATTTGGCTATTACAGTGTGTCAGGGATGTCTCCTTCACAGCTCTTCTTATCTGTGGGCTGGGGGAACAGATTGTGATGTTGGCTGAAGTTCAGAGGAGTTAAGTTTAACCATGGAACTTCTGTCTTTGGGTCTTGGAGAGCCAGGTCTGTATGAGGGGTAATGAGTTCCTGCTACAGCAGTAACAGAGGTGTCTAGTGGGTACAGCTTGGAATGGGATGTAGGAGATGCAGGGGCTGATTTGCAGTCAGTGTCTCAGTCCTGAGAACTGAGCCTTGAACTTGACTGCACCCTTTTTTGATAATCTGAAAGAAGAAAGATACGTTCTTTATCAGGCATCCCCTGAAGTCACCCCCCGGAGTGTTATTCCCATCCTGCCATCTGAGGGCAGGACTATGTAGATAACGGGCAGGAATATGAAGGGAATGGGATAGAATGTAGCCCTGAAGTATTGCCAGGAACTCCTCTTACCTTCCGCCATAGCATCTCTGTTCTGGCAAAATTTCTGACAAAAGAATAGGAAAAATAATTCTGTGTCTTTCCCATACCAGGCAATAAGCCTAGTCAAGTCCCAGCAGAGACCTCCAGCAGTGCTGGCACCACCACTGGGGCAGATGCAGGAGTAGAGTAATCCAGCTCTGGGGCTGTGGGGCTTTGTCTTTCCTCCCTTCTCTGCAAAGTCTGAGGTCCAGCACATAAACAGTGCTGGCCCAAGGCTTCTCCACTAGCCAGTAGTGATGTTCTCACTAGTGGTGGTGGGAACAGGTCAGGCCTAATTGCAGCAATAGCTCCTTAATGAGCAGCAACTCCAGCATTTTCATCAGCTGTCACTACTGACATGTATAAAGTTCAGCTTGCCCACGGCTCTAGTTGTTCTCATTATTTTGTGTGTGTTGCTCTAATCATCATCAAACTCTGTAGAACATGTCTTTAAGGTGAAAAATTGGCCACCAGCAAAGCACTAAGACCAAGAACTTTTGTTTTCTCAGCAGGGCTGTACAAGAACCCAAAGCCCAGCAGCTGCTGGGCAGAAGTGTGTTTCACCTGAGCTCTCTCTAAGTGTTAAAGCACTGAGTTTTGTGTCTCAGCGAAGAGCTGTTTACCTGGTGAAAAATCATAATTGCTCCTGCTAAATCCAAAGTGCACCAAAACATTTTCATCATTATTTCTAACACATTGCATGGAGCTTCTCTGGTGGGCCAAGCAAACAGTTACCAGCTTGGATGACATCCCAGAGTCCCAGACTACGTCACTGGTGAATACACAGAAATCTCCTGCTCAGCTCCCTCGATGTGCTCTTGTTAACGGTAATTCATTCAGCTGGGATTGAATTCTTCAGGCTGTAAATGGGATTCTCCTTTTAGGTCTTGTTTCCATTGTATTGTTCTAATCTGCATTTGCACTCATTCAGAGTTTTGATTGCTGCTCCTCTTAGAGCAGCTTTCATTGAAATACTGATAAAATATGCCCTTTCTTAGGCTAAACCAGGATGTTTTCAAGGTAAAAAAACCCAAATAACCACACTGCAAATTAAACAACAATTATTCTTTGGTCTTTTTTCTCCCTGTTTGATTCCTAGGCTATAATCTCACAGGACTGGTAGTGCTCTGACATTTGCATCCCTTAGGGTGATGTTTATAGGTGGCAGGAAAAGAGAGATTCCTGAGGCAGTCAGTGTCAAGTTGTGCATGCAAGTAGCTCTTAACCCTCTGTGCTCTTCACAAACCATCTTCTGATGAGATTGCTGGCAGTCAGAGCCTTGAGCCTCATTGCAGAGAACTGGGGGGAAACACTGAGAAAAAACCACTGCTGTCATCTCCAACGGGGAAAATGAGGCACGAGATCACAGGAAAAATTAAGGTGTGTTTTAAAATGGCTAACTAGGGAGCTGCTGTGGAGCTCTTCAGTCACCTGTGGAATGGCCGGGAGTTCAGTGGGATATATTAGAGTCACTGGGGCTTGGGGAAGATAATGAGTAACTACAGGACTGGGTGTGCTTGACTGGCAGCAGGGGAAGCTGTAGTAGAGGCTACGCAGCATTGCAAATGGGCCAAGGGGAATTGTCAGCTTGTTAGTGCTGCTCAGCTGCTGTGCAGAGCAGCATGGGGTTGCCAGCTGAATATAAACATGTTGTGATGCTGAATCCCTTTCTACAGTGAGAAGTGATGCCGGGTTTGGCTGAATCAGCTTCCTTTGGTAAGTGGGCCATCCATGCAAGGGCTTGGTGGTGTGTTAGTGGTCAATGTACACATGCAGGAAACCGCCAGCCCTGGATGATTATTGCTGTTTGAGGCTGAACAAAGAACTGTACAATGGATGTGCCAGCACCCGTGAACATCTCAGCTACCTATGAGAATAAAGCACCTCAGAAAACTACTGCTTTGCTCTGATACTCATCTGTGCTTTTGTGTAGATGTTGCAGAAAACAACCACCTTTTCTTTTTCCTTAAGAATTCCCTTCCTACCAAGAGTCGTCATCTGTCTGGTAAGGCTGGCGTTGCAATCAGTGGCTTTCAGGAACTTGTTTGAGAAATGAAATGAAAATCCTATTGATTTCGTCTGTAGATGAAGCTTTTTCCTTTCCTTCTTGTTTTTTCCTTTGTAAATCCCCCGATGGATGTGAATAGGCAGCAGGGTTTAACTGGGTCTTAGCTCTTGTCGCCTTGCATTTTACATTCCTGAGATCACTCAAACAAGTTCCTGAGTGCTTTCCATTTATATTGACTTCAGCCAGAAAGGAGGATATTCAATACTTGCTTGAGCAACTCACTACCACATTAAGTATTTATCTGAGTTACCACTATGTTGTGCAGGATATCAGGAATGGGGATACCAAAACCCTTTTTGGGTTGAAATCAGCTTTGTGTGAGTGTTTGAGGGGGTTCTGATATTGCTGTGAGCAGTTCTGAGTTACTACTATTGAGCTAAATTCATGGCAGCAGACCCTGAGCTGCCCTTGGCCACCACTGTCTTGTCCATCTTTATGCAACTCTTTGCATACAGATGGATTGGCGGGAGCTTTCTCCAAGTGCTCAGAGGTGAGGAAACCCTCTTCTTCCAAAAGAGTAGCATCTTTTGACTCCAGAGCTTCACTGTGGTGCACCAACCGATGTAATTTTTTCTATTTGTGTTTAGTACTGCTAGCTGTTAGAAACTTACTGTATCCTGTGGGTTTTAAAAGATACTGTTTCCTGTGTTACCTTAGGTGTAAACCAGTCTGATGCTGCAGTTATTACAAGACCAAGCTTTGCCTTGGACCATAAGGAATTCTAAAACCTTGCAGAGGGATTGTTATTCCTGCTGGTCACAGGTGGCTATTGCTCCTTCTGCTTTTCCTTTGCTTGTGAGAATTCTCGGCAGCATGGCTGTTTCCTGTTGAACTTTTATGTCCTTCTATGTTTGCTTCAAAGTGAGTTGAGGGAGACAGTTATTGTAGTAAAAAAAAAAGTGTAAATAGCAGTTTGTGCAATTATATGTTGCTTTTGTGTCTTAATAGTAGCAGCGCTGTCACAGATGCAGGATTGGTACCTAATGCTTGATCCAGCTATAAAAGCCTGTATACGCTTTTATAGTTCCAATTAATTAGCTTGATGGGTGAGCCTAATTGGTCTCCAAAGTGCTCATTTCTGTCAAAACAGCTAATAGGTAACAACCACTTCCTGCCTTTGTTCCCCTTGTCTAGAACTATTTGTAATAATGATTTTTATACTGTTTTAGATAAGGTTATTGTGCTGCTTGCAAACAGAGTATGGCCTTTGCCCTCTCACCAGGGCCCTGTGTTTCAAGACAGATGGTCTGTCATTTTGAGGGTAGGTGAAGGGGAATAAAGTTTGTGCTTCATTTGCTTGAGGGTTTTTTGCACAGCTTTATGGCTCCACAACTATGTAACACCCCTCCTGACAAAATCCCTGCTAAAGCAACCTGCAGAGTTTGACTGCATGAGCACAGACTGGGGGTTGTGTACTAGGAGTGTTGTTTGGAAATTAAAACTCTCTTTTGGGCTCTTTTTTTCATCCCCAGGTATGTACAGAAACAGATTTGCTGTGAGCCCGCAGAGCCTGTTTTTAGCCACATGAAAGATTTCTGGAAGAATGTGGTTTCCATCTCATTGTAGGTCATTCTTGACCACAGCTTGCCTACTCCATCATCCCCAGAGATCACTAATATGTTCTTTAAGTGTCATTACCTCTGGTGGATGTGTTTTAGGGCAGAACTGCCCATTCATTAGATTCCTCTCCTCGTGGATCAATCAGCATCTGCTGAGAAGCAGTAGAGCAGCTTGAAGGGTGATTGATTTATTAAGTGGTATATTGAGTCTGTCTTTGCCAGACCATTAGAATGAAAGCAGTGTTTTCCCCACGGGCCAAAAGCAATGTTTCAGCCAGGCAGGTACCCCAGTGTATCATTACTGTAGCAGCAATAAAGATTAAAAATGGCCTGTGGCACCCTGGCCATGCAGCAGCACTGTCTTTCATCATCCCACGGTTTTGGTGTCCTTTCCAGTATATTTTGGAAGGCTCCTTCATGCCAGTCAGAACAAAGGCCCCATGCTGGCTCCCAGATATTCCTGTACTGGAGTCTTTCATCCAGCAAGATATACAGATCTTCCTAAGCACAGTGCAGAGGAGATAAGGGAGTACTTGGCTGCACAGTGAGGAGCCTGATTTAAAATGAGTTGACTTTTACCATTCCAGAGAGCTGTCTGAAGAGCCACAACCACTCCTATACCCACTGCTGGCTGATCATGGCTTTCCATCTCCCATTTCGTCCCCATCAGTTTTCTTGTGATTCCTCACAATGCATTTGGGTAGATACCCTCCTCTTGCAATGTGCTGCCTGAGCTCAGTGGGTGCTTGGCTGAGGCTTGGGCCATGTTGGGAACTTCTGATCGTTAACACCAGCAATGCTGATGATGAGGATGCTTTGAGGTGTGTTGTAACCTGGAAATTACTCAGCTGTACTCATAGACGAGATCAGAGCAAGGCCCAGTCTTCTGAAAAACTGGGCAAATGAAATTGAACTTGCCTTCTTTAACAGCCAAATAATTCAACTTTGACTGTCATGCACTCCTAAAAAGATTTAAAATCCAAATTCAGCAAAGAGGGAGTGACAGGGATAGAGGAAGGATAGTCTCAGAGGATGAATTGCAGCAGGGGCTGTTTTATTTCTTTTCTGTCTAATCAATCTGGCTACCAGCTTTCAGGTATTTAGAGCAGTAGTTGATGAAGGGAAAGTACTAGCTGTTGAATCATAGGAAAATATTCTTCATAAACCCTGAAATTTGTTTTGAAATCTTGGTCAAGGGTTTGCTCATCCAATCATTGACATGTACTTTCAGGCTAAATGAAATTTGTCTTCCTATTTAAGAACAATTTGTGCTGCTCTGAACAGTATTCCCTTCTGCACCAGGCTGATCATGTAGTATTAGAAGAATTCAGAGAGATGTTTTAGCTTTTCTCTAAATTCCCAGTCAGTCTTTTTACAGGCCCTAAAGAGGATTACCCCAGGGCTCGATTTCTTCACTTCCAGGCAGTGAAAAGTGATCACGAAGGGCTAAGATACCTGTGTCCATAGTAATTCAGCTGGATGATGGGATAAACACAGTGGTGTTTCTTTTGTGTCAGAGCCTTATTCAGGACTGCACAACCCAAAAAACATCTGCTCTACTGCTGTATGAAAAGTTTGGCTTTGAATTTCAAGTCCAGACATTGCTTTGACCAGGTTGTAGAAAAAGCTGTGTCCTGCCATCTGTAGGAAATGTATTGAAGGGATGTAAGGATGAGAGAATTGACAGCCTGTAATAAGATCATGTTGTGTAAATAATGATAGGGCAGATCCATCTAGATTCTGTAAATGTGGTTTCATGGCAGCAGAGCATCCCAAGCTGCATACCGTGGACATTACCCTGTCAAGTGCAATGCCTTATGCTGAATTGCTGGCACAGTACAGAGATTTATTTTTTAAACATATCTATTAAACAACCAAGAGTCTTAAATGAAACGTCACATTTAATTTGGCACCCAAGACATGAAGTCTGCAGCTGCCCTCAGCCAACCCCAGCAGCTCCATGCTCTGTTGTCAGTTCCTCTGCATGGCACAAAGATCTGCAGCATCCTCCTGACTCCCCTAGCATCTGTGCCTGCTCTCCTGTACCCAGCCATTTGTGGGGGTAGAGATTCATCACATGCCAACTGCTTCCCTGTGTGGGACAAGGTGCTCTGGCGAAGCCTCCAACCTTCACCAGAGCCCTCGGTGCCGGCAGCCCGGAGTGTCAGGGTGGCTGCAGCCCTGGCTTCTCTCCGGGAGCACCGCAGTCGGTGATGTTTAGCAAAGCGTGCAGAGACAGGCAGAGCATCTGCTTCCTCCCTCCTGGGCTCTGGAGTTGGCATTTTCCTGGGCTGGAGGCTTTAGTCTCATCTTTGTTTAATAGCTTCTGATGGCTTTATCTTCAAACATCTGTCCAGTTGCTCTCTGTGAGCCTCTACAGCCTCCCCCAGCAGTGTGTTCCAAAGGATGGGATATTCCCTGGAAGAGTGCTACTACTTTTGTTTTATTTCTGACGGATAACATTTTCAGGCCCTTGGGTTCCTGTCTGATGACAAATCATGACAAATTTTTCCTTATTCCCATTTTCCAGGCCATTCATGCTTTTGCAAACCTCTCCTATCTCCTCTTCAATTTCTAGGTTGAGAAATCCCATTCAGTCTTCATATAGAAGCTGCTCTGTTCTTTTAAACTGTCTTTCTGCTCTTCTTTATTTAATTTGAAATGCTTCAGTTTGGTTTTTAGATCAGAACAATCCCAAATATTTCAAGACTGATATGGCCATGGGTTTAGACAGGGAGATGATGATAGTTTTCATGGTGTTCATCTTGTAGTGGTTTGTCTTCTTAAATGTTGTAGAGAATTGGGTTGTGTTTCCTTGCCTGTGTCCCCTCTTGCCATGGGCTGTCATTTCACTTGTTCTTCTGGGTCCTCCTTTTCTGCCCACATGCCCCCAGGCATCCTTCCTTGTCAGCAACAAGGGATCAGGAGAGACAGGAATGCCTGCAGGAGACCCTGGGCAAGCTGTGACTCCTCAGTGTCACCTGAGTGACTTTGATGCAGAATTCCCTGTGATCTGAGTGGGTCACCTGAGCACATCTGAAAAATCTCACTGTAAATACTGTCACCTTGGGGACAAATCTCTATGAACATACCCAGAAATAAGTGCTTAAGGTGGTGTCCAGGACATCCTCACACAGCTGTAGGGATGTGATAACTGTACTGATCCATGAAACTGCTCAATCAGCTAAAAGCTGTGACACTTTTCTTCTGGTCATCCACAACCAGAGTAATGTCACAGCTTACTTCCAGTGGAAGGCTTTTGCTACTCAGGAAGAGGTGGATCAGCTGAAACAGGTGAGTTTGAAAGATGTATTTCAGTGGGATACCCTGCCCAAGCGTAAAACTAACATATGGCTTCAGGGAATATTGGTGCTTTAAAATGTTTTAGGGCAAGTAAACCATTACAGACATCAGGGTTTGTGAACCAGGGTAATGGAGCTCAGCAGTTCCCATTCCAGTTCCATCTATACTCCAGCTGAGGATGATGTTTTGGGGAAGAAAGGTTGATTGCAATGACTGGATTTCCTCAGAGAGCAAATTCGTGTTTGTGGGAGCCACAAACCACTGGGGTCCAGAGATCTCTGGGATACCGAAGGTCCATGAGGCTGAGTGTCAACACTCCTTACCTGGGTCTGCACTGAGCAGTAGCACTTAACACAGCTGCAGGTGGCTCAGCTGTTCTGGTGCTCACTGCAGTTCCCTCCACTCCAGCTTTGACAAGATGTCAGGCTCCTTTCCAGTGCTGTGCAGGGCAGGGGCCTTTGCTGGCCCAGACAGTTGAGGCCATCCTGCTATAGGATGTTGAATTGCTCTGCACTCCCTCGGTTTCCAGCACAATGAGGAATTTCTACCCTTCCTTAGAGACTGGGGAGGGTTGGAAGGTGTAGGGTTTCTGCAGGGAAACAAGGGCCACACAGGGCTTGGAGGTGCATTTGGCTTGGGCACTTTGGGTCTTTCATGGTGGTGAGAGATGGGGCTGTTTCTTCAAAGGGTGTGTTTGGAGAAACTTTGAAATTCCCCTATCAGACAGTAGAGAAACACAGCCCGGGGGATGGATTGAAAATGACACTGAAAAGCTTGGGTGATTCAGGGAGTCCTTGTGTGACTTTTCAGACTTGGATGGATGTGGGTTCATAGGAGTTAGTCTGAACCCAGAGCTGATGAGGAAACTGCCTCAAACTGCAGCACTTTTTAAGGGTTTCTGAGCAGATAAAGTTCAACGTAATTAGGTCAGAAATGCCTTGCAGGCCAAAACTAGCTTTCCACTGTTCTCTATTTAATTACACAGTGTCTGACTTCCATGTAAGCTCAGTGTGTTAAAAGAAAATCTCACAACCTTCTCTGGATACTTCCTTGGACCATTCTTTTCCCATTTCTTCCCACCTGCCTGTCTCAGCCTGGACTCTGAGTGATCCTCTTTCCCCTCAGAAACAATCAGGTTTCCCCACAGCTAAGTTTGACCAGATTTTTTTTCCCACTTAAATTTGCTTTCATGCCAGTTTGTGTCCTAGACTTTGACCAGGACGTTCTTTCTTACTTACAGTCTTAGGGATGGTCATAGCTCCAAGGCCACTGTCCTGCTGTGAGAGAGGCTTTTGAGATCTTGGAGCAGAGAGGACTTTCATGAGAGGAGGCAGTGGAGGACCCTGCACTGGGAGGGGACCCAAAAATCCCTTGATCATGAGAAGGTCTATCCAGGAGCTTGCTCTGTCTCTCTCCTGCAGGACTTTCTGGGACGTCATGGTGGAATTCTTGTCTGTTGATGGAGGTTGAGTCGCTCATCCCAGTGGTGGGAGCCCTTCCCATGCCCAGCACTGTAGGTCAGCCATGGAGAGACATTTCCGATCGCGCTCCGCAGGGAGCAGCCACAGCGAGTATTTTTGGTGCTGGTGACAGTGTTAGCCTGAGGCTCTGTCTGTGTGCAGCTGGTAATATCCATGACTGTATTTCCTCTCTAATTGTTTTTGAATTGGGCTGGGCGATGATCACTGTCCTGCTTATACTGCAGTCCCTTGATTCACTCCATATGGAGCTTCCACTCACCCCCCAGCCCGAGTTCTCACCTGCCAGTTCTTTTGGTCAGGGGACTGGAGCGTGAAGGGGGACAGTGGCCTGCCAGCTCGGAAGCAACTGCTTTGTAGCAGTGCTTCCTTCTCATCTCTTGGTTGCGATCTTTAAACACTGAAGGGATTTCTGCTGCAGCTACCAAGTAAGGGAGAACTGGTGGAAGGCAGTGCAGGGAACAGGGCAGACAGAGTCTGCTTATCCCTGCAGGTCCAAAAGGGAAGAAGCGAAGAGTGATGCTGGTAACTTGCAGCTGAAACTCAGCTTCTTGCCTTCCCAGGGAAGCCCTGCAGTGGATACTCCTTGATCTTTATATGCCTCCCACGAGCAGCTCAGTGCCAAGAAAAGCCAGTTGGTTGGTGGATTCTCTCTCAGTTGTGGCAGTGGCTTTGAGCCAGGATATTCTCTTGAGGGCTGTTGGTTTTCAAAACCACTCCTGAGCTTGTAAGTGTGGAGCAAAACCACCTGCTGTGTCAGAGAACAACAAGTGATCCTCTGATCCATTTGGGACCCTGTGGCTCAGGGTCAGCCCCTTGCTGAGGAGCTGCTGCTGCTCCTCCCCAAGTGTTTTGCTGCTCCTGCACTTCCACTTCTCTCTGCAAATGTGTGGCTTATTGAACAACCTGCTGGGTTTGTCTCTCCTGTGGCTGCAGGCACTATCACAGGTTGTGTCGGCAGGAAAAGGACAAGTTTTGTGATTTTCTGAAGGGGTGCAGAGTGGACACCACTCGCCGAGAACGCTTTGCACTTCTCTCCCACATCCTCCAGAATGAGAGGGCAAAGGTATGGGGAGACTCCATGCTGTTCCACAATGACATTTTCTCACTTGAGCCGAAGGTAAGTGGTAGCTGAGAACCTCCCTTCCTGCTTCCCCTCCTCCTATTCCTCATCCCTGAATGAGGTCACTTGACAGATCCCTGCTCAGCTGGCTTTGTGTGCTGAGAGAGAAGTCATCGGGTTTCTGGTGAGGCCAGAGTGTTGGTTGCAAAAAGCATTTCTGCCCTGGGGGCTCCTGGCAGGGACAGGAGCCTGACAAAGCCAAGCTCTGCTGCATCGGCATCGAGGGCGCTCCGTGTGTGTCTTTGCAGTGTCCAGAGGGATCAATTATTTTAGGTGAGGACACATCTTACACATGGCATTTGAGGACTAACAGAGGGTGTTGGAGCACTGTCAGTTCACATATTGACCTGAAGCCTATACTGTTTTTTTGTGCAAAAGAGGCCAAATTCTTCCTATGGTTAATCATGGAAATGCCAATCCCTTCCTGTAACCTGGACTGAACCACATCTGAGTCTCCTTTTCAGAATCATTTGTGAGCTTGGACACCAGGCTGGCAGGTTTAAATGGACTTTCCTATTGCCCACAGGGACAGAAAATATTTTGCTTTTCTGTTTATACAAGCAACTCCCCATGTCCTACCATCAACCAGAGCTCAAATTCTGCGCATTTGCGTGGTGTGAGATGAAGAATGCCTACTGTCTGTGCAGTGCAAAATCCCTTTTCATCTTCAAGTAAACCCTAGAATAATCCCAATCTCTGCTTTCTTTTTAATAAGGTTAAACACCTTTTTGTTTCCAAGGAAGGGGATCATGTTCTCTTCTTGGTTACTCCTATAGTCCGTCAAGGCCAAGAGCCACCAGTGTCAGAACAATGCAAGTTTCACACCACTGTAGCTGACAGAAGCATGATGTGACCAAGTGCTTGTGTCAGAGCAGTAGGAATATTGCAGAGAGGGGGAGCTGATCAGCTGAGCATTAAGAGCATCCTGTGGTGTGTTGAGCTGATTTTGGAGTGTTTCCCCAGGCTCCAGCGTTTCACTACAGAGGGGCTATATCTCCACAACTAGCTTAACCTGCCCCGTGCTTCTGAAGTGCACTAAGGTGAGCTCCAGAAGCCTGGCTGCCCACAGTAGAGTCCTGGTACTCCATCTAATGATGGACAGACATAAAGCATGGCCTGGCCTCAAATCTTCAGTGGAAACCCTTCCTAAATGGCTGTTTTAATATTACACGGTTTGCTCTAGGACTGAATATAAGTAGGCTACTACCTTCTGTCTTGTCCAGCATTATCAATCTTTTGATTTCCTTTAATGCCATTATTTATGGATCAGTTGGTTTCATATTTGGAGTTTTGGTCCTGTCTGTCTCCCCCCTGCTCTGGCATATGGGTGTCTTTACATCAAATGGTAGCATTTTCTCTTCTTTTTCAAATACAGAATCTAAAATTTCAAAGCCACTGACTTCTACAACCTCTGTGGTGACTGCTCTGTAACTTTCAGCTTGGACAGACACTCTCCTTGCACTGCCATGTGCATCTGCAGGAGAGGCCCCCAAAGCTGGGACCTTGCGACCTCTGACCTTCTGGCCAACAGTGGCTGCTGTTTTCTTACTACCCATCACTCATAATGTCTGGGAGTACCCTATAGAAAATAAAAGCCTTGTGACAAATGACTGAAGGAAATAATTGCTTCCAGAAATTAGGAAACTGGTGGAGGGGTAGTAGTCTTGGAAAGGCTTTCTGGGCAGGGTAGGTTTGCAGGGCTTGTGCAGAAGCTTTGCTGTGTGGGCCATTAGCTGCCAGTATTTTCAGGTGTTGCTGTCTCTAGAAGGTGCAGCAGGTCACTGTATTCTGTATAGGGTTAACTCACAGGCAAAAATCCTAACAAAAAGAGTAGGCAGGGATTTTTGAAATCACCATATGACCATGAACATTTTGAGCATCCATCCAAGCCTGTGGGAAACAAACTGTTATGCAACTCTGACTTGCCGAGCACATCTCAAATTGTGTTTTATTTTTGCAACTACACATGATGGGTCAGCAGAAGAAGCTGTGCAAGAAGCCCAGGTGGCTACCAAAGGAGAAAGTCCTTGCTTTTTGCTGTGTGCTCCCCACCACAGCTTAGCTGTAAATCACACTGCAGACACGTGGGAGCTGACTCCTTGGAAATAGAAACCAGCGGAAAGAGAGGATAAGGATTTGTTACCATTGCCCTGACCTTGACGAGTCATCACTCTCCTGTCATTGCCTGGTCATGACTCCCCAGTGTCATGTGTTAACTCTGAGCTGATGGAGGTGGTCTTCAAGATGGCTGGGTTATGGACCTGAGGCTGGCTCAGGAGATAACGGTATTGTTTGTTCCTCCAAATCTCCACCTCAGCTGGGGAAACTGGTCCCCATCCAAAAGAGAGGTTACTGCCGAGCACTTCAATGTCTGGCAGAAGGCACCATGTCCAGTGGGAGCTCTGGTCCATCCCACAGCTTGTGGTGGGTTCAGTTATTTATGGAAAGAGGCAGATGTTAGCTTTGGCACTGCCTTTCTCCTGAGTGCCCTGAACTAACAGGCTGCTCTTTGGGTGCCATTTTGGTGCTTCTGTTGCCAGCTCTGTCTTGTTTTCTGTCTGCTCCGAGCAGTGATTTCCTTTCTGTGGGTTGCCTTGCCCCTCTGCCAAACTGAGGAGGCAATTTGGCAAACATTGGTGGTATCCATCTTTTCAAGACCAGATTTTTCTTATCTGGGCTTGAGGAGATCCAGCAGATTCTCATCATTTAGGGGCTGAGGGAGGGGAAGCAGGATCCACGTGTATTTCTGGTTGCACAGAGATCACTTCTGTAGCTGTGAGTCACGGTGAGCTGACCCCTCCTGTATTGCATCACTGGATGCTATAGCAAAGCCAGGGAACAACAGCTGGAGATTTTGTGCTGTCTCATCATCCATCCACCATCTGTATTTCAGGCCACCTGCTGGTGGCAGCCTGGTGGAGGCTGATGTGGTGCCAGAAGTGGTGCACTGTCATGTTCACAGCCCTGCAGAGCTTTACTTCTATCCTGGTTAGCATCCACAGTAGTTTTCTCTGCTCTGGCTCAATGGCCATCCTACAGAGAATGTGCCAGCCCAGGCAGAGCACTGCCTCCTGAGGTGTCCCGAGGCTCTTACACATGTAACTGTAGTCTGCAAGGGTGGGTAAAGAGACATATCCTTTGGACTAGTAGTTCTTTTTATTCTGTGGGGAGGCAGGCATGTGAGGAACCTCCTCAACAGCCTATTTTATTTTCCCAGGAGAAATATCTAACAACATTCTCTAGTTTTATAGTCTGACATACTGCAGTAATGAAAGGAGAAATGGCAAAAGTTTTCCTGAATATGTTATGTCTTCAAAGAATTTGGTTGAATATTACAGAATAATAGACTATGTCTAACTGATGATTTCTTCTTACCCTCCACCTTTGGAGTCAACCGCCCTGGCTTACAGTTTCCCTGACAGTACAGGGAAGCTCTCTGTGGTGCATTGCCAAAAGTTTTCATCCAAATACACTGAATCTTGCAGAATGGTGATTCGATCTCAGGAGCTCAGGAGTCTTGAGTTTTTAATTGGTTTTCTTGGGAGCAAGGATATGAGTGCAGGGCTCCAGTATCCACCACTGCAGTTGGGATAATTGCTGCAAATCACTTTAGGGGCCCAGGCATGCAGTTTGTCTGGCTGCCAGGGCTTAGTGGGGGAACAGGTACGTTTGCCATCCTAGTCCTGTTCATCCACAGCTCAGTAGACAGTGACCAGAGCAGGACAGATGATGCGGACAGGGCTCATAGCAAGACAGAGCTGACACAAATATCAGGCATGGGCTGATTATCATCTCCCACCCTTGTCCCTGCCTTCTGGCCGTGCACCCCCTTCGCAGGTCCCCTGCCCTGTCAGTCTGTCCCTTTCCTTGCCTCGTTGATATATTGCTATTCCTGTGCTCCAAAGCAGTGGGGTAAGGTCCCTTGTCAGTTATATTTCTGTCACAGATGTGCTGGCCTTGGCATTTGACAAATCCCAAAGTCAGCTAAACTCACTCAGCTAGAACAGAGCACTGTTGTTAGCAGCTGCATATTCATCAGGCCAATGGTTCTTTTTAATTTTCTTCTTCTCCTCCTTAGCTTCATTTTTGCTTATGAATTGTATTACACTTGCTTCCATTAACAGGCGATGTATTGCCTCTGTCAGCCTCTGAGTAATAACCGAACTGCCCCAGTGTCCACAGGGCCAATAGATCTGATGGCAGCACATAAAACAGACCCAGACCATCAACTTGCAATCAAGCAGGAGGAGCAGCCAAACAGCATTTTGTGAGATGGTCGACCTGAAGGACTGATAGTGCAGTGTTGGGCTCCAAGAAGTTTGTTTTTTGGCCTTGGTGGAAGGAGGGATGTTCTCTGAGTTTCCCAGTAGAGATTTGGCTCTGAGACCTTATTCTTGTTTGTTTGAACTTGGCTTCAGAGCAGCCAGTGTTGCACTGAAGGATGATGTGGTGTAAAATATGAAAAAGCAGAGTCATATTTTACACCAAGATCCCCAAGTCTTGCAAAAAATAATGCAGTCCCAGAAAACTGGATGCTTGGTTTATGGTAGGCACTGTCTGACAGCCAGTACAAACTCTAAGGTGGCTGTCCCTGGTAATCTGTTGGTGCAGAGCCCTCCTAAGTCTTGATGGCAGGACTACAATCAAATCCTGGCATCAGTTTGCACCCTCAGCATCACTGCTCCTTTCCTGTCTCATTCAAATACCTTCTCCCCAATTTGCTGTCTGGCACGTGAGTCTACAGAGCAAATGGAGGCTTTTCCTTGGACTGATCTGGGTGGCATTTCTGAAATCTGGATTTATTTCTTTCCCACTTGTTGCTGAACTCCCCTCCCTTTTACTCCAGCCTTGTGTTTTGGTTTGAAGGCTCAGGATGTGCTCTTCTCCCCTGCTTTTCACTCCTCTAGAAGATGAAGACCTCGAGCATCATCATTTCTCTTGACATTTTATTAATGGCCTTCCCTAGTATATCAGCAGGGATTGTTTGTGTAGCTGATGGTGCTGGCAGGCCTGGCAAGGCACTGTGCAGGAACCAAATGAGGGCTGGCTGCAGCTCTCTGGGCAGAAGCCACAGCAGCTGCAGGACCAAACTGTGCCACCGGGCAGCTCAGCCCAGGCAGTAGCTTTAAGGAGAAGTGCAGAACACCGTGGAGCTGAGGTGTGCATTCACCTCCAGCTGTTGAGCTTGAAGCAAAGGCAAACAGCTGCCTGGTGCATCCCCCTCACTGGGGAGGCTCTGCCCAGGGTGAGAGCACTG
This sequence comes from Dasyornis broadbenti, assembly GCA_013397935.1. Classification (NCBI taxonomy): domain Eukaryota; kingdom Metazoa; phylum Chordata; class Aves; order Passeriformes; family Dasyornithidae; genus Dasyornis; species Dasyornis broadbenti. The sequence continues at coordinate 6,645 of VZRN01006270.1, read as the reverse complement.
AATTCAGGTTGTTAAACACACAGTGAGCAGCTGGGTGATGAGCACTGGTGAAGTTATTAGACTCTAATTAGCCAAGCCAGGGAAATAATCATCCAAGTGTTTCTTCTCAGTGCTGGGCTTAGCCAAACTCCAGGTGTTGTAGCAGAGCTGATGTTTTTAGGAGCAAAAATACCAGCTTTTTATTCTGGTCAAGCCAAGATTACTCTCTGGATGCTGGTGAGTCCATGCAGCATCCCGATGGGACCTGAGGGGTCTGATGTCTCACGTGCTGAGTGTGGGTTGCCAGCTGATATTCCTCAAGCAAGCATGTTGTCTGATAGTAAGGCTTCATCTTCATCCAGTTGCTTGCTGGGTAAAAACATCTGATCTAGCAAATGTGTTTCCTCCAGGTTTTGAGTAAAATCCAAGTGAATCCATTCTTTCAGACTTCCCTTTCCTTCTTATTGGTTTGTGGGTGTTTGAAACACTATCGATTTTTTTCTCCGTCCTTTCCTCTGTTAGCTCTAAGCAGGCTGTGCATTATGGAATTGCTTGCAGCTGCACACCAGTGACTTCCTGGGAGGTGCTGTCCTTTGAGCTCTAAGTGCTAAGTCAATGGGCAGTATTATAGTTATTTAATATTTATGCTTCAGGAGAGCTGGAGGCTCCAGTCAGTTCAAGACTTTTGGACAGAGTAGTGAGGATACCCAGCAGCAAGCAAAATCAAAGCGTCACTTTGTTGATAGAAAAAATAACTGTTCTTTTTGTCTCCTTCTGTAAGCTAAATTTTTCATTCCTTGTGGAATGTTATTACAGTTATTAGTGGTTCATGTATTTATGTCAACAAGTGCATTAAGAAACAGTCGTAATGCTGGGGTTTGAGAAAATATAAGTTGTGCCTTTTTTAAAAACCAGTTGCAAGAAGTGAGATCCTTTAGTGAGATCCTCCAAAAATGCATGGCAAGGCTCCTTGGGACTGAGCACCAGTGCCAGGACTCTTTGGGAGAGAAGCAGAGAGAAGACCTAGAGGAAGCAGCAGACAATTACAGACACTGGTAGCCTGGCCCAGAGTTAAGTCCCTGGTTTAGGTCTACTACCAGATGCCAGGAAAGGTAAGTGACTTCGATTTTTTGCAGCTACTTCCAAACTCTCTTACCAGTTGTGTTGATAAGCGTTGCTCACTCCTTGCTTGTCATTGATGCTCTAAATAAAGGCTTACAGGGCTGTGGTTGAAAACAAGAAAACAAGGTTGCTGTCTCCTGCTTTAGGAGGGAGAGATTGGGCCGAATTGTTCAGCTGAAATCAGTGTGCTCTTTAAGCCACAAGAAGCCCGAGTCTATAAACAAGCAGTTTACTGTGACATCTCAGGTACAGCTCCTTCCCCTGCCTTTCTCACCCCAGTGAAGTTCAGGTGCAAATACTCTCCCAGATCACTGGGCCCCTGTGTAATCGCTGGGAACGGTCTGTGGTCAGCAGGGCAGTGCTGTCCATGCAGCATCCAGGGGATCTCCAGTACAAGCTGGGGACGCCTGGCTCTGGATCGCTGATCTCAGAACAATCCAGGCAGTGCAGGGATAAGCTTTCATGCCGTAGCTTTGCCAGCATTTCCTCAAAGGCCAAAGAGCTACAGAGCACAACAGCTTTAGTGAATGAGCACCAAAGCCCTCTAAACCACTGACCTCCAGGATGAGTTCTTTTTACATGGATCCATCATCAGGCAGTAGGAGCCAAGTTAGAAATGCATTCCCTGACCCTGGATCCCCTCCCACTGCCCAGACGCTGTCAGACCAGAGGTGGCTGAGCCTTGCTGAGCCCAGGGTGTCTGCAGAAGGACCATCCTTGGCCAGCACCTGCTTCTCTCCCTGCATGGGACTTGTCACCTTGTGGCTCTCAGTCAGTGGTCCCTCTGGGTGGTGTTGTACATGCCTTGCTGTGCTCAGCAGGATGAGCACCCTCCTAGGGAAACAGAGTTCAGGCAGGCTGCTGGACAAGGTTTATGCTTGTCCTGTATTCCAGAAGTGCTGTCAAGTCCTTTTCAGGGAGCAGTTGTCATTGCCCCACCCGAGTGACCCCATCTCAGAGGTGGTGGCTTTGCTATGCTGGCACAGGGCAGGGAATACTTGGAGCACACGGCATGGTTTGGGTTACCTTGTCCCTCCTCTCTGTCTCTGCATGGTGCTACTTAAGGTGTTTTTCAGGAGTGGGAGATGGCTGCCAAATTTCTATCCAGGGAATATTTTGGGTTTGCCCATCTAAGAGAAAGCGGAGTGAGGACCAAAGTCCTCCAGCAGCCAGGTTCCCATTCTTGAGGGAGCTGCAATTCCTAACCCAGCTGCTGTGTTCTTGCCTTCTTGCTCCAAGTGACAGATACAAATGTCATGAAACAGCTTCTTATTTACACAGTAATTGTGCAGGGTTTACTCAGTAAATGCCATCTACAGTAATTACTCAGGGCTTGTGCTAACAAACTGTCTTGCTGCCCACCAGCTGCAATTGCTGGAGCCGTGGAAGGAAAGGATGGATTTAAAAAGTTGTTCCCAAGGGATTCCTTTTCCAGGGCTGTGCTCTTGGCTCTGGGATTTTGGCTCTGGTGATGGGGTTGTCCAGCACTTTGCTGCAGGAATCTCCTGGGGTTGTGCCAGGGCAGCTTTTTCATGACAGAGAAAGAGGAAAACTAATTGCATGCAAGCCTTGAGCTGGTGTGGGACTTAGAGTAACCAGAGCAAATGATGTGTGTTGAGAAAAAAGAGCCTGTTCCTGAATGACCCTGAGAGGCCCTTGGGAGAGCATAACTGTTCCATTGGCCCCTTGGAAGAGGATCTCAAGGAGTCATTTAAATGATGTATTTCCTTACAGATCAGAGCTGATCCAGTGGACTGTCAGGGTGGGAATTGCCCAAGAGTTGTGGTCCCTGGGTGCAAAAAGAATTGAAGAAAGAAATCAGCTATCTTTAAATGGCAACTTGTTTAATTTTGCTTCTTAATCACTTCAAGAAATGTGACTGCCTTCCTCAGGCATTTGTCTGCTAGTCCCAAATCCCTTAGGATGAGAATTTGCAGACATTGTGTACCACATTCTAAGATATCTGGAAGCTTTTTCCCAGTGTAGTTAATTGTGCAGCTGGATCTCCTGCCTCACTGGAAAGGGGCTTTGCTGGCCTCCACTTATACTGAAGGTGCCTCCATAAATTACTTGACAGATATTTCTGGATCAGGTGATTTACAGAATTGATCAGCTCTGGGCAACTGGCAAAGCCAGCAGTGAAGAAGTGGTTGGAAATTTGCTCAATAGCAAATACTGAAGCTCAAAAGGAACTTTCTTAGTTGCTCAAAAATCCCAAATGATGATTACTCCTTTATGTTTTGATGTCCTACATCATGTGAAACTGAGGATCTCTGTTTATTGATGTGGTCAGATGAGAATTTTGTTCAAAACCAGTCACAAAACATGGAGAGATTCTGTCAATAAGATGCTGAAAAGCAGAGTAGTTGGTCTGATCTCAGAAAGCAGAGAAGCTGAGAACTTTGGCAACAAAGTCCTGTGCTGTTGTGTTACCTACACCCTGATTTACTTGCAAGCCAGGCAGCAATGCCAAACTCTCTGTGAGCTTTGTGCCTTCATTGAATGGATTTCAAAACTCTTCTAAGTGCATGGGAAGGAAATCAGAGATCATTTTAAACTCAGCATGGCTTTTTCAGAGTGCCAAATTGGAAACCAGCCCAAGGGATGGGTTAGAAATTGGACGCCAGATCCAAGGCATATCTCCTGAGGGAAGAGGGGGTTCCTCACCATACTTCAGCCATGGTATATCTCTGGCTTTAGAAAGAAAAAAGCATTTCTGGAAAGGAAGCAACGTAATTTTCTACCTATTTGTCTCCACCCCAATGGTGCAAAAAAAAAAAAAAAAAAAAGAGAGAGCAACCAAAAGATGTAGAAAATGAAGCACTACATCATGCCAGACACTTTCAGAAGCTTGTTTGTAGCAGGGAAGGACACACTGAGTTGTTTTCTTACCATTCTTGTTTTTGTGCTCTCTGTGCATTTTTGATGCTTATACCTTGTTGTTTCTATCAATTTATTATTTTCATTACATGAGAAAAGGTGAATGAGTAAATGATACTGTTGAGTGCTGCGCTAAGCAGCTAGACTGCAGCTAAACCTCAGCTCAGGATTCTCAAGTGAGGACTTGTTCCTGCATATCTGAGCCATGGGCTGGTGGGATAACGCAGGGTAGGCAGGAAAACTGATGCTAGATGCTCTCGAGCTTTGGAGCTGGCTGTGTCTGGGCTGCTGCTGTTGGGAGGCACTGGATCAAGACAGTAAAGAAACGAAAGGAATGTGCAGTTGATTCTACCAACAGGATAAGGGAAATGAATAAAAAATAACAAGAAGGTTATTACTTTGCAAGACAAGAGTGATGAGTAGGTCCGACCTCAGTAGAGAACTGATTATGCTGGCTTTTTGTTTGCAGAAAAGTGCTGCCTTTTTTTTCTTTCCTTTTTTTTTAATGAAGAGGGAACATTTCACAATCAAATAATTTATTCTCCTCTGTCCCTCCCCCAAACTGGTCACGGGATGTTATTGCATAAGCAGCTTTCTCCTTGAGCAAGGGCAGGTTTTGCTTGTTGAGATGTGTAAAGCAGAGCCAGTGGCAGTCCTGTGAATAAAACAGAAAGCACAGTTCACTGTGGTCCCTGATTTTTAACTAAAAGGCAGAGTGGGCATTGATTGGCATCAACCATGAAATAAATTGGTGAGTCCTGTGCAGTTTCAAGTGGTGATTTCAGCAGATGTTGGTGACTTTTGCAGTTTGGAGCCTGTCTGCTGAATGTGAGGTAGTGTGGCGGATTAAGGACACCATGTTTGGTTGTTTAAGCCATTGTTCTTGGCTGTGGCAGCTGGTGCACTGGTGACAAGCTGGTCCTTTCATCTGTCTTCTGTGTAGAACTGTTGCTGCAGTGGATAGTTGAGGCTCCCCTGGATTCTTATCTCAAAAACCTGACTGTAATGATAGTGTGTGTCAAGATCTGAGAAAGATCCTCCATGGAAACACCAATTCCAAATAACAAATATCAAAGCAAGGAATCTTTGGCTGGGAAGGCTGGTTACAGTGAGTCCACTTTTGTTTGAACACCTCTGTGTCCACCACATTACAGATGGGAAAACTGAGGCACAGAGGCATCTTTGGGTGTGTGTTTAGGATCCTTCATTGGGCCAGCAGTAACTCAGGGGCATGTCCTGCCTGCTGTGGTGCCCTAAGCCCCATCAGTTGCTGACCACTTTGCTTTGGCTGCCTCCTGTCCAGATGGGTGCTGTGCTGAGCACAGGGTGCTGGGTTGATTTGAAACCCAGGGTGGCTCTGACACCAGCTTTTGTCCAGCCCTAATGACACCCGAATGCTTTGCAATTCCCTTTAACAAAGCCACCGCCTCTCTGCCTTTGTCCTCGAAGGGGCTTCGTGATGGCACAGACTTTCCATTTCGATGTGCCCGCCCTCCACTTCGGTGACGTCTCCTTTGGTGAGTGTGCCCTGGGCTTGCACCACAGCATGAGAGGTTTGTGTGTTGCTGAAATGGAGCACTTGAACATAAGAGCATCCGTCACTCGTGTTTCTCCACAACAGCCTCCTCAGGGTGTTAACTCCAGGACTGCTGGTGCCTTGGGCAGCATTTTGCCATTGTGAGATCAAATAGGACCAAAAGAATAAAACTCAGTATTTTCTGGTGTGCCTCATAGTCTTGTCTGCTCCAACTTCCTGATCCTTGCCAGTAGAACCACTGTGGAAAGTCCTTGTCCCATCAGGGCTCAGGGGATGCAGGAGAAGGGAGCTTAAGCCATTACCAGTCTATAGCTGTTCTGGGCACGTGTTCCTGTTGCAAGGCAAGGGCATCATTTGCCCACCTGACATTTAGTGCCAGATGTTAATTAGTGCTGTGAGGGCATCTCATTATCGCTGACCAGGTCAGATACCCTAGCCATAAGTCTGTCTCAGGCACCTGTGTCTCCTACACCAGCACAGCTCTTTCCCCACTAAAAGCTGGGCTCTGCTGAGAGAGCCGGTGGCTGAGCATCCCGAGCATTGCCTTTGAAATGCAGATTCCAGTTCTCCATCTCAGGCTCACAAAAGGCTTTTTACTGAGATGATCTACAGTTTAAATGTGAAATCAATTGTGGATTGATTGAAGGGCCATTATCATTCTGCACCCAGGATGCCTCTGTGTTTTCATGCTGTTCCTGGACTTTTTAAGAAAACTCATTACCTTTCTTGAGCTGCTTCCTCCCTTCCCTGCATCACCATTGAGCCACTTCTTGTTTCCTTTTGAATAAGTGAAACAATAAGAAGGGCACCAGGCAGGAATATGGTTCTGTCATAGGAGATTCATCCTGCTTAATCTGATTTCATTCCTAAGGCTTCTTCAGCTGAAGGCAGCTGTTGTATCTTTGTTTCTTTTAAATGTGCTGCTGACTGTTGTCTGCATCTGGTGACCTCAGTCTCATTTGGGATTGTGAGATCTGTATCTGTCCTTTTTGTGCCCCTCCTGCCTCTCTGTTTTAGTCACTGCTGGAGCTGGCAGTGGTCACTGTTTAGGGGCACAGAGAAGCTCTGGGCTGTGCCTGCTGTTGGTTTTTCCTCCCACCCGTGTTCAAATGACTCTTGGTAAGCAG
>VZRN01006269.1:101381-112663 GCA_013397935.1 Dasyornis broadbenti | reverse complement strand
GCCCCCTTCCCGAATCCCCTGCCCTGCCCGTTCCACCCTCCCCGACCCCCATTCCCCACAGTGCCCTCCAGTTCCCCCCCCAAGTTTCCCCTTTCCTCCTTCCCGCTCACCCGGTGCTCGCCGCCGCCATGGAGACGCGTCGCGGCGTGATGACGCATCGGGGCGGCGCGTGGTGATTACGTCACGTTGTCGTGGAGACCGGGACGCCAAAGGGGCGGAATGGCCGAGGTGGGACTGGGGGAACTGGGCGGGACTGGAGGAACTGAGGGCGGGCAAAGGGTGGGAAAAGGGACCCGTTGGGGACTGGGACGACCTGGGGTGTGCGGTGAGTTGGGTTGTACTGAGATATACTGGGGTATACTGGGATGAGCTGAGGGGCCATGTTGAAGTGGATTGGGATGTACTGGGCTATACTGGGGTATACTGGGGTGAGCTGAGGGAGCTATGTTGAAGTGGTTTGGGATGTACTGGGCTATACTGGGGTATACTGGGGTGAGCTGAGGGAGCCATGTTGAAGTGGATTGGGATGTACTGCGCTGTACTGGGGTGTACTGAGATGCACTGGGATGTAGTGGGATGAGCTGAAGGGCCACGCTGGGGTGCGTGGGGGTGTTCTGGTCTATACTGGGGCGCACTGGGCTGGTCCCGCCCGCGCCGTAGGAGCTGTGGAGGTCTCTGTCCTCTGTCCCTGCGCAGAAAACGAAACCCCGCGGAGCCGCCGCCAAGCCGCGACGGGACAAGTCACGAACGCCCGTCCGGCCCTCCAAGCAGCTCTCCCCCAAAACCCACGGCCGGACCCCTCCCCGGCGCGCTCACCACCTCGCGCACCCGGGCGAACATGACAGGGACTCCCCGCCCTGGGAGCCCTTGGACGTCGGGCCCCTCCTGGACGAGCTCTTGGACCGGGTGATGACCGAGTGCGCACACAGGGCCTTGGCACGTCAGGTGAGAGACACCCCCTTCCATGATTTGGGGAGGTCTGGGGGGGCCTGAGCAAGGCTCTCAGTGCTATGTCTGCAGCGGGTGCCCTTCACGGTGTTGCGGGCGCGGGACGGCATCCTTTTTGTCACTGAGTCGCTGTTCCTGCTGCGAGACGACGGGGACACGGACCCTGGGGGGGACCCGGATCCCGAGCGAGACGGAATCTGGTGGGAGGACGAGGAGCCCCAAACCTGCCCCTTGGACTCCTGGGCAGAGGGCGCTGTCCCCGTCCTGGATATCTCTCAGCCCTCGGAACCGGTGAGATATTCCCCGTCGCCACCGGAACCCGCCAAGGCCGTGGGACACGCGGTGTCACCTACACCGGGTCCCCTTTGCCCTCCGGCCAGGTCTCATCCGAGGACCTCCCCGTGACAGCCGAAGCTGGAGGACCCCCTGTGTGTCCCGGCGAGGTCTCCGACCCTATTCCCGTCCTGGGTGTCCCTCTGCCCTCGGAACAGGTGAGACGTGCCCCGACCACCCTTCCCCGAGACCCCCCGGGCTGAGCCCCAGCAGCTCCGGGGCCATGGGACACCCGGTGTCACCAACACCGGGTCACCGAGTCCCCTTTGCCCTCCGGCCAGGTCCTCAGTGAGAAGCCGCCGTGCCAGGACCCTTCTGCAGCAGCAGGAGCTCCCCCAGCTCAGGTCCCCGGCCCGAAGCCGCCCACCGCTCCCCGGCCCCCCGGGAAGGAACGCCGCCTTGCCCGGCCCCCGCGGCCCCCGCCGGCCCCGCCCCGGCCCCCGGGTCCGCTCCCGGCCAAGCCCTCGAAACCCCTAGCGCAGGGCCCACCGGGGTCCCGCGGGGCCACGGCGGAGGCCGGCGGCCGAGTGCCTCCGCCGCCACCCTCCTCCCGCAGCAGCCAGGGAGCGATCCAGCCGCGCAGACCCTCCCGCGGCACGGGTGTCCCCATCTCGGGTGCCCCCAGGCTGGGTGCCCGCCGCGGTGCCGCTCGCTGGGTCTTGCCCGAGGTGAAGGTGGTGGACGTGACGGCCGAGCCCGAGGGAGCGCGTTTCCACCGGAGCGGCCGGATCTCCGAGCAGCGAATCTCTCGACTCTGGAAATTCCCGCTGCTGGCCCTGCAGGTCTTCCGGGCACCCACGCGGGCCCCCAAGCCCGAGCCGCAGCTGTGTGACCCCTGGCTGGCCTCGGCTCAGCTGGCGCCCGGTGTCACCGTGCGCTGGGGCCGCAGCGAGCGGCGCGGGCCCGGCACGGCGGGGCACGGAGGGCAGGAGGTGAGGGAGGTTGAGGCAGTGAGGAAGGCCGAGCGGGAGCTGAAGCCCATCCTCCCCTACCCGGTGTGCCGGATCTCAGAGTACGACGAATGAGAGAAGCACCTGGAAAACCCGCTGGGAATGAGGCAGCTCCGGAGGCTGCGCCTACCCGAGCTGGAGTGTCCCAGCTCCCAGGGGGATCCCCGGCCCTTGGGGGCTTCTCGGGACCCCGTGTCCCACCTTCACCAGCGCCGGGGCTGGCACCGGGCGCGGCGCTCTCGGAGCTCGGGGCCTTTGCCGGCACTGCTGAAGAAAGCAGAAGTAAATAAAAAACCCTAAAAGGAGCTTTCCTCACCCGGGCCCCCGTGTCCCACCGGGCTCTGCACCCATGGTGCCACCAGCCCCCGGACCCACACGTGGCTCGTCCCCGCAGCCCCTTGGCCCCCAAATGAGGAATGAGGGGGTGTAATGGAGTGATACGTGTGGCTTCACCCCGTGAGCTCTCCGTCCTGGAGCACGGGGACCACGGGTCGGGCTGCTCCGGTGGGACGAGGTGGGCAAAGGCTGCGCTGAGCCTCCTCTGCGTCCCCGGGAGCTCCGGCCGCAGCTCGGGGTCCCTCGCTGGGACTGTCCCCGCTCGCTTGGCCCCTCCTGAAGGTCCCTACTCGCACAGGGACGGGCTCCAGTCCTGGACCACGCGTGTCCGAGTGTCCCCGCGCAGCAGGATGGGGACCTTAGGGGCCCCGGGGTTGCAGGGTGTCCCCAGTGGCTCGGGCGGGCAGCCCTGGTGTGGCACGGGTGACACCGCGGAGGCAAAAGGAGTTCTACGATCCGATGTTAAATCCTCTACCCGTCCCTCCCCGTCACTCCCTGAATTACATTTATACAGTTCCTTATTAGCATAAGAGGCGTAGGTGTTTGACCACTAATTAGCATGAAACGTGAGAGTAGGCGTGGTTTCCATCTCATTAGTATGCGAGGAGACGGTAGGCGTGGGTTTCGGTCCATCGTTATCATGGTAGGCAAAAGAGGCGTGATTTGCATTTCCTAATTAGCATGATATCTGAGAGTAGGCGTGGTTTTCATCTCATTACTATCCGAGGAGATGATAGGCGTGGATTTCGGTCCATGGTATGCAAAATAGGCATGATTTGCATTTCCTAATTAGCATGAGATGTGAGAGTGGTTCCACCATCACATGTGCTCGGGTCTTAATTCAGTGGTCGTCAGGGGTCCACTCTGGGGGTCCTAGGAGACAAGCACCCCCAAAATCGAGCGTCTTATTTGTGGTCCCTCTTCTTGAGCTTGTGCAATTACTCCCTTGTTACTCATCACCACAAACGAACATCAGGGTCGAAAGTGTCAGTTGTGGTCTGGGCTGGGCAGAACTGAAAGGCGCAGAAGCACCCGTGGGGTTTCAGAGCACCGAGAGCTTAGTAATGGCAGTACCCCAAATGTCATCACTGTCATTAACTGACAGGGTGGCACANCTGGGAATGAGGCAGCTCCGGAGGCTGCGCCTACCCGAGCTGGAGTGTCCCAGCTCCCAGGGGGATCCCCGGCCCTTGGGGGCTTCTCGGGACCCCGTGTCCCACCTTCACCAGCGCCGGGGCTGGCACCGGGCGCGGCGCTCTCGGAGCTCGGGGCCTTTGCCGGCACTGCTGAAGAAAGCAGAAGTAAATAAAAAACCCTAAAAGGAGCTTTCCTCACCCGGGCCCCCGTGTCCCACCGGGCTCTGCACCCATGGTGCCACCAGCCCCCGGACCCACATGTGGCTCGTCCCCGCAGCCCCTTGGCCCCCAAATGAGGAATGAGGGGGTGTAATGGAGTGATACGTGTGGCTTCACCCCGTGAGCTCTCCGTCCTGGAGCACGGGGACCACGGGTCGGGCTGCTCCGGTGGGACGAGGTGGGCAAAGGCTGCGCTGAGCCTCCTCTGCGTCCCCGGGAGCTCCGGCCGCAGCTCGGGGTCCCTCGCTGGGACTGTCCCCGCTCGCTTGGCCCCTCCTGAAGGTCCCTACTCGCACAGGGACGGGCTCCAGTCCTGGACCACGCGTGTCCGAGTGTCCCCGCGCAGCAGGATGGGGACCTTAGGGGCCCCGGGGTTGCAGGGTGTCCCCAGTGGCTCGGGCGGGCAGCCCTGGTGTGGCACGGGTGACACCGCGGAGGCAAAAGGAGTTCTACGATCCGATGTTAAATCCTCTACCCGTCCCTCCCCGTCACTCCCTGAATTACATTTATACAGTCCCTTATTAGCATAAGAGGCGTAGGTGTTTGACCACTAATTAGCATGAAACGTGAGAGTAGGCGTGGTTTCCATCTCATTAGTATGCGAGGAGACGGTAGGCGTGGGTTTCGGTCCATCGTTATCATGGTAGGCAAAAGAGGCGTGATTTGCATTTCCTAATTAGCATGATATCTGAGAGTAGGCGTGGTTTTCATCTCATTACTATCCGAGGAGATGATAGGCGTGGATTTCGGTCCATGGTATGCAAAATAGGCATGATTTGCATTTCCTAATTAGCATGATATCTGAGAGTAGGCGTGGTTTTCATCTCATTACTATCCGAGGAGATGATAGGCGTGGATTTCGGTCCATGGTATGCAAAATAGGCATGATTTGCATTTCCTAATTAGCATGAGATGTGAGAGTGGTTCCACCATCACATGTGCTCAGGTCTTAATTCACTGGTCGTCAGGGGTCCACTCTGGGGGTCCTAGGAGACAAGCACCCCCAAAATCGAGCGTCTTATTTGTGGTCCCTCTTCTTGAGCTTGTGCAATTACTCCCTTGTTACTCATCACCACAAACGAACATCAGGGTCGAAAGTGTCAGTTGTGGTCTGGGCTGGGCAGAACTGAAAGGCGCAGAAGCACCCGTGGGGTTTCAGAGCACCGAGAGCTTAGTAATGGCAGTACCCCAAATGTCATCACTGTCATTAACTGACAGGGTGGCACAGGGGAGAGTGCGGTGGCACTGGGGATGCGTGGCTCATCCTCCTGCCTGCTCCAGCCACTCTGCTGTCCCTCCTCGGCTGCCGGCGGCTCAGGGAGCAGAGGGACCCATGCCACACCAGGCTGACGGTTGGGCAAAGGTCCTGATCTGACCTCTGTCCCCAGCCCTACCCCGCGCCCGGCTGGAGCCTGCACTCAGTCATGGAGTTGTTGGGGGCCCTGAGTGCCCCATGGTGGCTCCTGCTGCTGCTGCTCCTGGGGCTGCTGCGCTGGGCCACACGCAGGAGCCCCTGGGACCCCCACAAGTGTCCCACCGACCTGACAGGCAAGACAGTGATTGTCACCGGAGCCAACAGCGGTGAGCAGGGACAGGTGGTGGGGACATGTGTGTGGATGATGGTGTGATGTGGGGTGACCCGTGGGGGACATGAGTGTCCCTTCTCCAGTCCCCACTTTGGGAGTGCACATGGCTGCAGAAGCAGCTGGTGGCCAGTCTCTGGCACCCACAACATGCTCCTGGTGCCCTGTGCCCATGGCACGCCCCCTAAGCCCACCCTCAGTGACCATACTCTGCCTTGGTCTGTTAATGACTGACAGCCAAGACCACCGTGCTGCTGGCCACCATGTCACACAAGAGATGGGGTCATGGCTCCCACCTGTGTCCCACTGCCAAGCACGTGGTCTGGCTGGCACAGCTGGGGTTGTTCAGACACAGGCTGGGATTGGGATGTCCCTGTGTGCCCAGGGACAGAGTGGCCCCACATGTACTGGGCTCCATCCCCACCCCAGTGCCCATCATTTCATGCAGGGTAGTTTTGGCTGTGGCAGGGCCACAGATCCCCAGGGACCCCTCGCCAGGGGGACCTGGCTGGGATTATCCCACGTATGCCCTGTGTTCCGCAGGCATCGGCAAGTGTGTGGCCATGGACCTGGCGCGCCGGAACGCCCGCACCATCCTGGCGTGCCGGAGCAGGAAGCGGGGCCAGGCAGCCGTGCAGGAGATCCGAGCAGCCACAGGGAACCCGGAGGTGGTGCTGCGGCTGCTGGACACCAGCTCGCTGGCCTCGGTGCGTGCCTTCTCCAGTGCTGTGCTGCGTGAGGAATCGCGGCTGGATGTGCTGGTGAACAACGCCGGCGTCAGTGGTATGAGGCTGGGCCCTGCAGCCCCAACCCCATCCCAGCCCCAGAGGGGGTCCAGCATCCTGTCCTGATGTCCCATAGTGCCCACCACCCCTCTTTTCCAGGGCTGCCCTTCACCATCACATCAGAGGGGTTGGAGCAAACCTTTACCACCAACTACCTGGGCCCATTTCTGCTCACCAACCTGCTCCTGGGTGAGTGCAGAGGCTGGGGGTCTTGGGGGGCTCTCGGGACTCCTCCCCACTTACCCCCTGCTCTGCACAGACCTCCTGAAAGCCTCAGCACCTGCCCGGGTGGTCAACGTATCATCGTTCCGGCACAGCGCTGGCACGGCCGACAGCGGGTTCCTCACTGGGCAGCGGCACCCGGGTGGGCACGATGCTGCCTACAGCAGCACGAAGCTGATGAATGTGCTCTTCACTGCTGAGCTAGCACGGCGCCTGCAGGGCACAGGTGGGTGCTGAGCCATGCCGGGCTCAGCTGTGCCATGTGGCACCCTGGGAACATCCCCTGTGCCAACCCCCTGTGCTCCTGTGCCGCGGCTCAGGGGCTGCCGGCAGGGCTGGGGTGTCTGACACCAGTTAGAGATTCTCTGGGATCCCCTGTGGGTGGCAGAGCCCTGCTATGAGGTCAGGCTGGGGGCTGCTCCCCAGGGGATTTGGGGTCCCCAGGGTCCCCACCTGCTGACGGTGTGGCCTGGCAGGGGTGACGGCCAATGCACTGAGCCCTGGCGTGGTGAGCACCAGCATCATGCGCCACTTCAGCTGGGCTGTGCGGGCACTCTTCGGCCTTCTCCGCCCCTTCATGAAGGTGAGCGGGGCCAGGTCCTGCCTGTCCTGGCAGCAGCAGAGTGGGTGGGGGGTGACAGACCCCCTCTCACCCCCATTCCTTGCAGTCGGCCGAGCAGGGCGCTGCCAGCACCATATTCTGCGCTGTCTCGGAGGAGGCCATGGGCATCTCTGGGAAATACTTCGACAGCAGCTGCCGGCTGGCGCTGCCCTCAGAGGCCGCCCGCGATGCCGCGCTGGCACGGAAGCTCTGGGAGGCATCGGAGAGGCTGACAGGCCTCACGGAGCAACCCCAGGACTGAGCCACTGGGATGTTACCCCTCAGCAGGGTGGGAAGGGGGCATGGATGCCACTCTGCTCCTCCTCTACCCACCCTGTGCTACCCAGTGCTGCCCGGGAGACGGTGCAGGGCCAGCCTGGTGTGACTGGGACACTTTTATTAAAAACCTGGCGCCACACGCGCCACTACTCCCAGGTGATGTCCAGGTCCAGCTGCTGCTTCCTCACGGCCTGCAGGAAGCTGTCATAGTCGCGCCGATGGATGTCGGGGCAGCGGGACAGGTCCAGGCGCTGCAAGGGCCCATCGGAGCCCAGCAGCTGCCACACGGTGCTGGCGGACACGCGGCTCTCGGCCAGTGACAGCTCCCGCAGCTCCTGCAGCGCTGGCCCTGCCAGCGCCGGCTCCAGCACCGAGTCCAGTGGGAAGGGCATGGCCAGCAGGCGCAGGGTCTGGAGCTGCGGGGCCTCGCACAGCAGTGAGGCCAGTGTGGAGCTCAGCACTGGCCTGTGCGCGGCTGGCACGGGCCCGACCAGGGTGAGCGAGAAGCTCTGGAGCTGGGGCAGCCCGTGGGGCAGCAGGTCTGTGGCCCAGCGTGGCGGTGAGGCAGGGGACTCCTCGGGGGGCTCGTTGTGAGTGCGGGGGCCCGGTGGCACTTCCAGCTCAGCGCTGAAGCTCTGCAGGCCGGGGCAGCTGGCGAGCAGGGTGGGCAGCGAGAGCGGGTCCCGGCAGCTGAAGCTGTGCAGGGTCAGGCTGTGCAGGCGTGTGCCCAGGCCCTGTGCCAGTGGCAGCACCTCTGCCAGTGCCCGGCCGTGCCGCCCGGTGCAGCCCAGTGTCACCCGGGACAGACGTTCCCAGCCCGGCAGCTCCCGGAGCCCTGTGGGGCTGGGACTGTCCCCCAGCCACACGCTGACCTCCTCGGCCTGGGGGCACACAGCGTGGATGGTGCCCAGGACGTCTTCCTCCACCTCCTCCAGCTGCCGGAGGGGCAACTTGAGCTGGAATCCCTCTGGTGCAGTCCTCTGGCTCTGTGCCAGTTCCTCCAGTGAGGGGAAGCCCTTGGAGTCCTTGGTGCCATCCAGCTGCTGCGTGTGCAGCAGCTGGAGTGCGTCCGGCAGGGCACTGTGTGCCAGCACCTCCAGGCACGGCAGGGCCAGCAGGAGGAAGGCCACAGCAGCCACCATGTCCCTTTTCCCGGTGTGCTCCAGGCCACGGGCCAGCAGGACACGGAGCGCGGGGCAGCCTGGGGTCTGTTCCAGGGGGTCGTAGCCCAGGTGCTGCAGGGCGCAGGGTGTCACCTTCTTGCAGCCAGACACGTCAAGCTCCTGCAAGCAGCGGCAGCAGGAGCCCACAGCCGAGAGCACCTGGACGTTGGCCTGGGTGTGGGCCAGTCCCAGGCGTATCAGGCGCGGCAGTCCCTCGGCCAGGTCCACCAGCACGGATGGCGAGAGCCGCCCGCAGCCCCCCAGGTCCAGCACGCTCAGACCCTGCAGCCACATGGGGAGACTTTCAGAGGGGCAGGCAGGGGGGCACAGATGCCCCTCTCAGCTCCTGTCCCACAGAGGGTGGCACCTCAAGACTCAGAGAGGGTGGGCCCATCCCCGCTCCAATCCACCCCAATCCCCCCCAGTCCCCCAGCCCGTGGACCATGGGAGCCTCTGCTCTATGGAACCCCATGCCCCACTCCCCCTGCCCCGCTGATGGTGGGCAGCCCCAGCCCCACAGAGGATGGGAACCCCCTGCCCCTCTCTCCCAGCCCCACTGATGGTGGCATCCCCAGACCCATGCATGGTGCATAGTGAGCACCCCCAGTCCCACAGCCCCTGCCCCATGGAGGGTGGGCACCCTCAATCTCTTCTCCCTGCATCATGGATGGTACATAGTGGGCATCCCCAGCCCCATTCTCCCAGCCCCATGGAGGGTGGACAGCCCCACAGATGTCAATCCCAGCCTCACTCTCCCAGCCCATGGACCACGGAACCCCTGCCCCACTCTCCCACCCCACGGCAAGTGTGCACCCCCAGCCCCACAGCCCCCTTGCCCACCTGGCAGCGCAGGATGATGAGGTGGCCCAGGGCATTGTTGACGAGCGTGGGGCAGGGCCGCAGGCTGAGCTGGCGCAGGTGCGGCAGCAGCAGCAGGTGCAGCGCCGCACGCGACAGCCGCCGGCTCGACCCCAGCAGCTGCAGCAGCTCCTGCACCAGTCCGTAGGCTGTGGGGAAAACAGGGGGTCAGCAGGGCCTGGGAACCCCATCTGCCCCACACGGGGGTCCCAGTGCCTTGGCACAGCCCCCACACCTCACCCAGGGCTCACCCAGGTCGTTGAAGGGGCCCACGAGGAAGCGGAACTCGTACTCATCCAGGTAGTTGTCACTGTAGTCCTTGGTCCAGAGGCTCTGCATGTGCTGGACCAGGCTCTGCAGGCACAGAGTGGTCAGCGTGGGCACTACCCGCCGCCGAGGCATCCCTGCACAGCGACAAGGACAGTCAGGGACAGCCACCATGGGCACTGCCCACCCACGGGGCATCCCTGCACAGGGACAGGTACAGTCAGGGACAGCCACCATAGTCACCACTGCTGGGGTGGGACACTCAAGCACAGGATAAAGCACTGCCACCTGTCACAGCCCAAATTCATTTTGGGGTCACTTTCCCCCAAATTGGCACAGAAATGTCCACCCGGTGCTCATTTCAGTTCCACTCTGTTCCCAGTGGGAATCCTGCCATGATCCGGGGATGAACCAGTGCCGGGCACCGCGGCTCAGGCTCCGGAAACTCCTCTGGGACATCCCAAACCTCACCTGTAGCTTTGACGGCTCCGGGACGGGATCCCTCGGCTCCGGGAGTGGGCTGGGAGTTATCCCGGTGTTAGCTGGGACAGGAGAGTGGTGGCCCTGGCTGGTGTCCCTGGAATTCAGCAAGAAACGAGGGGATGAATCTTGATGGGAAAATTAAAGCCTCAGCCCAACACCGAATCCTGGTTCCTGGATGCATAATCTCAGAAGTCAACCCTGTGCAGCCAGTGGGGTAGGGAAGGGGAACTGGGATGGGGAGAGGTGCTGGAAACTGGAGAAAGGGAGTTGGGGACCACGGCAACATGGGGACCAGGAATAGACCCTCAGAGATTGGCAAAAGACCCCCGGGATTGGGAAAAGACCCCGGGGATGGGGAAAAGACTCTCTGGGACCAAGAGGAGACTCCTGGGGATTGGGAAAAGATCCTCTGGAACCGGGAAAATGCTCTTAGGGACTGTGAAAAGACCCTCTAGAGCAGGAGGAGAATCCCATGTATTGGGAAAAGACCCCCGTGGACTGGGAAAAAAACCTCAGACACTAGGAAAAGACCCTCTGTGCTGGGAGGAGACCCCCGGGAATTGGGAAAAGACCCTCTAGGAAGCAGCTTCAAGGCACACAACGGAGGCAAGGAGGTAGCCGGCACGGAAAGACCTCTGGATCACGGTGCCCGGGCACGGTGAGTAATCAGGGCAGGGCAGGGCCGTGTCCCACCGTCACCGTCACTGTCGCCTGGGCACGGCCTCACGGCTGCTCCCGCGGAGAGCAGCGGGACACGGACATCACCGTCCGCTCCGCCAGCCCCGGGATCCACAGGGCGTTGGGAGCATCGGGATGGGACATGGGGCGGCCGGGATGGGAGAACGGGGAGGGCGGGGGTCCCACCCCAGGAGGGAGTCTCGGGAGACGGGGTCAGACTCTTCCCGGAAGGATCGGGCCGGGTTCAGCGGGGAGATTCCAAGGGAGGGGATTCCCTTCCTCCCACCGCAGGCTTTGGGGACCCTCTCCTTGGGGACTCCTCCTCGACGGTCCATCTCCTTGGTGACCCCACCCTGGGACCCTCACTCAGAGAGCTCTCCCCAGGGACCCCCACTTGGGAAATCCCCCTTCAGCGACCCCCCTTCGGGCCCCCCAGCCACC